>MU226848.1:2110253-2121671 GCA_018584345.1 Thuja plicata
AAGCTTGAGAAAGTTGACTCTCCTAAGTGGGTTGAGTTGTTAATCATTCCTTAATGGAATGTGACAACATTAGGAGGGAGGTTAGAATTAGATTAGGCTTAGAATTAGATTAGCAAGGGGGGAATAGATTGGGATGGGTTAGAGCCCATGGTAGAAGTGGTTGAGATAGGTTAGGTTAAGGTTTAGGGGAATATAAATGAAATGAATTAAACTTATTTAATTCATTCAAAAATAGGAATATTAATTATTTAGGCTTTTTATTGCTTTTGAAAATTAATTAGGACTATAGCCATTTTAATTAAATTAATAGGCTAGGAGAATGGGTTTAAAATGTAAGTGATGAGATAGATTAATTCCTTTATAATTAAATACTTTAGCCATTGTTTGAATTTGATAATATTTGATTGGTTAAAATTGATTTGAATTGTATGGCTGAAGTAGTTAATATAAATTAGTGATAAAAATCACCTAGGACATTAAATTGGATTTAATAATAAATTATGCCAAAGTAACAATGTCTTGACATAAAAGGGGGTATGATCATACCTAGGGAAAACAGGGTCTATGGTCAGTACAGACCAAATCCAGATGGTTACACCAATCACTTCACCAAGAAGTCTCCAAAAAACTACCAAACCAAAACAAACCTATTTATGGTTGATACAGGATTGCCAAGAACCCAAGATGCTCCTACATCAGACACCTAGGGTTAAAAGAAATGATTCTCTAAATCATGAGCTAGCTACAACCTAAATGGAGTCCAACTTAGATTGATAAATCCAAGATGAGTTCTCAATCGGTCTGTTCTTCCACTTTACCATATATTCTATGTAATCATTTCCTCTTGTACTTCTGCCAACTCTCTATTTGAAAATATGCTCAATTTCCTCTATTTGTTTCTTAGGATAATCACTCGGTACTATCACTTCTTCATCAGGTTCATGATACTCATATAAATTTGAAATGTTGAATATAGGTGATATATCCATGTCATCAAGTTACTCTACTTCATAAGAATTTCCACTGTCAAACCTTCTCAATATCTTGCAAGGACCAATTTTCTTCATCTACAATTTACCATATGTTACAACAAGAAATCTTCCTTTCTTCAAATGAACCATAACTACATCACCAACTACAAAAGTCTTATGTCTTCTTGATCTATCTGCACTATCCTTGTATTTCTGATTACTTTGCTCCAATTTATGTTGAACACTTCCTCATGCAATGTCTTCATAAACTCCACAAAATTTTCTCCTTCATCACTCCTCTTCTCTTCTCCAACAATATCTCTCAATTCTGATATACCTCTTAGTTGTGGTCCATGAACAATCTCAAAAGGAATCTTTCAAGTATTTCTATTTACTGAACTATTATATGCAAACTCTGCTTGTGCTAACATTAAATCCTAATTAATCGGTGTGTCTCCAACTAAGCATCTCAATAAGTTACCCAAAATTTGGTTTACAACCTCTATTTGTGCATCAGTCTATGGATGAAAGGTAGAACTATACTTCAACTCAGTGTCCAACTTCTTCCAAAGTGTTTTCAAAAAATAGCTAACAAACTTACTATCTCAGTTAGAGATGATACTCGTTAGTAATCCATGCAATCTGAAATCTCCTTAAAGAAAAGATCTTCTATATGCACTACATCTGATGTTTTTCTATATGGTATAAAATTTGTCATCTTAGAAAATATATCCACAACAACAAATTGAAGACATATTTTTCCATTAGTATGCAAAGGAAAATAGTTTTGAAACCATCAGTAACAACAACACCGAAAGACAAGTTTAGTGCAACCTGACATACAAGTTCACAAGGGAACCTGATGACAGAGTTTACCAGTGCAGCCCGAAAATGTTACAAAGTGGAACCCAACAGAGTAAACTGATAGAGGAGCCTGACAAGTAGATTACAGTGTAACCCAATAAAATAGATACCAAAGAAACCCGACAGACTACAGAGCAACTCGAGCACCAGTCTACCGAGAGACAGTTATAAATCCTTAGAAATGTGGACCCAAAAGACAGGTTTAGTGCAACTCGACATACAAGTTCACAAGGGAACCTGACAACACAGTTTACCAGTGCAACCCAAAAATGTTACAAAGTGGAACCCAACAGCGTAAATTGACAGAGGAACTCGACAAGTAGATTACAGTGTAACCTGACAGAATAGATACTAGAGGAACCCGACAGACTACAAAGCAACTCAAGCACCAGTCTACCGAGAGACAGTTATAAATCCTGAGAAATGTGGATCTGACTTCCATGTCAGATAAAACACTTGTGTTTTATATTTAGCTTTTTGATTAGCTTTAAACCCATTTCTTGAGGGACAAGCAATGCAATTGTAATTGTTTTAATGAGTCTAACTAATTGAAAACATGCAAACTAGGAGATCAAGGTCAAGTTGTCAACCTTCAATCATAGAGTTATCATTGTAATATGTGAAACTCACTTAGGTCAAAATCATTGTATAAATAGATATGTAATCTATCAGAACACATGTGTGTGATGATAATTGTAGCCGAGAAGCACATCTATGTATCAGACTGAGAGTTTAATGTAGAAGAACAACAAAAGAGGAAACAGGTATCAAGAACCAGATTCAAGGCTACCGAGTAGAACATAGGTATTGATCAATCACTATAGGTGATAAATATACATTTAATATTTATTAGATCTGTAATCAACAATTCTGGATTGCACATACTCAGGTCACTAAATATTTTGACTATATTCTAACAAGTGTAGCAAATAGAAGAAATCCTTGAGAAAGGTGGATTTAACAATTCTTTGTAAATCTCTTAACCGAGTGCACACTAAACATTTTTGCTAAATCTCTTAACGATGTAGACCTTAACCAGTCTTTACATGATAATCCTAACAGGGTAGATCATCAGAAGTGATGAAAATTGTAAGCCTTAACTGGCCCCTTCTATTCTAAAGATAGTGAAGCTTTGTGGGTTTCATCCCCACTGTAGTTTTTACCTTCTAACAGGGGTTTTATATGTTACCAAATTTTGTGTCATGTGTCAATACATTTCATGAATGTTTCTATGAATATTTACATGCTAATTGTGTTTATGATATTATATAACATACACAAAGATAGAATAGCATATATGGTTGGTAATACAATTGATTACTAAAAGGATTAAGGTTAAGTGATAGAAATTTTTAAGGGTACTGATTCACCCCTCCCCTCTCAGTACACACCATTCCATTATTTCCAACAATTGGTATGTGAGCTAGATCTTTTATTTGGAAAAGTTTAAAGGATTAAGAGAAAAGATCATACAATGGAAAGGTACAAGCTAGACAAGAGTATTGAGAATCAAAAGTTAGAGATACAGATCTTCTATGAGAAATATAAAGAAGCTAGAATCAAGATGAGACAACTACTAGATGAAAGAAAGATTATGGCATCTCACTGTAATGAAATAGACTATCATGAAGAATAGATACCTGATTTATTTGAGTCATCAAGATCTACATCTTGCAACACATTATACACATCTGAAGGAAGCATTACAAGCCTAAATGAAATCAATCACCATATGATTAGACAAGTAAAATCAGTGCAAATCAGTCAAGAGATATAGATGGTAAGAATGATTGAGGTCATGCATAATGCTAGAGAAGTTGAACAAGAAAGAACCTTAGCTATTGATGATAGGAGGAAGATCACTGGAAATCTACAAGAGAAAGAGTAATAAATACAAAGACTTACTGAACATCATCATGAGATCACCAATCAAATTATTCTTATGAGTCAGGAGGCAAACTGAATAAACATAGAATTGAATGGAAAGCTGGAAGCTATTGGTGAGCTAAGAGAATAAAATGAAAGACTGAAGCATGAAGTAAGAATTTAGCAACAACACAATAACATGATCAAGAGAGCTGAAGAAATCACAAAAAAGATGGATGATTTTCTGGATGGGCAAAGAAGAGTCAACAACAATACCGGAGTAGGGTATACCAAGAATGGAGAATCACCATACCAAGATAATCCAAAGAATGTCTACACAAATCCAAGACCAAGAAGGAAGTCATGCAATCACTGTAGAAAACCAGGTCACACATCAAATGTTTGTAGGAGAAAAATAAAAGGTATTTCTAAATCCACATCTTCATTCATAGGAGATTGTTATAAATGTAACAAGAAATGACATAAAGCATGTGAATGTAAATCTAAGGTGAAACAACCAAAGAAGGAAACCTACATGGACAAATACTGTCCTACTTTAAAAATGCATGTGCACACGTCTCTTCAATGCAGGAAGAAGAAAAAGCAAGCATGAAATCCTAAAGATCAAGAAAATGCTTATCAACTGGAAAGAGTTGGTAACTCATATGTTTGGGATTACAATACATGGGAAAACTTCACAACATGTGGTAGATATGGACACATAGTAGAAAACTGCATAAGAAAATGGATGAGAAAGTCTAGGAGCTGGACTAACCCTAGAATGACATGCTTACACTATCATAAAGTTGGTCATATAAGAAAGGACTACAGAGACCAAGTGTTAGAGACTAGCACTTTTGCGAATGGAAACACCATTGAAGATATTAGGAAGATGAGAAACAAAATATTGAGGAAAGCTACAACCACTGATGATGTTGGACCAAGAAATGCAATTGGTGACACCTTATCCAATGGATCTGGTGACATTACCACCCCCACCTAAGATGAACAAATAATTATGGAACTATACTATACTAAGTTATACTTTACATCAGTTCCATTATACATAGTTAAAAATACCAAACTAGCATGATTAAAGATGCACTATGGTATTACTTGTTATGATTCTGTGAATTTAATCTCATCGGTTAATGCATATCGAAAAGCTTCGGTGTACTTACAAAGCTAAGTTGAAAATACTTACTAAGAATCATCGATGTACATATGAAAACCAAGATAATCAATGTAACCCAAGACTCTTCAGTAATCAAAAGACAATGTTGTCTTTGCCATATACCGAGATCCGTTAGTAAATGAGTGAAAAGTTAAATGAGTTGATACTTGCCCTGAGCATCATTTTTTCACCAAAAATAAAGTTGGCATGTCACCTGAGCGACTTTGTATTCGACACCCAACAAGTGGGTAGAGAATTAATTATGCCACTTAGGGCACTTTCTATAAACAGATGACGGAAACTTTATTTCATTCACCAACAATTTAGAGTGAAGAAGTATAGCGAAGAAAATCATAGAGCAACCAGATTACAGAAGCGTTTAACCAGTAGATTCATGACATTTAGATTCTAAACAATAATAGCTTTTAGAAGGTTACGTAAGTAACATCATCGAGCTCACTGTTTATTTTACATAAAGAACCCTAAATTATCAGAAACAATGGCAACCACTTCACGAGTTTCCAAGATCAAGAACACCAAGGATACCCTTTTTGTAGAATCTTTAACACTTTTTCTTAGATTTCTTCAGGATCAATTTTCTGAATGTTTTTTTAATTTTGCAAGAATTTTTTGCTGTACAGGCTCTACTAGCCAAAAACTAAGCATAGAACCATTTAAAATGTAGAGTGTTGATAGGATCTGGAAGAATGTCTCCCTCAGGTGTAGCTAACTGATAAGCTCCAGTCCCAAAAGTAGCAGTGATAACATAAGGTCCTAGCCAGTTAGGTTCAAACTTTCCCTTATGGTCCTTGTTAGGCTAGTTCTTAGGATTCTCCTTGAGGATGAGATCACCTACTTCAAATTTGCGTGGTTTGACCTTTTTATTGTAGCCTTTGGACATACGTTCCTGATACACTTTGAGGTGATCAAACGCTTGTTGTCTATGCTCATCTAGTAGGTTCAGTGAATTTATCCTATCTATGCAGTATTTCTCATTAGTAACCAGTCCTTGTAAAGATATTTGCAAAGATGCAATTTCAACCTCAATGGGTAATACTACTTCAATGCCATAGACTAGAGAAAATGGCGTGGCTCTAGTTGGTGTTCTAATGCTTGTTCTATAGGCCCATAGTGTCAGATTTAGTTGTAGATGCAAGTCTCTACCAGAATTACTTACAGTTTAGTGTAGGATCTTGAGAATATTCTTGTTTGATGCCTCAGCCTATCCATTACCTTGAGGATAATAGATTGAGGAGCAATGTTGAGTAATATGGAACTGTTCACAAAGGTCGTTAATGTCTTGATTTTTAAATTGGCCCCCATTGTCTGTCACAATTGAAGAGGGTATCCCATATCTACAAATAATGTAGTTCAGAATGAACATAGCCACCTATTTGCCAGTGGCTTTGATTAGCGACACAACTTTGACCCACTTTGTGAAATACTCAGTGGTTGTAATGATAAACTTGTGTCCATTTGAAGAGTTGGGATATATTTGTCCAACCAAGTCAAAGGCCCATTGCTGAAATGGCCAATGTGTTATGAAATGTATAAGTTCTCTGGCGGGAGCATGAATAAGGTTTCCATGTGTTTTGCATTTAAGACATGCTTTTGAAAATTGAATAACATCTTTCTCCATGGTAGGCAAATAATAGCCTACTTTGAGTAGTTTCTTGGCTAATGAAAAGTCGTTCGAGTGTGATCCACATACACCTTCATGGACTTCTTTTAATGCTAGATCAAACTCTTCAAGTTCTAAACACCGAAGAAGTGTACCATCAAGACCACATTGATATAGGTTGTTAGTTATGAGTATGTAATGCGATGCTGTCCTAATCAGGGATCTTTTCTCATTTCTAGATAAATTGGCGAGAATGGTTTGGTCGAAAAGGTAAGCAATGATACTAGCATACTGAGATTGATCTGGGGTAGTCAAGGTACATATTACCTGGTATTCAAGGGTATCAAAGGTAGGATAGGATATTTCTTCCACCGAGAATTCATAGCAGATTTGATGCTTCTCTAGTTGTAACATAGATGCCAAGGTAGCCATAGCATCCACAACTTTGTTCTCTGATCTTGGTATCTGCTGGAAGGTGACAAAGACAAATTACTTCTTCAGATCATCAACTAATTTCTTGTAGGGCATCAAATTTTCATCTTTTTTTTTATACTCTCCATTGACTTGATTGATAATTAGTTGGGAGTCACCATACACATGTAACTCTATGATCTTTCATTCTATAGCTAGCTTGAGGCCATTGACCAATGCTTCATATTTTGAGATATTGTTGGTGCATGGAAACATCAATTTGTAAGATTTGGGAATCTTGTATCCTTGTGGAGTTATGAAGAGGACCCCTGCTCCAGATCCTTGTTGAGTGAATGAACTGTCAAAGTACATCTTCCAAGGATGTTCAGTGAGATGCATGATTGTTTCATCAGGAAATTCAATTAGTAAAGGTTTATCATCCTAGAGTGGTGAATCAACCAATTGATCTACAAGTACCTATCCTTTGATAGCTCTCCATTCTACATATTCAATATCAAACTCGCTTAGAATTAGGACCCATTTTTCCAAACGTCCTATTAATGCTGTTCTGCTCAAAAGATACTTTAGAGGGTCTATCTTAGCAATGAGCTTCACTATATGAGAGAGCATGTAGTGTCTCAATTTTTGTGATGTGAAGATGACTGCTAAGCATGATTTTTAAATAATTCTATAATTGAGCTCATAAGTGACTAGTGTTCTACTAATGTAGTAGATAGCTCATTCTTTTTTTGTTTCATCTTCTTGCGCCAGTAATACTCCTAGGGATGTAGTCATTGCTGAAATGTATAGGAGTAAGGGTTTTCCATGAATAGGTGCCATAAGAATAGGTGGAGCAACCAGGTACCCCTTCAATTCTCTAAATTTTGCTTCACAGTGTTCATCCCATTTGAATGTAACCCCTTTATGTAGTAGCTTAGTAAAGGGTTGTGCCTTATCTGCAAGTTGGGACATGAATCTCCTAATAGACTAGAGTCTCCCTTGTAGCATCCTCATTTGACTGTTATTATGTGGAGGAGTCATCTCTAGAATAGCTTTTACCTTTGCAGGATCGACCTCAATTCCCTTTGCTGATACTATGAATCCTAGGAGCTTGCCTGATTGGACTCCAAAGGCACATTTATTTAGATTGAGCCTAAGTTGGAACTGTTCCATTAGATCCAATATATTTCTCAAATCAGCAATGTGAGTACCTCTTTCTTTGGATTTAGCTAATGTGTCATCGACATAGTCCTCCATGTTCTTGTGCATCATGTCATGGAATATTGTCATCATGGCTCATTGATATGTTGCACTAGCATTCTTTAACTTGAAAGGCATGACATTCCAGCAAAAGGTGCCCCATGTGCATGTGAATGTAGTTTTCTCTTGATCCTCAAGGGCGATCTTGATTTGATTATAGCCTGAGAATCCATCCATTAATGAATACATTTGGTAGCCTGACATAAGGTCTATGATGATGTCAATGTTTGGTAGAGGGAAATCATCTTTTGAACATGCTTTGTTTAGGTCTCTGAAGTCTGTACAGATCCTGATAGATTTATCAGATTTTGAAATGGGGACCACATTGGAGATCCACCCTACATAGGCAATGACTTGAATAAATCCAGCTTTTAACAACTTTTCTAGCTCTACGTTTACCAATAATGCAACATGAGGATGCATCTTTCTAAGTTTTTATTTTATGGGCTTGATCCCAGGAGCTATAGACAAGTGGTGCATGATGAGATTAGGATCTAGCCCTGGTATATCAGTGTAAGACCATGCAAATTTGATCTTCTTCTCTTTCAAGAACTTTGTGAACTGTACCTTCTCTTCTTCTGATAAAGATTTTGCTAGATGAACTATTTGAGGATTTTCAACAGTGCCCAAGTTTATTGGCTGTGTTGGTTCAATCAATACCAAAGATCTTTCCTGAAAGTTTTCAGGGAGGATATCAAGAGTCTCATCCTTTGGCACCTTGAAGAGGTTTCCACCATTGGATACATCTTTTTTCTTTAGTATTTTGGGATCTGATACTGCCACAGAGTGGTTTTCGCCATCAGTCCACTTTTTCTTTTTCTTTTTTGGTTTGTGACTAAGAAACTTGATATCCTCCTGTGACATGTTCTCACTCCTTGCATTGGTGGAAGAAGGGTAAGATTCACAAGCATTGAGATAAAAATCTAGGGAGTGGTCATTGAAAAAGTCAAGGATAGGAGTAGGATCTATTTCATTCCAATCAATTAGGTCTGGAAATACCAATGTTAGGGAGTCAGATTCTGGGAAGGATAGCATCGTGTTAGCATCAAGACCATTAATCAACATGACATGATATGTTAAGTTAATTTATTCAATATTTAGATCAATAAGAGCAAGATCATCGTTAAAAGGGTTATTTTTAGTCATATGTGGATCAAACTCTAGTGACTCGTCAGTAGAAGTCTCATCATCATCTCTTTGTAAATGGAGATTTCTTGCTTGTGGTCTATGGAATTCTTCTAGACTTATGTATTCACCTATGTCTTCATCAATGATCGGGGGAAGGAACTCTTCTTCTGCTTCAGGAGGATTGGTATCATTGAAAAGAGTGTCAGATCATTTGTTAGGAGCTGAGGGAGCTGCAAACATGTGAATTGTATCTATTCCAATATTTTCAGAGGTAATAGATAGCCAATCCCATTCATAGTCATGAGAGTCTGTGACATCATCATCAGATCTGTTTAAGTATTTAGCAATGGTTATTTGATGTACTCGATTAGATTTTTGTAGATCAAAGTGGGGTAGATCGAGGACATGTGAAATTGTGACCAATTGCCCCCAGTTAGGATGTAAATTCTGTGGCTGGGTATCTTTTGAGTGATTGTCGCTATGGTGTCTCCTACCTCTTGAATGGGAGGTTGTGTTAGCAGAGGAGTGTGAAGATCCTGTGGTACCTCAAAGCTAGGTACATAGTGTTCTCCTTGGTAGTTGGGGTCTTGTGCACCAACATGTAAAAATATTTCATAGGACCATTTCTCTAGTTCATCTATTTCATCACTCCCTTTATCTGAGTGCGGACTCTCTATCAGAGTGGGTTTATCAGTTTTAGTATTAAAACCAAGTCCTATTTTATCTGTGGTATTCTGGAACTCCATAGGAATAGGTTCAATGAGCCCTTGTCCCGTGTCATTTAGAGGTCCCTTTCCTTTATAACCCATTTGTGTGAGGAAATCATATCCCTTTCCATACTGTTCTGGGGGTATTTTCACATGTTTGATCTCAGATTCCATCGGTTCTCCTTTGTAAAGCCAGTCCAAGACTGCCTGTTCTTCTGTGTTATCTGAAGAAGATGTGGATGCCTTTATCATGCCAGTTTCCTTGTGTACTTCTGGCTCTTTGGATGCTGCAGGTGTGAATGTTGAGGAAGGTTTTTCGTAGGATCTTGGTGACATTGGAAGTTTTGTTATTGAGGGAATCAGGCCCAGCTTGTACTCTCCCATACCTATTTCTTGAAGTTTCAAGGTTTTGCTAAAACCCTTCATAACCATATCCTTGGTAGTTTCAGGAGTATTTGCATCTATAGCCTCTTTGTTGTATGGGATCATGCTACCTTCTTTGATATTATTGCAAGTGTAGTTAGCATCTACAGGAATTGTCACTTCCACCCTATTATGTGAGAATTTTATGCATTGGTGATAAGTGGATGGTACAACTTGAATTTCATGAATCCATGGTCTCCCTAGTAGGATATTGTAGGCCAATGGTAAATCAAGAACTTGACATATGACATTCCTCTCAATTGGTTTGACTCTGATAGGTAGAGCAATAAGACATCTAGGGGATCTTTCTTTCTCATCATAAGATTTGATGGTTATCTTGTTTCTAGTGTCAATTGTTTGTTCTGACAGACTGAGTCTTCTGATTAGATCCAGTATATAGATATTCAATCTTGCACCTCCATCTATCAACACACATCTAACATAGGATTTATGAATAAGGACTTCAATATGGAGGGGTTGATTGTGCGGATGGGTTAATGACTTGTCATCCTCTTCAAAAAAGGAGAGGTAGTGTGGTGCTGAGATATGATTGACCATCGCTTGAAACTTGTCTATATCTATATCTTTCAGAACATTAGTAGCATGTAGAGCTTGTTCTAGGAATTCCCTATGTACTGTGAATATCTTGAGTAAATCAAAAATAGAAATTTTGGCAGAGGTTCATTGCAATTGGTCTACCAAGTCATATTTTTCTCTAGGGATAGTGACCATGTGTTTTGCTACTAGTTTATGAATAGTTACAATAGGAAACTTTGATGTTGATGTCAGTTTTGGAGGTCCTTTGATTGTAACCTGTGCTTGGCTCTGTGTTATAGCATTTGAATGGGATGGGACACCTTTAATTATGATCACATTGATGGATTCAGTCTTAATGTCAAGCATATTAATCACATTTTCATTTTTTGAATAGGTGTAATTTACCTCATTACCTTTCCCTTTAGATGTCTCTCCTTGATTGTAATTAGGAAAGGG
>MU226848.1:2136758-2152006 GCA_018584345.1 Thuja plicata
AGAAACAAAATAGCACTTTACATAAATCTACTCAGAACAACAAAACACGTAAAATATAGACAGACTTCTCTTTATTGATTATACAGAAGATTACAACTCTCTGCTAGTCTATTCTCTGCAACTAACTCACTGAACTGAATTGAACTGAACTATCTGAACCCTTTTCACAGATTCTTCTTCTCTATTTATCTCTGGCTTCTCCTCGATTCTGTAACCCTGGTGGTTACCTATCGAGCTTAGTCCTCCAGCTGTTCTCTGTTCTCCATTCTCGTCTGCAATCTGTCATCACCTTCTCTGCATGTTCGACACTCTGGTCATCTCTTTTCCTTTGTGTCATTCCTTTTCTATTTGGCGGTTAAGACTTTTCAATGTCTTCTCCTTCTGACACGTCAACATATTTGACCATTTGACTGTTCTGTTTTCCATCGCGTAGTCGCGTATGAAAATCACCTTTTAAGTCTTGTTCTGCGACTGAGCGATTACCTGCTCGTCGTGCTCTCGCAATGTCTTTACATGACTTGGCTTTTACCTCGCAACTAAGCGATGACTCTTTATCGCGCACCCGCAATGCATTTACCCGAGCTATGTTTTGCGTTGCAACTGAGCGATGAGCTCAAGTCGCATACCCGCAATGCATTTTCATTAACTACTCCTTGCTCTGCGAGTGTGCGATGCACATTAGTCGCACACTCATTGCACTTCAATCCGAGCTGGCCATATCTCGGCGACTGAGCAATGAGCTCAAGTTGCGCACTCTCTGTGTTATAACCTGAGCTATTCATTCCTTTGCGACTGAGTGATACGATCAGTCGCGCACTCGCTATGTTTCTACTCGAGCTGTTATCTACTCTGCGACTGAGCGATGAGCTCATTGTCATGCTATCGCACTGTCTGGAGACGAGCTTCCTTTTCTTCTGTGACCTAGCGATGCCTCGGGTGTCGCTCACTCGCACACCATGACTTAACTATTTGTCTTCGTGACTGAGCGATTGATCACCCATCGCGCACTCGCTACGCGCTTCCCCGAGCTGACTTTTGCCTGGCGACTGAGTGATCCAAGGCTCGTCGCATTGTCGCACACTATTTTTCCCTGCTAGCCATCTGCGACTGAGCGACTAGTTCCTCATCGCGCACTCGCGCACTAATAGACTTAACTCATAACTAGCTCGCGAGTGTGCGATGCATTACTTTTCTGCTCTCTGCTGGCTCCGCGACTGAGCAACTAGGCAAAACATGACTTGCTCGTTGAAAGACTTGTATCAAAACTGTTATCAAAATGTTGGGGCTAGGGTTTTGAGCTAACCCTAGGGTGCTCTGCACCACCCTAGAATGACATGCTTACACTATCATAAAGCTGGTCATCTAAGAAAGCACTACAAAGACCAAGTGATAGAGACTAGCACTTTTGCAAATGGCAACACCATTGAAGATATCAGGAAGATGATAAACAAAATGTTGGGGAAAGCTACAACCACTGATGATGTTGGACCAAGAAATGCAATTGGTGACACCTTATCCAATGGATCTGGTGACATTACCACCCCCACCTAAGATGAACAAATAAGTATGGAACTGCACTATATTAAGTTATACTTTACATCAGTTTGATTATACATAGTTAAAAATACCAAACTAACATAATTAAAGATGCACTATGGTATTACTTGTTATGATTCTGTGAATTTAATCTCGTCGGTTAATGAATATCAAAAAGCTTCGGTGTACTTACAAACCTAAGTTGAAAATACTACTGAGAATCATTGGTGTACATATGAAAACCAAGATAATCAATGTAACCCAAGACTCTTCGGTAATCAAAAGACAATGTTGTCTTTGCCATATACCGAGATCTGTTAGTAAATGAGCGAAAAGTTAAATGAGTTGACACTTGCCTTGAGCATCGTGTTTTCACCAAAAATAAAGTTGGCATGTCACCCGAGAAACTCCGTGTTTGACACCTGACAAGTGGGTAGAGCATTAATTATGCCACTTAGGGCACTTTCTATAAACAGATGATGAAAACTTTATTTCATTCACCAGTAATTTAGAGTGAAGTATAGCGAAGAAAAGCATAGAGTGACCAGATTATAGAAGCATTTAACTAGTAGATTCATGACATTCAGATTCCAAACAACAATAGATTTCAGAAGGTTAAGTAAGTAACATCATCGAGCTCACTATTTATTTTACAGAAAGAGCCCTAAATTATCAGAAACAATGGCAACCACTTCATGAGTTTCCAAGATCAAGAACACAAAATAAAAGAAAGGTAATCTAATCAAGAACTCCACTTGTGAAGATCCTAAGTACAAAATATTTTCTGAGGTTTCTTCACAACCTGATGATGTTGGTGTGTTCTCTAGCATTCCACCTAGGGTTTTACTTATTAAAGATGTTTGTTGCTACATACATTGCAAGATCACTGAGATAGGAGATCTTGAAGCTGATCAAGCTTACAAGAAGCTTTGTACAGGTGGAACCATCAAGGAGGAACACAAACACATCAAGGTTAAAGGGCTGACATGTGCCTTAATGTTCCCTAGGGAATTTAAGACTGAATGGATTCAGATAGTGTTGATCAGAGTGCATGACCAAAAAATGTGGTTGGACGAGCCAAAATAGATCACCAGAGATGTGATACATGATGTGAGCATTCATCCTATAACTAAAAAGGCCAAGGCACTCACACATCCTTCTCATCCCAAGATTGAGAAGATGACAAGTGTAGTATGGGATAATAGAGGATTGAAGGTTAACACCATCACTGATCCAGAACTAAAGTTTGGTGCATGTGTACTAGGGTATAAGATATACCAATCCAGTAGGCTAAACAACATAGCATGTGGAGTAATTGACACTGCTTACACGATTGTAAAGAAGGGATTACAGTTAGATCTCTTTGAGCTTCTACTAAAGCAATTAGATGAGAACATGGGGACAATCAGGTCTACAAAGTCCAATTCATGTAAGTTCAGATCAATTATAATGTGTATATTTTTCTATTTCTTGAACTTCTTTCCTCTATAGGTAATGTCAACTAGGATACTACCCGACTAGTGACCATTCAAATCAATGAATTCATCAAGTCACTAGGTGACAACTTCACATCAATTATGGATGAATAATTCAATGGATTTAATGAGAGAATGTAGAAAAGAATGAGGATACCAGAACAATTGTTAGAAAAGTATAAGACTGATATTTTTATGGTGGACACCGTTGACACCTTTATCAAACCAGTTGTACTGAGGACACCATGGTTAGCACCACTTGACTATGAGGTTAACATAGATCAAGCCACCAATGCTATTGAAGCATTGATAAATAAACCATTGGAAAAGTCACAACCTAGGTTTGGAACCTATGAGGAAGCCAAGTAAAGAATTAAAATAGGCTTAGTTGTGAAGAAAATTGACAGAAAGAAAGAGAAAATGGTCAAGACACTAAAGAAAAAGTTGTCAGTAAATGATGAAGAGTCAGGACAAAAGGATGACACTGAGGGATAGTAACCCATCAATGAAGAAAAAAAAGTGAGTGACTCTGAATCTATAGAGTCTGATGCACCACCACCACCAGCAAAGAAACCAAGGACTATTGTTGCATTATGGACAAGGATTCAAACTGCTAAAGCATACTCACCATTAGTCAAGAGAGGACAGGTGAGGACTTACAAAAGGAATCCTTAAATAGGGAAAACATCAGAACCTAAGAGGAGAAAAAGATTCATCATAACTAAGGAAGATATAGAGGATAATCAACAAGAAGAACAACCTAGAAAGAGTAAACTTCCTAAAAAAATTAATGAAATTGCTGCATTAATCACCAAATCAGGTGGCATATCAAATCCTAAGGTTAGACAATGGTTAACTCTAAACCCCAAGGATTTGAATAAGATTGAAGATGTCATCATGAAGGGAATGATTATATACAAATATGTGCCTATCCAATTTGATAAAATTATACCACAAGAACTTCTTGATGGAATTTCAGCAAGGTGGACATATGCACTAAAGGAAGAAAAATAGATAAGGGAAAGATCCCTAGTTTCAATTATGTCACCCGAGTCCAAGGTGGAAAAAATTGATGAAATGATGAACAAGTATTCACATAATTTATTAGCAAAAATAAGAGCCTACAAAGTACTGGATGGAAAATCCATTGAGCTTGACAAAGAAAGTGATAATATCTGGAATAAAATCATCAATCCACCTAAGGAGGATTCAAGCCCCGAGCGAGTATTGGAACTCACCGATAAGCCTTACAATGAAGAAGATCAGGCTAAAATGATCCCATAACACATTCTTATAAATGATGGTGAGGATGTTAATGAAGAAGCATTAAACACAAAAGCTAACAAGGATATGGATACTGTAGATGAAACATTCACCAATAATACTATCATTGATATTACCAAAGAAGATCCTGCAGATGAGGTAAAAAAAGATGAAGATGCCACTGTTGCCCCAGACCAAACTAAGGAATAGGACACAACAATAGATGCTTCTCAAGTAGATATACTAGGTCAAATACCACTATTGATACAAGCTATCAATATTATCTCAGAAAAGGAGAAATCACCCTTAATTATATAAGCATACCCGAAGATAAGGGTGCAAAGAAACTGAAAAACACATCTGATGAGCAGAATAAAAATGGAGAGAAAAAAGAAACCAATGAAGAACAAAAATAAAAAGGAGGAGAAAAAAAATAAAAATGTGAAGAAGAGAAACAAGGTGATACCACTCCTAAGGATACCAAAGGAGATGCTGCAAATAAGGCTAAGATTGATGTGGTGATGTCCACTCCCAACCAATAGGAAAACACCGAGTAGAAGGATATAGGTACACATACTCCAAAGCCTTCACCAAGCACATTAGACCAAGAAAAGGAACTTGCTATGGTACTGCATACAGGTCCCTCCACAACACTTTCAAAGAAGAAGAACAAGAAAAAGAATCTAGTTAAATTGGAAGAGATTATTAAGATATCAGCCTTTGATCTAAGGACATTGGATCCAGAGGCACTTATAAACTATGTAGAACTTTGTAGAAGAAAAGCTATCCAAGATAAGCTTAAAAAGAAAACAAAGGAAACACAGGTACTTGAAACAACAAGGGATATACTTCAACAGATAGTACCTGATACAAACATTGATTAAAATGTTTCATTCATTTATCAATTAGCCTTTCTTACCGATGCAATCCAGTCACAAAATGTGGATGCAAAAAAGGCAATTGAAGAACAAGAAGAGAAAAAATTTCAATATAAATTGACCAATAAAATCATCCAAGCAGTGGCTGATAACAAGGTAAAGTTGTCTGAACTAGTCAATGGATTAGAACCAATCATTTCAGAAGCCATAACCTTAGTTCAGAAGTTAAGTACATTAGAGAAATTCACTAAGGAGAATAGTGAAAAGATTGTAAAAATAGATGCAGATCTTACTTCTAGTGCTTAAAGTCTCTCAACAACTGAGCTATAGGCTCTACTGCTATCCAATCTTACACTACTGTAGAAACATATGATAAAGGAAAGACAATTAATTTCCACCCTAGAGATGTATGTCACCATCAAAATCTATGATATGCATTCAAGGATCACATTGGGGCACATGGCTCTAGAACACCTTCAAGAAAAATGGAAGAAGATGATGGAGGACATGAACAAATCTCATTCCCACATTTTGACAAGTTGTAAGTAATTACACCTTTTCCCTTAATATAAAAAAGGGGGAATATGATATGATACAGTATAGGGGAAAATGGGAAAATGATATGACAAAATGTGAAGGTAAGGTGAAAAGGGAGAATAGTATAAAGACAAGTGTACATACAAATACATATACTATACCAACATATACATAGGGGGAGTCATAATGACAAGGTGAACACATGGTGTACATTACTAAACATTTTAGTTTTTTCCCATATAAGTTTTTGATACTAATATCAAAGGGGGAGATTAAAGACATATTTTTCCATTAATATGCAAAGGAAAATAGTTTTGAAACCATCGGTAACAACAAGACCGAAAGATAGGTTTAGTGTAACCTGACAGACAAGTTCACAAGGGAACCTGATGACATAGTTTACCAGTGCAACCCAAAAATGTGACAAAGTGGAACCCGATAGAGTAACCTGACAGAGGATCCTGACAAATAGATTACAGTGTAACCCGACAGAATATATACCAGAGGAACCTGATAGACTATAGAGAAACCCGATCACTAGTCTACCAAGAGACAGTTATAAATCCTGAGAAATGTTGATCTAACTTCCACGTCAGATAAACCACTTGTGTTTTATATTAAGCTTTTTATTATCTTTAAATCCATTTCTTAAGGGACCAACAATGTAATTGTCATTGTTTTAATCAGTCTAACTGATTGAAAACATGCAAACTAGGAGATCAAGGTCAAGTTGTAAACCTTCAATCATAGAGTTATGATTGTAACACATGAAACTCATTTTGGTCAAACTCATTGTATAAATAGATATGTAATCTATCAAAACACATGTGTGTGATGATTATTGTACCTGATAAGCATATCTATAGATCAGACTGAGAGTTTTATACAAAAGAACAATAAAAGATGAAACAGGTTATCAAGAACTAGATTCAAGGCTACCGAGTAGAACAGAGGTATTGATCAATCACTATAGGTGATAAATATACATGTAATATTTATTGGTTTTGTAGTTAGCAATTCTACATTGCACATACTTAGGTCAATGAATATTTTTTACTACATTCTAACAAGTGTAGAAAATAGAAGAAATCCTTGAGAAAGATGGATTTAACAATCCTTTGTAAAACTTTTAACTAAGTGCACACTAAATAGTGTTGCTAAATCTCTTAACAGAATAGACCTTAACCAGTCTCTACATGATACTCCTAACATGGTAGATCATCAGAAGTGATCAAAATTGTAAGCCTTAATCGGACCCTTCCATTATGTAGATAGTGAAGCTTTGTGGGTTTCATCCCCACCATAGGTTTTACCTTCTAACAAGGGTTTTCTACATTACCAAATCTTGTGTCATGTGTCAATACATTTCATGAATGTTTCTATGAATGTTAAATGCTAATTGAGTTTATGATTTGATATATCATACACAAAGATAGAATAGCATATATGGTTGGCAATAAAATTGATTACTAGAAGGTTTAAGGTTAAGTGATAAATTTTTAAGGGTATTGATTCACCCCTCCCCTCTTAGTACACACCATTCCATTATTTCCAACACAAATATGGAAACATTACCTCTAGTTTTCCTCGGTAAGCCAAGAACAAAATTCATGCTGATATCATTCCAAGGTTTCTCAGGAACAGGAATTGGTGTATGTAATCCAATATTCTGACTTACTCCTTTTGCAACTTGACAAACTCCACAACTTTTCACAAATTTCTGACCATCCTTATACAACTGAGGCCAAAAATATGTTTCCTTAAGTAAACTCAATGTCTTATCAATACCAAAGTGTCCAACCAAACTACTACTATGTTTTCGCTTGATCAATTTATCTCTCATTAATCCTCTCGGTATAAATAATTGTATACCTTTGACCAAAATATCCTCTTGAATGAAATTGTCTTCAAATTTACTTGGTTTCTCTGAAATAGGTGCTCTGCACATTCTCTATTGCTCATAAAAATTAGGGCCAATTTCATACAAATTATTCATGTCTTCAAAACCAAGAACCTCAATTCTCATTTCAATCAACAAAGATCTTCTACTTAATGCATCAACAACTTGGTTAGAAACTCTACTCTTATGCTTGATCACAAATGTGAAACTTTGCAAATACTCTACCCATTTCATATGTCTCTAATTTAACTTAATCTAACTTCCTAGATATTGTAAAGCCTTATGATCAGTGTAAACTCAAATTCACTTGTCATCAAATAATGTCTCTATTTATTCAAAGCTTGAACAATAGCATAGAATTCTTGATTATAGACAACATATTTGCTTTTAGCATCATTAAAATTTTCACTAAAGAAATAAACATTTTTACCTTCTTGACTCAACACAACTCCTATTGCACTTCCACTTGCATCACATTCAACTTTAAATACCTTATTAAAATTAGGTAAGGATAATTTACAGGTAATTCAAAAACCTTCTTCTTCAAAATCTCAAACCATTTATCAGCTACATGTGTCCATTCAAATTCCTTTTTTATCTCCTTTCATCATCTCAGTTATAGCATTGCAAACTGAACTAAATTTTTTGATAAACTTTCGGTAAAAGCTTACTAATCCTTGGAATGATCTTACCTCACTAACATTCTAAGGTGTAGGTCAATTAAGTTTAGCTTCAACCTTTTCAGGATCCATTTTCAAACCATCAGCTGAAATCACAAAACCTAAATACACAAGTTCTTCTCTCATGAAGGAACACTTTTTCAAATTAATCAAAAACTTTTCCTCTTTCAATCTCTACAACACTTGTCTTATATGAATCAAATGCTCTTCTCTAGTCTTACTAAATATCAGAATATCATCCAAGTATACAATCACACATTTATTTAAGAATTTTTCAAAACCTCATTCATCAACCTCATAAATGTACTCGAGGAATTAGTTAAACCAAAGGGCATAACCAACCATTCATACAAACCTTCTTTTATTTTAAATGTGATCTTCCATTCATCGCCTTCTCTGATTTTGATCTAATGATATCCACTCTTCAAATCATTTTTGATAAAATATTTTTCTCCAGTCAAACAATCCATTATATCATCCATCCTCAGTATAGGAAATCTATACATAACTGTGATCTTGTTGATTCCTCTTGAATCAATTCAAATTCACCATTCTCCATTCTTCTTAGGTGCCAATACAGCTGGTACTACACATGGACTCAAAATTTCTCTGATCAAACCCTTGTTCAATAACTCAATAGCTTGTCGGTTGGGTTCCTCATTCTCGGTCAATGTCAATCGGTGTGGTTCCTTATTTGGAAAACTAGCTCTAGGAATCAGATCCATACAATGACTAATATTTTTAATCAGTGGAAAACCATCAAGTACATTATCTAAAATGATCTCCTTGTACTCAATGATCAATCTCTCAAATTCTTCAGGAACTTTATCTTCTGTGTTATTACTTGGTTTGTTAGGAATCAAAGCATAACAAATATCATTCCTTTTCAAATCCTTAACAAACTATCTACCTTCCATAAAACAAACTTTCATAGATGTACCAACCAAAGGTAACAATATGTTCTTCTTACCATCAACCCAAATAGTATATTTTTTCACTCTTCCATCATGTATAGCATGTCTATCATATTGCCAAGGACTACCCAATAAAATATGAAAATAATCCATTGGCATAATATCACAAAACACATTATCATACTATTTTCCAATATTTAGAGTCACAAAAAATTCTTCACTCACCATTAATGTATGTTCAACCTTGATCCATGAAATCTGATAGGGCTTTGGGTGCTTCATTCTTTCAACTACAACTTTGTGACCATCTCCTATGATGCCAGATTCTCCAAGCTTCCACTATCAATATTTACCTTCCACACTTTGTCTACAACTCTTCATCTGGTCTTAAATAAACTTTTCCTTACAGGATCGATCTTATTATTCTCACTCCACAATATCCTTTTGACCATTAGGTTTCCTTCCCTTTCAGGTTCATTTGGTGAGTCTTCTTGCACCAAATCATTTATGCTACTACCAAATTTCTTGCTTGCATGCGTACACTCAAAATATCTATGTCCATCTTCACCATAATTGTAACAAGTTCCTTGGAACTCTCTTCTACTATATCCACCTCAGGAGTAGTTGCCTCTTCCTCGAAATGAGCTTCCACATTTCCAATCAGTCTTGCTTTTTTCTTCCTGTGTGTCTTGATTTTTCTTGTCCTGATCATATCTACAGTTTTCACCATAAGATTTTCCTCTTCCTCTAGGGAATCTACCTCCTCTTACTCTTTGCCTTTTCTCATATCTTTTGTTCAATTTCTCCTCAGCTTTTAGGAAAAAATGGTATGCTTCTTCAATGCTCTCCACCTTTACCAAGCTGATCTCATCTTGTACAGAACTTCTTAATCCATTTAGAAATCCATTCAAATACCTTGCTATTATTTCCAATCCATCTTCATCATGTTCAGATTTGATGTCTAATATGTAAAATTCCTCGGTGTAGTCTTTAACCGAGCTATCTTTTTGCATCAAACTCTACATTGTCCTAACTAGATTAATCTTGTAATCACAAGGTAGAAATTTTCCTTTCAACTTGTTTATCATCTTATCCCATACCTTGATCTTGTCTTTACCCTTCTTCTTTCGATCTAATTACAGATTCTCCCACTACAAGGATGCATGACCTTTCAAGTTTGTACTTGCAATATTCACCTTTTTCTCCTTTAATACATTCTCATACTCAAAGTATTTCTGCATCTCGGTTATCCAGTGTTAGAAAATACAAAAAATGGAAAGAGTTTTAAGGAAAGAATCCAAGAGAGTGAAGCAAGAAGGAAGAGTTTTACCATAAACCAATGAATGAAAGTTTATTCAAGAACTATCACTAAAAGAAACAAGAAGCTCTAAGATCAATACAAGAGACAATATTTTTGAAAGGGGAAAAATAAGAAAAACTCCTTGTGCATATAATATGAATGAGGCAAGAAGCCTAGAAAAAGAGAGAGAACTTGAGCAAGAAGCTCATTACAACATTGTGAGAGAAAGAATGAGAATGAGAGAAGAACTAAAAATAAATCCTTGTGAGAACCACTTAAGAAGTGTGTGTAAGGCATCCCTTAAGTAGAGATGAGTGAAGGAGTTTGCATGTAAATCCTATGTCTTATGAGTGCCACATTCACATTAAGTGTGTGTCATGTGTGAGAATCCTCTTAAAGAGGACTATCTAGTTTTCTTATTAAAGGAAATAAAAAAAATGTGACATGTCCTCCAACTTGGACTAGAGGACAAGAACAATATAGGATACCTTTGTTTATCCCTTAATTATGTAGTTTACCAAGGAAAGATTAATTTCTAACCCTCCCCTTGTTAGAATGAATTCAGAATAACTGAGGGGGGGGGGGTGAATTAGTTATCCTCAGGTCTAGATGTACAAAATTAAACATTATAGCACTTTGAAAAACTCAGATCTGCTTTGGAAGCAATAAAATAAACAAACAACATATATATGTAGTGTACTATCCAAATGTAATCAACTTGTAGAAACTTAACAGTAAAACACAACATCAACATTCACACAAGTTCACACCAGTATTTAATGTGGAAACCCAATATGGGAAAAAACCACCAATAACATGCTATCAACTTTTCACTCTTATGAAGTGAGCTCTGTTGGGAGCCAACCCTATTAAAGGTTACAAAACACATTACTAAATGTGACCTAGTTAAAGGATTTAATCACCCTATTAGGAGTGGCCTTGTTAGAGGACTTAGTACATTCCTCCTGAATGTCACCTTGCTCAAAGGATTTATACAATGATTGTTAGGTCAACCTGGGGAAAGGATTTTGATTGATATAATGGTTAGAAATTAATCAGTAGGTGTGATATGATACATACAACCTACTTTGCAAATCCAGATCCAATTCAGCTCTTATGCTAATTCACTGAGTCGCCTCCATTATATTTTCAATCTTCTGATCTTCTTGGAAATCCATCAAGAAATCACTCTCGCAACTCTCTGCTTCTCTATCAAGCCTTCTTTGCTCGATTATGCCAATCAGTCAATTAACTATGCAATCTTCTTGCATACACTTCACCCATACATATGAATAACCTCTTTGAGGTTATATTATACCTCTTCATCTAGGTCAGATAAATCTTTTTCTGCTTAATCAAGATCATAGATCTTAGGTTAGGTAAGATCCAATGGATCTTTCCATCTTTACATTTAATTTACCTCTCTAATGTAATCACTAATTACATCTTGGATCCATGTGTTAATTACAATTACCCGTGTATTTAAATAGTGTGGACCAATCGTGCTTGACCTCAGTTAACTTTACATATCCCAATAAAATCAATTATGTCAGCCTGAGATCTCAAATCTCAACAATTACCAAAATATTGCTGCTCAGCCAACACTGTGTTCTTCCGCTTGGTCATCACTGGTTTCCTCGGCAACTTACTGGCACTCGGTCATCACAGACTTCTCTCAACATAAACTATTCTCAGTAAACTTTCATCAAAAGATAAACAACACATTACTTTGCCAATGTTTCAAATGATCAAGTACCATTGTGATTTCCCATAACTCAACCATTTCACTTGGTCTTCTTGTTAATCTTGCCTTCAAATCTTATTCATCAATCAATAGATATGGTACTCAAACAGATACCAATAGTCTCACCAATTAAGGTTTGACATCAATGACAAAAAAACAATTGTTTACATTGTAGCTTTCCAGCACCCCTTTAATATTTACTTAGGGAGATTAGATCATTAGGTATCACACCCAAATGTTTACAATGATTTTGAAAGGTCACTTTAGAAAGAGTGTTTGTGAAGATGTCAACAACTAGATCATTTATCTTGCAATGGATGAGGGACTCTTTCATCTCTTCAACTTGTTTTTTTAGGAAGTGATTATTCGCTAAGGAAGGAGCATTTGACAATACAAAGGTGTAGGTGCTTGTAGAGAAGATCCCAAATCTTGACTTTGATTTCTTAGAAATTCTTTAGTTACAAGTGTACATTATGTACTTTATGAAGAAATAGCACCTGAGCCTGCAACAAGGCAATAAAAACTAGTAGGTCTCCCATCATTGGGATCTCCTAGATCTGAATCAGTAAAATATTTAAGAGAAAAATCAGATTGTGAATCATCAAAGGAATTAGTCATAGAATCAATAATGCAATCAACAGTTGCATAAATCAAATCAAGAGGAGTAGAGCTAGTATCATCACCATTATCACTAGTAGAGTCATCATTATTATCCTTCATAACAACCATAGGATTAGTACCATAATCATGAACTTCATTTTGAGAAATACACATATCTCCTCTAGGAGAGTCAAAGAAGGAAATGTAACATTAAGAAAGGTGGAAATAATATCATCTTCTTGTTCTAAAATATCATCAAAATAATAATCATCATACTTGAATGCATCACATGGAGAGACAATATTATATTTTTAAATTAAGTTTGTTTCTTGAGGAAGATAGTAATTGAGGGGGTTATCCCAAGAGTATCCATCATCATATGGTTCATTCCAAATAGTAGAATTAGACATCCCATAATGGACAACAAAAGCTTGACGAGAGTTATGATAATGAGTCTTTTGATTAGTTTGATTATGCTCATGATTTTTTTCTTAAAGAAATTGTTAATCACATGACCATATTTCCCATAATAAGTACAATGGGGTCTATTATTATGATAACCATTAGAATGATTACGATTATGACTATTTTTTTTATTAAAGGTGGGCCTAGAATTATTATTATGATGTTGAGAATTGTGAATATTTGATTTAGAATTGTTATTAGGATTATGATTATTGTTATGCGATCTAGACATAAAGGTATGTTCATTAGTTTTAATTGTGCTAAATTGAATTAACTTAGCTTCTTCTTGACGTAATAGAGATTAAAAGATAACATAATTTAATTGAGCTGCTAACAAAGGAAGAGCTAATTGAGAATAAATATTAGTAATAAATTGTTGGAATTGTTGAGGAAGACATTTTTTAAAATGATATGAATTAAATGAATATCAGATAAAGTTACTCCTAAACCATTTAATTAACTTAGAAGAGAATCAACCTTAATTAAAAAGTCATCCATAGTTTTGAAATCCGTATACTTGAGATCCTCCAATTGATCTTGGACTTGAATCTTTCTAGATTCATTTGCACTGTTGAATGTGTTTTTTAGAATCACCCAAGCTACATGTGCTTCAATACAATGAGAATTTAAAACATATAGATCTGGATTTGATAAAATTTTGATTAGGCCAAGCACCTTGTCATTTTTAGTATTCCATGCATCAATATCAGGCTGAGGAATAGTAGCTGAGGGAACAAAAGATGCACTAGTTGCAATATCAAGCATTTGTCAGAAACAAAAAATAAATGTAATATGAGTCTTCCAAACATGGTAATTGGAAGTACTTAATTTAATTTATAGGATTAATGTCGAGATAATTGAACAAGATAAGCTAGAATACAATAAAGTATATGGGAAAATGAATCTAAAAATGCAATTTAATGCAAATTTTATTGATAAATTTATAAGAAAATTAAGAATTAAGAAATTTTTTATTTTTATTTAAATGATGAAAAAAAGTTTTTATAATAACTAAATAATGAAATGACAATTGAATTATGTTTAAAATGATAAAGAGAGAAATGAGTTTAGACATAATTAAAAAATATTAAGTAAAAAAGTTTGTTTGTGAGTTTAAAATTTTTTTGTGAAATAAATTTAGAATAAATTTTGTTAAAGTTAAATTTTTTAAAAGTAAACAAATTTGAATAAAATTTGCTAACAATAGAGAAAGAATGAACTGAAACGTCATAATAATGAAAAACTAAATAAAGGCTACACCCATAGCAACACTATATTCAAAAAAGAATATTAGAATGATATAACAACAAACCACCAATAGCAATCTAAATTCTCCTACAAAAAAATATAAGAATGATGCAAAAGAACTGCCAACTGAAAACAAAAAAATGGTGTACATAGAAAATGTTACACAACCCGCGCTAAGAATTCTAACAAAGGAGGGAGGAAAAACAAACAAATGGAGAACTAATATGGGAAGGAGGAAAGACGCCAAGGTGCTGAAGAAAGAAAAGGCACCATGGATTGAACCACTAATGCTAAGATGTTAAACATTTTTAGCTTGAGTCTTTAAGCTCACGAAAAACCCAACCTTGCATAACAAGGATCAAAATACAGTTATTGCGCTAAAGGGAGAATGTTGGGAGTCTCCCGAAGAGTGGGGGGATTGTAAAAAGTTTTGCCCAACAAATCAACGTGAGGAGGAGACGTAACAAAGTAAGAAACAACATTTTTAAAGTTAGTAAAAAAATGTTTTGATACAAAACATTTTTAACAACAATGCGGCAAAAGTAAAAACTTTTTGAGAGAATATATAAAAATGGTTTTGATAGGATTGAGTGGTTGTGAAGGGAGAGACCTAAATGATCAAAAAATAACTAGAATAAAAGAGGTGAAACACCAAATGAATATTAAAATGCTGTGATTGACTTCAAGTAAGGTAGGAGTAGTTGTGCA
>MU226848.1:2180364-2223101 GCA_018584345.1 Thuja plicata
TTTTACTTATAATGATTTGGCGGGAAGTAAACTCTCTGATTTACAGTATTTTCACGAAATAAAAAATAGGCCTTAAAAATTCAAAAAACATATTAATTTTGGTTCAATTTTTTTTAAAAAAATTATAGGCATATAATTCAGCCTATTTGACACATTTCATTAGTTTACATCATCTTCAAATTCTCAACAGAAATGTGAATTTTATGCCCTTGAAGTTTTACAGTTTTGGTTTTGTCGTCCTTTTCCTTTGTAAAAGGGTGACAGATTATTGTGCTTTTACCCGGGTATTCAGAAACAAGCTGAATGAACATGGAGAGGTAGCAAGGAATAAAGCAAGACTGGTATGCAAAGATTATGCACAAGAGGAAGGAATTGACTATGGAGAGACATTTGCCCCAATTGCAAGATTGGAAGGTGTAAGAACTCTACTTGCATATGCAATCTACAAGGGATTTAAAGGTTATCAAATGGATGTGAAGTCAACATTTCTAAATGGGATATTAGAAGAGGAAGTATATATTGAACAATCTGATGGATTTGTTGATCCAAGCAAGAGGAACATGGTTTGCAGACTGCACAAGGCATTATATGGACTAAAACAAGCACCCAGAGCATGGTATGAAAGATTGCACAATTATCTGATGAAGATTGGATTTGCAAGAACAAATGAAAACATCAATCTATATTTGAAGACAAAGCAAGGTAAAGGAATTTTATTGGCTGAAATTTTTTTGATGACATCATATTCAGTGGACAAGATATGATATGCAAAGCATTTGCAAAAGAGATGCAAACTGAATTTGAAATGTCTATGTTTGGTGAGATAAAATTATTTGTTGGTTTACAAATATATCAAATGAAGAATGGTATCTATATTACTCAATCAAAATATGTCAAGGAGATACTGAAAACTTTTGGTATGGAAGATTCAAAACCAATGAGTACACCCATGACTACTGGACAGAAGTTGACAAAGAATGATGATACAAAAGAGGTGAATCAAACACTTTACAGAACAATGATTGGTAAGCTGCAATATGTTGTACACAGTAGACCTGATATTGCATTAGTAGTTGGAATTATTGCTAGATTTTTTACTAATCCAAAAGAGACACATATTATGGCAGTAAAAAGAATTCTGAGATATTTGAAAGGTACAGAAGATTATGGCCTATATTACAAAAAGAATGACAAGTTTGAACTCAGAGTCTATACTGATTCTAACTGGGCAGGTAATGTGGATGATAGAAAAAGAACCACTAGAGGAGCATTTCTTTTGGGGAAAAGATTAGTTTCCTGGACAAGCAAGAAATAGAATTGCACCTCACAATCTACAGTTGAAGCCAAGTATGTGGCAACAACAGTTAATTGTTCAAACATTGTGTGGTTGAAGATACTACTGAAAGGTATGAAGGAGGAGATCATAGAACTATTTTTCATACATTGTGATAACATGAGTGTCATAAATATTTCTAAAAATCCTATAATGCACTCTAAGACAAAACATATAGCTATCAAGTATCATTACTTGAGGGAGCTAGTTCAGAAGAAGGAAGTGAGACTAGAATATGTGAACACTAAGGAACAGTTGGTAGACATATTTAAAAAAGCATTACCTAAAGATTCTCATGAGTATCTAAGAGGTAAATTGGGGGTGATTCCCCTAGCAGAGGCTAATTAGTTCTAAATGGTACTTTTGCATCAAATGTTTTAATCATAACACTTGACACATTGATGCACAGTGAGTCACATTTTTAGGATGCTACCTAAAAACTGTGAAGTGGAAGACAAGAACATAAAAGAAGATCAGTCATAAACAAAGATGACAGGAACAACATGATACAAAGATTAGAACAAGATGAATCTGCATAATGAAGATGTCAACATCTTTGGCATTGTTGTCAAAGAGGGAGATTATTGCGAAAACAACAGATATGAGGGAGATATTACTGAAAGAGGGAGTTGAACAATAACAGAAAACATTTCAATGTAATTATAGACACATAGGGAGTCAGAATGAAGCTAAAGACATTAATGAAGATTTGTTTATATCAAGGAACACATGCATTTTTTGTATTGTATGGTAACTTTGGTTGGAAATTATAGTTTTACAGTTTAGTATTGCCATCAATGCCAAAGAGGGAGATCGTTGGAAAGATTGCTACAATCTAGACAATTGTTATTTTTTCACTGATGTCAAACCTTAACTGGTGAGACTAATGATGTATGTTTGAGTACCATATCTATTGATTGATGAAGATTTGAAAAATAGGATAACAAGAAGACCGAGGAAATGGTTGAGTTGTGAGTATACACCAGGGTACTTGATCATTTGGCACTTTGGCAAAGTGATGTATTATTTATCTATCATTGACAGTTCACTGGAAGGTCAATGTCGAGTAAAGAAAAGTTGATGTTGAGCAAAGTGAAAGGTGATGCTGAGAAAAGAAAAGATGATTCTGAGCGCCAGTGAAATGTCGAGGGAGATAGAAAAAGCTGAGAAATAGTATTTTAGTAATTGATGAGATTTGAGATCTCTGGCCGACATAGTTGATTTTATTGGGATTTTATTGGGATATGTGTTGTTAATTAAGATTGGTCCATACTCATTTAATGCATGGGAAACTGTTATTAGTGCATGGATTCAATGTTTAATTAATGACTATATTGGAGAAGTAAATAAAATTTAATGATGGAAAGATCCATTGGATCTGACCGAACCTAAGATCTACGATCTTGATTAAGTGGCAAAAGATCTATCTGACCTAGATGAAGAGGTATAATATAACCTACAGAGGTTATTGTAATTGTATCCAAGTAAGGAGAAGTTGTATGCAAGAGTGTTTCATGGCTAATTGACTGATTATCAAGACCTAGCAAAGAAGGCTGAGCAGAGAAATAGAGAGAGATTGCTTGATAGATTTCTAAGAAGATCTGAAGTTTGAGATGAAAATGGATGCCACTCAGTAAATTATCATTAGAGCTAAAATTGGATCTAGATTTTCAAAGTAAGTTGTATGTATCAGATCACACCTGCTGATTACTTTCTAACCATTGTATTAGTTCAAATCCTTTAACTAGGCTGACCTAATAGTCATTGTATAAATCCTTTGAACAAGGTGACATTTAGATTGGAATGTTCTAAGTCCTCTAACAAGGCCACTCCTAACAGGGTGATTAAATCCTTTAACCAGGTCACATTTGACAGTGTGTTTTGTAACCTTTAATAGGGTTGGCTCCTAACAAAGCTCACTTTAGAAGAGTGAAATCTTGGTAGCATGTTACCGGTGGTTTTTCCCATATTGGGTTTCCATGTTATATCATGGTGTCAAAATTTGTGAATGTTTATGTTATGTTTTATTGTTAAATTTCTACAAGCTTATTTCATTAGTACAGTAAACTGCACACTTTTGTTGTTAATTGTTGCCGAGCAGATCTGAATTACTGAAGTGGTTCAAAGTTTTATATGGGCTCATCTGGACCTGAGGATAACTAATTCACCCCCCTAGTTATTTTGAATTCATTCTAACAATATAACACACAAGAGAAGCAATGATTCACAATGGGAGAAATAATGATAATCGATATGAGAGCATGAAATAGGTATATTCAAGAAATTAGTGGAAATATGTTCTAATTCATTACATTAACCAAAGCTACATGATCATCAAGATAATCTATAGTGTATAGTTATTAAAGTAGTAATATTGTTACATTGCTAGTAACATGTGTGTAAAGGAGATGTACATACATAGAACAGGAACATCAAATCGTCACAAAGGCATAAGGAAAAACACTATGAGATAGTTAATGAAAACCAACAAAGAGGAAAGTGTGCCCATGACAACATAAAAAAATGTAATTAGTGTCTATGTCCAAAATTGAGGCTAGTCAAATAAGATAATAACCAACACATCCATGAAACATTAGATTAGAAACTAATATAAATTTTAAAGTACTTTAGTATCTAAAATTGTCTCATGGTCCTCTATCACCAAGGACCTATTCTATCTTTTAAAAATTACTCTTAATAACAGTTAAGATAATTTAGACGACAACCTAGTGAATGAAATTTAAATGGTGTGCAAGAATGCAATAACTTAAGCTATTATGAGTGTTATAATGTTTAAAACTAAGATTATGATGCAAGCTAAAATGATAACCATGATATTTATAATATCCAAAGACATGATCATGATGTAAAATGATAAGGTGAAATTGATATTGTAACAATGATGGAGGTTAAACAAATCAAAAATTTGTTATGATACAGGAGAATCTTGGGATATTATAAATCTTGCATCAACCATAAATATTTGTTTTCCTATTTGATCAGTCTAGTGTTTTTATTGCGATCGATATGTGTTTGTTCTTTTGTGTTGTGAATGTTACTGTGTGTTCATGGATTCGCGCTGGACCTTATCCTATGATCACACATCATTTGGAATTATTGCACGTGAGATTTTATAGATTCTTTTCTTAACTATCCTATTCTTTAATTTACCAGATAGTCATTGTATTTTCTGATCGTTTCTCAATCTTTCGATGGGAATTTCCATGCATAATCATTCCAGCTCATTGATACATTTGAGGCCAACTTTATTGTATGAACACATCTCTTATTTCTTACGTTGGAGTTTGAAACTGATGATTTGGGTCTCTGATGCAGGAGCATCTTGGGTCCTTAGAAATCCCTCTCAACCAAAAATATGTTTTTTTTTGTTCTTTACCTTGTTTGGAGACTGCTCGGTGAAGTTATTTGTTACGTTGTTGCTCGGGTATCCTTTCTGTCTTGCTTTACCGATGGGTCTCGGTGTTTGTTGGCTACTCGGGTATACTTGTCCCGAGTTGGTTTTTGTTTCTAGGGTATGCTTGTCCTAAGTTGGTTTATGTTTCTTAGGTATGCTTTTTTTGACTTGGTTTTTGTTGCTTGGGTATGTTTGTTATAAGTTGTTTTTCTGTTGTTGTGATATTTTTTCCCGAGTTGTTGTTTTTGCTTGGTTTTTTGCTCCTGAGTTATTTATCCTGATCTGGATAACTTCTATATTTAATTTATGTGGCTTAATTAATGTGTGGTATCTCAATAGGATCTATGTGGAACTAAATCTGGGTCTCTCTTATAGATTTGAGTACCGACCTCTTTGGTGCACTCTTGTATATATTTGTTTCTTTGTTCTTAGTTTAGGGAAATTCTGGATCAGTAGTTGGAAGATAAGAGATTTGCATAGAAGACTATTTGTTGAGACATTGGAAGGAAGGTCTATGAGCTCACATGTATGAATATCATTCTATAATTCATTGAATATATGGCCAAAATTGGGAAGGCCTTACAGTCCGGCATGTAATGAGTTTGATCAATTAATCAAATATATCTATTTTTTTTTTCTCTCACTCTGCGTTGTTGTTTCCGCATTGTGTATTTGCAAGATGGCTTAGTACTTTGGAGTTCCTTAGGCCCCTTGTACTGTCCCTCCTTGCATCAGGTGGTATTAGAGCATTGGTAAGATCTAAGTTACTTCTTCTAAACCCTAAGCCTAGATGGTGATATTATTGTGGGGCATTAGATTATGATTTGACCTAAAATTGCAGATGGATTCAAGATGGTTTGTGGGAGAGGAAATACAGATCTAGGTATAGCTGATATGCTTAGATAGATGTCTACAAGATTGGAAGCTGTTGAAACAAACTAGTGCAGAGGAATAGATCTTGAAGATGTTAGTGATGATGAATTGGAAGAAGTTCAAGGTGAAGTTGCACCTGCACCTGTTATGGATCAGGAAGAAGAGAGATTTCTGCAAGTATTGACAAGTTTGAAGTACACACCCCAGTTTAATCCTCTTGAGTATAGTGAAAAATTAGATTTTGATGAATTGATAGACTGGATAATTGAGATGGAAAAGTATTTTGAATATGAGAATGTATCAGAGGACAAGAAAGTGAAGATTGCAAGCACAAAGTTGAAAGGTCATGCATCCTTATGGTGGGAACATCTACAATTGGATCAAAAGAAGAAAGGTAAAGACCTGATTAAGTGAATTTTCTAACTTGTGATTATCAGATTGACCTGATTAGGTGAATGCAAAGTTTGAAGCAGAAAGATAGATCGGTGAAAGATTACACTCAAGAATTTTATAGATTGGACATCAAATCTGGACATGTTGAAGATGAGGTGGAAAGAGTACCAAGATATCTAAATGGATTGAGAAATTCTATTCAAGATGAGATCAGTTTGGTCAAGATGGAAAGCATTGAGGAGGTATATTAGTTTTCCCTAAAAGTTGAGGGGAAATTGAATAAGAGATATGAACAAAGACAAAGAAGCAGAGGTGGTAGAATCCCCAGAGGAATAGGTAGATCTTGTGGTGAGAATAGTAGATCTAAACCAGACAAGTCAGTTTAGACACATCTCAATACAAAGGAAAGACTAAATGGAAAGGTGGAAGTTCATATCGAGGAAGAGGAAATTATTCCTGAGGTGGTTATAGCTGAAGAGGGTTCCAAGTAACTTGTTACAACTATGGTGAAGAAGGACATAAATCCTTTGAGTGTACACATGCAAGAAAGAAATTTGGTAGCATTAGAAATGCATTGGTGCAAGAAGAGTCACTAAATGAAGTTGAGAAGGAAGGAAATCTCATGATCCGAAGGATACTATGGAGTGAGAAAGATAAGCAAGATCCTGTCATGAAAAGTTTGTTTGAAAGACTAGATGTAGAGTTGCAGACAAATTTTGTAAGGTAATTGTTGATAGTGGAAGCTCAGAGAATCTTGCATCTAAGGAGATGGTCACAAAGTTGCAGTTGGAAAGGATGAAGCATCCAAAACCCTATCAGATCTCATGGATCAAGAATGGGCATACATTATTGGTGAGTGAACAATGTTTTGTGAATCTGAAAATTGGAAAGTATTATGATAAGGTGTTGTGTGATATTATGCCAATCGATTATTGTCACATTTTTTTGGGTAGACCTTGGCAATATGAAAGACATGCTATAGATGATGGAAGATTGAATAGATATTCTATTTGGGTTGATGGTAAGAAAAAAATATTTTTACCACTGGTTGACAAATTTGTTGGTGAGTTATGTACATCTGTGAAAGTCTGTTTGATTGAAGGTAGACAGTTTGTTAAGGATTTGAAAAGAAATGATATATGTTATGTTTTGATTCCTAACAAACTGAGTAAGAATACAGAAGATGAAATTCCTGTAAAAATTGAGAGGTTACTCCTTGTGTACGATGAGATCATTTTAGATAATTTACTTGATGGTTTGCCACCAATGGAGATATTAGTCATTGTATGAATCTAATTCATGGAGCCAGTTTACCAAACAAAGCACCACATCGGTTTACACCAACCGATAATGAAGAGCTTAACCGACAAGTTCATGAATTGTTGAACAATGGTTTGATCAGAGAAAGTTTGAGCTCATGTGCAATACCAGCTATGTTGGCACCTACGAAGAATGGAGAATGGAGAATGTGCACTGATTCAAGAGAAATCAATAAGATCATGGTTAATTATAGGTTTCCTATATCCAGAATGGATGATATAATAGATTGTTTGAGTGGAGAAAAATATTTTACCAAAATTGATTTGAAGAGTGGGTATCATCAGATCAGAATCAAAGAAGTTGATGAAGGGAAGACTGCTTTCAAGAAAAAGGAAGGTTCTTATGAGTGGTTGGTTATGCCCTTTGGTTTCACTAATGCATCGAGTACATTTATGAGTTTAATGAATGAAGTTTTGAATAAATGTGTGATTGTATACTTGGATGATATTTTGATATTCAGTAAGACTAGAAAAGAGAATTTGATGCATATAAGGCATGTATTACAGAGATTAAAAGAGGAAAAGTTGTTGATAAATCTGAAGAAGTGTTCCTTCATGAAAGAAGAACTTGTGTATTTGGGTTTTGTGATTTCAGTTGACAGTCTAAAGATAGATCCTAAGAAGGTTGAAGCTATACTTAGCTGGCCTACACCTAAGAATGTCACTGAGGTAAGATCATTTCATGGATTGACAAGTTTTTATAGGAAGTTTATCAAAAATTTCTATTCTATTTGTAATGCTATGAATGAGACAATGAGATGAGACAAAAGAGAATTCAAATGGACACATAGAGTTGATAAGAGTTTTGAGACTTTGAAATGGAAGGTTTCTGAATTACCTATGTTAGCCTTACTTGATTTCAATAAGGTATTTCAATTGGAATGTGATGCAAGTGGAAGTGCAATTGGAGCTATATCTACTCAAGAAGGTAAACCTATTGCTTTCTTTAGAGAAAAGTTGAATAATGCAAAGAGGAAATATTTTTTCTATGATCAAGAGTTGTATGCTATTGTTCAAGCTATGAAGAAATGGAGACATTATTTGATGCCAAATGAATTTGTGATGTATACTGATCATAAGGCTTTATAGTATTTGGGTAGTCAGAATAAGTTGAATCAGAGACATATGAAATGGGTAGATTATTTATAGAGTTTTACATTTGTGCTTAAGCATAAAAATGGAGTTTCTAATTGAGTTGCTGATGCATTGAGTAGAAGAAGATCTTTGTTGGCTGAAATGAGAATTGACGTTCTTGGTTTTGATGACGTCAAGCATTTGTATGAAAATGGCCCTAATTTTTATGAGTAGTGGAGAGTGTGGAGAGAACCTAATTCAAATCAATCAAGTAAGTATGAATACTATTTAATTCAAGAAGATATATTGTATAAAGGTATTCAATTATGTATACTGAGAGGTTCAATGAGAACTAATTTGATAAAGGAAAAATATAGTAGTGGTTTAGCTGAATATTTTGGCATTGATAAGACATTGAGTTTGCTTAAGGAAATGTATTTTTGGCCTCAGATATATAAGGATGTTCAGAAATTTGTGAAAAGTTGTTGAGTTTGAAAAGTGGCAAAAGGAGTAAGTCAGAATACTAGTTTGTATACACTGATTACTGTTCTTGAGAAACCTTGGAGTGATATCATGATGGATTTTGTTCTTGGATTACCGAGGATAGCAAGAGGTAATGATTCCATATTTGTTGTGGATAGATTTTATAAGATGACAGATTTCATACCATGTAGGAAACCATTAGACGCAGTACATATAGCATATATTTTCTTTAAGGAGATTGTCAGATTGCATGGATTACCGAGAAGAATCATCTCTCACCAAGACAGTAAAATTTTTAAATATTTTTGGAGAACACTCTGGAAGAAGTTGGACATTGAGTTGAAGTATAGTTCTACATTTCATCCACAGACTGATGGAAAAAAGAGGTTGTAAACCAAATTTTGGGTAACTTGTTGAGATGCCTAGTTGGAGACACACCAAGTAATTGGGATTTGATGTTGGAACAAGTAGAGTTTGCATACAACATTTTATTAAATAGAAGTACTGGAAAGACACCTTTTGAGATTATTCATGGCACACAACCAAGAGGTATATCAAAATTGAGAAATATTATTGGAGAAGAGAAAACAAGTGCTGAAGCAGAGCAATTTGCTGAGTTTATGAAAACATTGCATGAAGATTTAAAGTAGAAGCTGGAGAAAATAAATCAAAAGTACAAGGATAGTGCACATAGATCAAGAAGACATAAAATTTTTGAAGTTGGTGATGCTGTAATGTTTCATTTCAAGAAAGGTAGATTTCCTTTTGGAACATATGGTAAATTGAAGATGAAGAAATTTGGTCCTTGCAAAATACTGAGAAGATTTGACATTGGAAATGATTATGAAGTGGAATTAATTGATGACATGGATATATCACCTATATTCAATATTTCATACTTTTATGAATATCATGAACCTGATGAAGAAGTGATAGTACTGAGTGATTATCCTAAGAAACAGATAGAGGAAGTTGAACAGATTTTGACATAGAGAGTTAGCAAAAGTACAATAGGAAAGGAATTCATAGAGTATCTGGTAAAATGAAAGAACATATCAATTAAGGACTCATCTTGGATTTCTCAATCTAAGTTAGATTCATTTCAGGTTGGACCTAATGCATGATTCAGGGAATCATTTCTTTTTAACCCTAGGTGTCTGATACAAGAGCATCTTGGGTCCTTGGCAATCCTGCTCAACCTAAAATATGTTTGTTTTTGTTCTTTATCTTTTTTTGGAGATTTCTCAGTGAAGTGATTTGTTACCCTATTGCTCGGGTATCATTTCTATCTTGCTTTACTGACGGGTCTCAGTGTTTTTGGCTGCTCATGTATTCTTGTCCCAATTTGGTTTCTGTTGCTCCGATATGCTTGTCCCGAGTAGGTTTCTGTTGCTCAGGTATGATTGTTTTGATTTGGTTTATATTTCTCAGTTATGCTTGTTTTGAGTTTTTTTTGTGTTTCTTAGTGATCTCTATTCTCGAGTTATTGTTGTTTCTCAGTTTCCTACTCCCGAGTTCTTTATCCTAATCTAGTCGACTTCTATATTTAATTTATGTGTCTTAATTAATGTGGGTTCTCTCATTGGGATCTGTGTGGACCTAAATCTGGGTCTCTCTTAAATATTTGAGTGTCGACCTCTTTGGTGGACTCTTGTAAATATTTTTTTCTTTGTTCTTAGTTTAGGGCAGTTTTGGATTAGTAGTTGGAAGATAGGAGATTTGGATAAAAGACTATCTGTTGAGACATTGGAAGGTAGGTCTATGACCTCGCATGTATGAAGATCATTATTTAATTCATAAAATATATGGCCAAAGCTAGGAAGGCCTTACAGCCCAGCATGTAATGAGTTTGATCAATTAATCAAAGATATCTATTGTTTCTTCTCTCACTTTGTCTTGTTGTTTTTGCATTGTGTATTTGCAAGATGGCTTAGTACTTGGGAGTTCCTTAGGCCCCTTGTACTTTCCCTCCTCGTGTCAGTCTCAACCTACTTTTGGTAACACATTTTCTCCATTATTGGGAAATGTGATCTTTATGGGGCCGACCAAATGTTGTGATTTCTTGATAAGCTTATGGAATTATTCCTAAGGGATACAAGTTGATTTCATAACATGTTTAGCTTTACTTGGATAGGTTTTGTAAGGGTTTTTTGATCATACTATTAGTATTTATAGGCAATGAGAGGGGATGAATCAATATAACCACAAACCTAAAACTCTTCTTAAATAGATTCCATAATACCCAAGATGCAAATGAAAATATTATGTAGAAACATAACAAGTAAAAAATTCACACAATGTAGAATCAACACACAAAAGTTTTCTCATGGAAACCCTTGTTACAGGGAGAAAACCATATGTGGTATGGTATCCAAAAATTTCACTAGTGCACCAAAGAAATCTTCCCTGTTAGGAGAAATTATAAATACCCTTTTAGGGGTATACCTGGTTAAGCGTATTTTAGCCTAGTTAGAAGTTAATAAAAGTACTATTAAAGAATACTCTATTAAGAGATTTAAAACTCCTTCTAAGAGTCCCTTGGTTATAGGATTTACACTTCAAATCCTGTTAAAGATTCTGCTCACCCTTTTAGGAGTGAACTAGTTAAAGGATTTTACTTGCAAATATGTTAGGGCTTCCCTTGAGATAGACTCAAGAATAACTGATTTGAAAATGACCTTCCTTTCTGAAAGATCCTCTTTATTTATGCTCTTATCTCATCCTTAAGCATAAAAAATTTTCACACAATCACAATCTCTTTTTGTGTTGTCTAAAACATCTCAACATTCACCCTAAATTACAATTCATCCTTCTTTTATAACAACTTTGTCCCATTTGGCCTTCTTCCCTAAAATATTTTAGCCACCAACATAAAACTCAAATCCAATCATGCCAAAACACATTAGTCAACTCAATAAAGTCAAAAAAACATAAATCAAGTTTCAAATAATCAATTTCAAATTAAATAGATCGGGAAACTGATCTAACTAAACTTGTTATGTCTGTCCTCTATTCTTCATGTCAATCCACTTGAATCTTCAATAACTTTCTCAAATCTCCAAACCAACTGATGTGATTGTAGATGTAGGTAGATATACCTTTGTAGATGGTATATGCATTATCACAGACCTTAACTCATTCTCTAACTCTAGATCCAATCACATGTATCTCGCTTACTGTCCTATTCTTGGTTGACTAAACACAGTCATTTCTTCAATTAGATCTTCAAAACCATCAATAAAACTCATCTCTTTCCTCCAATACATCATGTTTCCATAAATGAAAACACCACAATACATTATCATGATAAAAAATCCTATCATCTTCACCAAATTCCAATAATCTCCCCCTGTGGCATTGACGGCAACACTTAGAAAAATAAATGATAAATTTTCCTAAGTGTCTAATCTACTATAGAAATTAAAAATACATTACATTGCAAAGCAGTAAATTAATTCCCAATAGCTCAAAATCTCACCCTAGGAATTATAATCATGTATACTATTCCCCTTAACCATTATAGTTACATTTTTGATGAACTTAGCCAAATTTTAGCATAAGTACATCATTACATTCACTCCCCCTTTGACAAAAATGAAAAAGGTATGACAAAAAAATGTCAAAATTTTTATTAATGGAAGAGTAGTAACACCTAGTTACATTCTACTAAAGACATCATTGCAATTTCCCTTCAAAAACTGTAGATCATTGTCCCAATTTCTCAGTAGAATCTCCATATTTGCAACCAAACCACTTAATAAAAATGCTAATCTATCAAGTCCATGTATTATGCACACATCTAGAAACACCAAATTTTTCTCAACTTTCTTTAAACCTTGTTGTAAGATATTCATCTTGGGGATCAACAAACTCTATAATTTCAGCAAGTTAGCAATTCTGTTATCAACCTCATCTCTGTTTGAATTCAAATTATTGTTAATTTTTGTAACCCTACCACCAAATTTAGTAGTTGATTCATGTATAGGATCAAAATTTCCAACAAGTAATCTAAGGTCTTGCTGAGCTTCACTCTTTTCCCTTTTGAAATCCTTTGAAAATTGAGAGAAAAGAAAGATAGATTTTAGAATCTTACCACCTTCAGTCAATGCACTCTTCAATTGGTTAACAACCAATGTAAGTGTTTTGTTATCTATAAAAATTAACTATGCCAACTTCTCTCACCTTTTCTTCTTATATACTTTCTCTATTCTCAACACTGCTACATCTTCTAAAATTTTCATCTCATCTCTAGTTGCAACAACCAAATGAGCTAACTGATCTATTGGTGTAACTTTCTCATCATATTGTACATTTCCCAGTAAATATGAAAGTATGTCTCTTGTAGAGACAATTACCTATTCTTCTTTTTGCATCTTTTTCTATTTTGCCTTTGACTTGATCACCTCAGCCAGATCTATCATCTCTTTGGGTCTCATTGTGCTCAAGTCAATCTTCCCCTTAATTGATAGATTGTCATCAATATTCATTGTGGATTGTGTTAGAGGAGTTACCTTGTCTTCACTTTGTTCCTTTTCAATATTTTCCTCCTCATTTAACTATTTGTCTTGTGTGTTTCCATCAGTGAACTCCTTTGCTTTCTCTTTTTCTTGTTGCTACACATCAATAGAACCTTTCACTTGAGTGTCATAGGTCATAGCTTGAATGATACCCATGTCTATTGGATAATCTTCCTTTTGTGTCTCAATCTCTTTCAAAGGGTCCATTGGATCATCCTATACCTCCATGATAGGGATGTCTTCTGTATTATCCATTTCATCTCTAGGTTCATCAAGTGTGACCTGTATACCATCAATAGTAAATCTTTCAGCGGTCTTAGCAACCACTGGATCCTCTTTTTATTTTATTGATTCCTCTTGAACATTCATATGAGTTACTTCACTTTTATCTTTCTCCAATCCCAAATATTTTCTAATAATTTCCTCTATCTCATCCTTTACCAATCGAGTTTCTGCAATCATAATTTGTGTAGCGCCGGTTCTTTTTTTGAGTAGAGGTTTTACCTCTTTGACTTTTTTCTCCATATCTTCCATTGAAGAATCAAGCATTAGGCTCAAAAAACATATTTTAGCAACTCTTTACCCCTTTCAAGTGCATAATTCAATCTTGCATCAATTTTATTATATAATGTTGTAGGAATTTGACCTTTCAATTCAATAGATGCTTTGCCTAACCTATGCATACTATAAACTACATCTTCAATAAAATTTTGATCTTGTTCACTTACCTTATCATATAAATTTATAACACCAACTAACACATCATACATATTCACTCTAAGTACTATGTTTTCAACAGAGATAAAACTTCCAAATAAACTTCAACAGACTGGGATTCAATAGATTTAGTAGTGGGAGAACCTACTACTTTGGATCTCTTACCTCTGTGGTGCAAGAGAACCAGGGCTTAGTCCTTAGGGAATAATTTACTTTGATGTTGTTTAGGAGTTTAGGAAGAGTAGATGACCCTATGGGTGTTGATTGTAATAAGGCATACTTATAAGCCTATGTAGGGAGTCAAGTATTGGGTCAAAATGACCTTTAGGGCATTTGGGACCAATAGGATAAAAATATGTAATTTTGGCCTAGAATAACTAAAACATGTTTTAATGGCCATAATAGGGCCTATTGATTATAAAAATGTCTTTATCTAGTGATGAGGAGGGTCCCTAAGGAGTTAAGAGGCACTTTGGTACAAAAGTTGCACAAAAAGTTATTATGCAACATTTGCAACAACTTTTGTACACTAGCCCTAATGGTTAAGAAGTTTCAAAATATAGTTTGGGAAATTTTGTATGGGTCTTTTAAGCCTTTTTGGCCAAGGATGTATGGGTTGTATTTTTTGAAGAAGTTTTGGTGATCAATCCATAAGGAATTACTATGTTTTTCTTCTTATTTTGTTGTCTTTATGTGTGGCACGTGTGATAGGTGTTTAGATCTGCAAATTTTATTTCATGATTAGATATAAGGGTGAGTTAAGACTTCAATGCACTTGGTTTGAGTAATTTTTTGTGGAGTTTGGTGCATCCTATAAACAATGTGTTGAGACTAGTCCATAATTAACCATTATCTAGGGTTTCTCATTCAAATGTCTCCAACCTAAGATTTCACCATGCAAATGAATGACCCTAGGTGAAATCTAAGTTAGGAGAATGTAAAATAGTATTCTAAAGGTTTGGGGCAGAAAGATCAAGGGGAAGTCAAAGGTTTTATGCCCTATTTGAGCATCTCTATGTGCTCGACATGAGTATAACTACAAATTGAGTTGAAAAATCAAGGGTGGAGTAGATTTGTGTGAACCAATGTTGGAGTATGTGTCTTTGGGTGTCCCTCTAAGTTTTTGAAGGTTAGAGAGTGCAGGTTAGGATTCATTCCCAATGTATTGCTTTGTAAAACTACCCTAATTAGGACTATTAGCCCAATTAGCCCTATGAAAGACAATACCCTTGTTGTGGGAGTCACAAACTAGGAGTTGGGGTATTAATAGAAGTCCATAAAGGGTATCAAGAAAGGTGACATATTTATGGGATCCTTTGGGAGATTGTAAAAGGAAGCCCTAAAATTTTGAAGAGTAGACCTACTAGCAATTAGGCCTTGTCCTCTAGGTCTAATTGGTCTTTTGTGTTTCCAAGTGTTTTCAGAGAGATTGAGTGACCAATTTGGGTTTTTTGAGTCCAAGTAGAATGTGGGAGCCCATTCCACCCATTTATAAGTTAAGATCCCATGATCATTCAATTGTCACCCATTTACAAAGGAGTTGGTCAATTAATATGAGTAGTTGAAGATTTGTGATTCTTGGTGAGGGGTTATGGTAGAGAGAAGGGTGTTTTGAAAGGCCTTATATGAGCCTTAGGGTCTGTCTCAAGTTCATCAAGAGGAAATCTTAGAGTAGTGAGTCCTATATAAGGAGAAACTTGTGGGTTAGCATTTTTGTTCCACAAGACTTGAGTTACAATTATTTGCTAGATGTCCAATCTTATGACAATGAAAACATGTCATACCAGTTGATTTCCAAGGTCCAACATTAACTCTTCCATTCCTCATTCTGCATTTCACAGCCATGTGTCCATAGTTACCATATAATTAGCATGTGACATCAAATTTCCTTTTCCTTTGGTAAGGGCATCCCCGGTTCACATGTAACCTTTGATTGATAACTCTTGACCTACACTCATTAGATTTGTGACCATATTTGTTTCATTTGTAACAGTAACCATCAAAACTGCTAGAGCTACTATTGGATCTAGATCTATAATCATATGCAGTATGTTCATACTTATTAAAATTATAAAAATATTCATCAAAAGTACTTTCCTTGTTTACAAATATGCTCCTACATATATTTGCAGTATGACCTACCTTGTGTCAATTGAAACACATAGGTTTTTAAGATTTCTTACTATAATTTATTTGTGTTACCTTTGGTGGAGACTTTCCTTCCTTCTTGATTTGCTTTGTTCTATAAGATTCTCCAACTTCAAATGTAGTCTTACCGGTGTATCCAAGACCTATGGTCTATTTTTTCCTTCTTTGAATCCTTAGTTGTTCATCCAATTTTTCAGTGATCTCATTGAATTTATTTAGCAGATCATTGGCACTCATCAATTCTCCTTTTAGTTTCTCATTATCATTTCTCAGATCTTCATTCAGCATTAGGGATTCTTGATATTCTTTATTTGTGTCATGGAAATGTTCATAAAATGCACTAACCTCTTGTTCAAATTTGAAAATCTCATCTGTTTTGGCTTTTAGGGATTCATCTTTGGATTTTAGGGCATTCTCTATAGCTTTTCTTGCATCCTCTGCACATCTCCTTGCTTCCAGTTCTTCATTCATTCTGTCTTCTTGGGCTTCCATCTCTCTCCTAAGATTTTTCTTATCATTTTTCATTTTTTCAATCTCCATAGTCATGGATTCTAGGACTTCTTCAGATTCATCAGATCCACTGTGTTTAGAAATTTTCTCAATGTAGTCTTGACTCTCACTCAATTGTTCAACAAGATCTTTTCTTTTACCTTTTGACTACTTCAATTGATTCTTTAACCCCTCAATTACCATTTAAGCTTCTTTTAGTTACCTCTTGTGCTTCAACAAACCCTCCATATTTTCCTTAAGGATCCAATCCAAGCTATTAGGTCTCTTCAAGGGAACTAGGATCTAACACCAATAGTTAGTTTTTAAAAGCACTAGGGGGGAGGGGTGAATCAGTGTAACCACAAACCTGAAACTCTTCTTAAATAGATTTGACAATACCGAACATGAAAATGAAAATATTATTTATAAATATAACAAGTAAAGCATTCACACAATGTAGACTCAAGACACAAGATTTTCCTATGGAAACCCTTGTTAGAGGGAGAAAACCATGTGTGGAATGGTATCTACAAATTTCACTAGTGCACCAGAGAAATCTTCCCTATTAGGAGCAATTACGAACACCCTACTAGGGGTATACCTGGTCAAGAGTATTTTAGCCCAGTTAGAAGCTAATACACATCATGTTAAAGAATAATCTATTAAGAGATTTCAAACTCCTTCTGAGAGTCACTTGGTTAGAGTATTTACACTTTAGATCCTATTAAAGATCCTGCTCACCCTATTATGAGTGATCTAGTTAAAGGATTTTACTTGCAAACATGTTAGGTCTTGTCTTAACATAGAATCAAGAATAAGTAATCTAAAAATGACCTTCCTATCTGAAAAATCTTCTTCAATTATTCTCACTATGCCTCCTTAAGAATCCAACAACTTCACACAATCACAATATCTTATCACGTCATCTAAAACATCTCAACATTCACCCTAAATTACAATTCATCCTTCTTTTATAACATCTTTATCACAGTCAACCTTCTGCCCTAAAACATTTTACCCACCGACATAAAACTCAAATCCAATCATGCCAAAATGCATTGGCCAACTCAATAAAGTCAACACAACATAAATCGAGTCACAAACAATCAATTTCAAACATTAAATAGACCAGGAAATCGATCTAACCAAACTTGTTATGTCTGTCCACTTTTCTTCCCGTTAGTCCACTTGAATCATAAATAACTTTCTCAAATATTAAAAACAACTGATGTGATCATACACTACAACATTTGGGGTCAAATTTTGATGCCAATTTGCAATGGCAGTATCATTTGTGTGTGATTTTTGTGTTTTTTTCCAAGTGCCCCCGATGGTGTCATAATAGAGATGGTACTGTCGTAATTGTGAAACCTACGTGATTATAAACAAAAAAGAAGAAGAAGAAAGGTTCATTTCTAATTTAGCTTGATCGCATACTGTCATGCGCGAAGAGGGCCCTAACTGTGGAAGCTGATTGGAATCTTGGTATATGGTAGCCACAACTTGATGTAGGCATTCGAGCTTTGTCTTCTCATTAACTCAATTTCATTTTGATGGCATTTGTTTATTTAATGGCACAATATGAATGTTAATACTATAATTGTTTACATCTTTACATTTGGAATGCTTGATGACCCATGAGATTTGAGAGATAGGGCATCGTTGCTATTACCTTCAAGGCATTGTGTGAAGTGTTTGATCTCTCTTTATTTGTTTTTTTTGTTCATATTCACTATGTGGTACTCCCCGTTGATGATCGTTTCATGAGGAAATGTCTTGATGGCTTGCGGGCTGTAGGCTAGGGCATCATGCTTTTTTTATTAGCTCACTATTTAATACTAGCATTGTTTATATCTTTGCATATGGAATGCTTGATGACCTGTGGACTTTGAGATCTAGGGCATCATTGCTATTACCTTCAATACATTGTGTGAAGTGTTTGATCTATCTTTATTTGTTTTTTTATTGATATTCACTATGTGGTACTCCCTGTTTATGATCATTTCATGAGGAAATGTCTTGATGGCTCACATGCTGCAAGCTAGGGCATTATGCATTGTTTATGAGCTCAATGTTTAATACTGGCATTTGTTTACATCTTTGCATTTGGAATTCTCGATGACCCGCGAGCTTTGAGAGCTAGGGCATCATTTCTATTACCTTCAAGGCATTGTGTGAAGTGTTTTATATCTCTTTATTTTTTTTTCTATTGTCTTATTTAGTTAAACTACTAAGTATTTGTATCTACTCATGATTTTCTGCTCCCAAAAAAAATAGGATAATGTATACTTAGTGTTTATTAATATTATAAATCATATTTAATAATAAAATAAATATTTTCCTTATAAATTTAAGGGTGAATTATTTCTTGGTTGGTAATAGACTGAGGCATAAATTAGAAACATAAAGTATCAAAAAGAAATAATGCTAAGATTTATGTTACCTAAAGTTTCAAATCAAGCTACCCTTGGATTTTCTGCACAATTTCTCCCACTATCCTTACTTTTTTCATAATCAAAATTAGATCTGGTTTTTAGACATCCATCAAATTATGCTTAAAACTAACATTTGATAATTAATATTTCCATATGTAGGAAAACAAAGATAGGTATTTAGTTGAAATTATCTAGTCCATGGCTATTAGTTTTTAGGGCTAATTAACAATCTTCCATTCAACCCAAAAGTAACAAACTAAAAACCACTGCCCACTTTGTTGAAAGTGATGATTCTAATAATTTATTTATGGAGATATCATAAAACTTGTTTGAAGATATAGGGTTGTTGACTGTACCTACAGGACAAAATACAATATGTAGAGAAAATTGTTTGTTTTATTGATTGAACCAATTACATTATGGTTTTCTTACACATCCACTCTACACCCCCCTTTTCACTCATATGGATTAACAAAGAAATAGACTCAAACTCTTCAAAGAAACCCAATTGCAACCACCTACCTACCCAAAACTATTCCATAACAGTCATAAAATTGACTGTCAAAACCAAATAGGCTTAATGGTGTTGTCAAGTCGACAACCAATGTTGTCAACACTACAACATATATTGAATACCCTTATTATTTATGTTCATCCTCTTATGTATGCCTGTACTCTTGCATATTCTTCTAAGCCCAGACGATTTTATCTTTCAGTATATATATATATATATATATATATATGTATGTATGTATGTATGTATGTATGTATATATATGTATGTATATATGTATACATATGTATATATGTATATGTATATAACAAATAGAACACCGACCAATCAAATGGTAGCCATGACTTGAGGTAGGCATTCGAGCTTTGTCTTCTCATTAACTCAATTTCATTTTGATGGCATTTGTTGGTTTGATGGAACAATATGAATGTTAATACTGGCATTGTTTACATCTTTTCATTTGGAATGGTTGATGACCCGCGAGCTTTGAGAGCTAGGGAATCATTGTTATTACCTTCAAGGCATTGTGTGAAGTGTTTGATCTCTCTTCATTTGTTTTGTTGTTGATAATCACTATGTGGTACTCCCTATTTTTCTTTCAGAACTGTATGGCTTGACTATGCACATGAATAATTGTAGATGAGGAACAATAGTAATAGGATGCCATTCATTGCTTAGATCTTTTTGATCTAACCCCCATCTCTCTTTTCTTTGTAGGTTCTAGATCACACAGGAGTACACTGGATTCATAGCCTGGTCAAAAATTCATCACATTAGGCCATGTCTGGTACCCTTATTATATATTTTCATAGTCATAAAATATATGTACAGTTATAAAATTTCATGCCTTGAAATTTTATAACATAGTTCCTTAACATAGCTATCAAAATAGAATGGCAGTGGTGATTCAATGCATGATGCCCTAGCTTGCATCCCGCAAGCCATGAAGACATTTCCTCATGAAATGATCATAAAATGGGAGTACCACATAGTGAATATCAACAAAAAAATAAATAAAGAGAGATCAAACACTGCATACTATCAAAATAGAATGCCAGTGGTGATTCAATGCATCTACAACCTCAACAACATGGAAAAATTGATCCAATAAAAAAAAATACATTACAAATGCCAAGCTAGTCACGGTCTCAATGAAATAAATAGTGTATATATAAAACAATATATGGTGCACAACAACAACAAGCATGCAATGAAAATAATAACATCATAGATATATATGTATATATTTATATATGTATATACATATATATGTATATATATGTATGTATATATGTATATGTATATAACAATTATAGCTCATAACAGGGTCATGTGGTGCTCAAACAGTGAGCTCATAAGCAATGCATGATGCCCTAGCTTGCAATCCGCAAGCCATCAAGACATTTCCTGATGAAATGTTCATAAATGGGGAGTACCACATAGTGAATATCAACAAAAAAACAAATAAAGAGAGATCAAACATTGCATGCTATCAAAATAGAATGGCAGTGGTGATTCAATGCATCTACAACCTGAACAGTATGGGAACATTGATCCAATAACATAAAATACATTACAAATGCCAAGCTAGTCACGGTCTCAACAAAATAAATAGTGTATATATAAAACAATATATGGTGAACAACAACAAAAAGCATGCAATGACAACAACAACATTATACATATATATGTATATGTATATGTATATATGTATGTATATATATGTATATAACAAACATAGCTCATAATAGGGTCATGTGGTGCTCAAACAGTGAGCTCATAAACAATGCATGATGCCCTAGCTTGCAGCCCGCGAGCCATCAAGACATTTCCTCATGAAATGATCATAAATAGGGAGTACCACATAGTGAATATCAACAGCAAAACAAATACAGAGAGATCAAACACTGCATGCTATCAAAATAGAATGACAGTGGTGATTCAATGCATCTACAACCTCAACAACATGGAAACATTGATCTAATAACAGAAAATACATTACAAATCCCAAGCTAGTCACAGTCTCAATGAAATAAGAAGTGTATATATAAAAAAATATATGGTGCACAATAACAGCAAGCATGCAATGATAACAATAACATCATACACATATATGTATATATGTATATGTATATGTATATATATGTATGTATATATATGTATATATATACATATATATGTATATATATGTATGTATATATGTATATGTATATAAAAAATAGAGCTCATAACAAGGTCATGTGGTGTTCAAACAATGAGCTCATAAATAATGCATGATGCCCTAGCTTGCAGCCCGCGAGCCGTCAAGACATTTCCTCATGAAATGATTTTAAATGGGGAGTACCACATAGTGAATATCAACAACAAAAAAAATAAAGAGAGATCAAATAATTCACACAATTCCTTGAAGGTAATAGAAACAATTCTCTAGCTCTCAAAGCTTGCGGGTCATCAAGCATTCCAAATGCAAAGATGTAAACAATGCTAGTATTAAATAATGAGCTCATAAACAATGCAGCACAATATTTGCACCTTAGTAAACACATGTTAACACAATATGTTGTTAACAAAATATGTTAACACCATGTATGTTAGCCTATTGTGTTAACATGTGCTACTAATTTGCAAACAAACATAATAGGCTAACATACTTGTTGTTAACATATTTTGTTAACAACTTATTTTGTTAACTAAGGTGCAAATATTGTGCTGCATAGACACTACCCTCAAAGCTCATGGGTCATCAAGAATTCCAAATGCAAAGATGTAAATAATGCCAGTATTAAAATTCAAATTATGCCATTAAATCAATAAATGCCATCAAAATGAAATTGAGTTAATGAGAAGACAAATCTCAAATGCCTACCTCAAGTCATGGCTGCTATATGAAAATCAAATGCTAAGGAACTATGTTATAAAATTTCAAGGCATGAAATTGTATAACTGTACATATATAAAATTTGAAAGTGTGAAATTTGTGTTAATCTCTAAGTTTTGTTGATGATTAGTGACCAACACTTATTCTTTCAATTAGGCAGTTTTAGTTGGTTATCACTGTGGCTGAGCTAAAACTATGCAAGGCTGAGCAACATTGCCAAGCAGATTTTAGTTTACCTAGTTACATTGTTGAGCCAAGTTACATTGCCGAGCCGAGAAGGATACAAAGATATTAAGTGTCGAGCGACAGATAGTCAAGTGTCGAGTAGAACAGTTTTTATATACATGTCTAGAATGATACAAACTTTGATGATAAGTGATCCGGCCAACTTATATAAGCATTTTGGGCCGACTTATGTATGCATTTAATATTCTTATACGGAGTCAGTTATGCATTTAATTATTTTATCCTATGCATGAATCATTGTAAACATTAATTGTTTTACCATCAAGGTATGGGTATTGGATCTTGATCGTTGATCTAGATCTTGCTATCAGATTTGAATAGGTCTATTAGATTGCTTCTAAACCCTATTTTGTAGTGTGCAAGGAGAGAACAGATGAATTGTCTAGTTACTGCATTTTAGAAGTGAAATGCACAGAGGGTTATTTTGTTCAGAAGTAGAGATCAAGTAGAGTGAGAACATAGTGAACAACAGAGTAAAGATTATATCAGATTATGAGATCATAGAAGGTACTAAAAAGAGGAGATCCATCATTAGCATTAGAGTTCATATTGAAGGATCAATACTTGAGACATTCTAATCATTATATCAGGTGAAAATCTCTTAACAAAGTGGTTCTAGCAGACCTTTCTTAAAACTCCTAACAAAGTGCTTACTTCATTGTAAGTTTTAAATCCTTTCATAGGGTAGATTGTAATTATATTAAGCTCTTAATAGGGCAGACCTTTCACAGGGTAGATTACATTTTTTAATCAACATTTGTAACCTTAACAGGTACACTTTATTACTGCAGTAGTGGAGACTTTTGTGGGTGTCATCCCCACCCCAGTTTTACCTATTTGGGTTTCTGGGTTACCAAGTTATTGTGTTATGTGTTATTTATTTCATTGTATGATTGCTATATGAGATTATTGAGATTACTTTAGATTCATATATGAATGAATGTGGATCAAGTTTATTTTAAGTGTTTAATTTTGAAGATCTGATTCACCCCCCCTCTCAGTATCTTGCTTTCCCATTATTGTATTTCCAACAATTGGTATTAGAGCTCAGTTCTCTAAAAAGGTCATAATCAACTTGGGAATATAGATCTTGAGATGGATATCTACAAGATGGGTAAAGTTATTGAGAATCAAAAGATTGATATTCAACTAGCACTACAACAGCTTGAGACTACCAGACAAGAATTAAAGAAGTCCTTGACTGCAAGAAAAGATTTGGCCAAACTAATGAATGACACTCATTATCAGGAAGAGGACACTACAAATCTATTTTAGAATGGATATTCTACTAAGAGCGATGCAGTGAGAGTAGATCTATAGGAAAAGAATAGTGCACTATGTGAAGAAGTCAAAAACTTGAAAAAGGAACAAGAAGCCCAATAAATAAGATGTGCAAACAATGACAGTCAATCAAGTAAACATGGAAAATCAAATACTACTTTTGAATCAGGAGATCAGTAGGAAAGACTTGGAGATTGTAAATCTTAGATCTAACAACAGTCAATTGAAAGATGAATTGAGATCTAAGAAAGAACTTAATAACAGAGTGAATGATCCGAGTGCAACCATGAGCTACTTTAAACAACTGGTGGAATCATCAAGAAGACCTAAAGATTCTTCTGGATTAGGTCACACTGGACAACATACAACCACTAAAAATGGAAAATCATCTAAGATAGGTGAAAGAAGGCCTGCAAAGCCAAGAAACAAGAAACCTGTTTGTCACCACTGTGGGAAACCAGGTCATACAACAAACATTTGCCGAAGAAAGAATGGAAAGTCCAATATGAAAACTAATTTTAATGGTTATTTCTTTAACTATAATAAGTTTGGACATCAAGCACGTGAATGTAAGACAAAGGCAAGCAAAACACCTAGACTCAATGGTAATTGCTATAACTATCACAAATATGGTCATAGAGCACAAGATTGTAGATCTAAAGGTAAACAGTAGTGGACATCAAAGGTACAAGAGAGATCACCAAGAAAAGGAAATTCTCACAATTGGGATTACAATACATGGCATAGTTTTCATTACTGTGGTGAGTATGGACATGTTCCAGAAAACTGCATAAGGACACATTTCAGAGGTAAGTCTAAAATTTGGATGAATGGAAGCCTAGTTTGTCACAATTGTCTAAAAAATGGTCATACAAGGAAAGATTGAAAGACAAGGGTACCTGCTCCTACTGTTGAGCAAACTAGAGCATAGATGAACAAGACATGGGTTAAGAAGTCTGAACCATGCAGTAGTGAAGCTAATGAAGCCAAGGTCACCCAATCCAATGGATCAGGTGATCACATCATCTCCAACTAAGAGAAAGAGGTATGTAAGGAACTGTATTTAAAAAAAAATCTTATCTTACATCAATTCCTAATATGAAATGTACAAAAGTCCATATTTGCATATGTTAAGATGCACCAGGACATATTTTGAAGACAAAATGTCGAGATGAGAAATTTGCACTGTAGGTGTCAAGCATCAATCATGGACACTAAAGTCAAGTTCTTTAGTGAGTGTCAAGTTTTGTTGGTCGAGCAAGTTTTATGATCACCGAGTTTAATGAGCCGAGTGGGATGTAAGTTGTGTTAAAGCTATGGACAGCTGGCTTGCACTAACTCAATGGGAAGAACATTCAATGCTCACCTACCTTAACCTTTAGAAGCTTATAAAGGATGAACACTTGACATCTCTTTTTTACCTTGTGATTTTTACTGTTTAATGGAGTGATTGAAGTAATTTGTAGAATTGATCTTAACTGAGTTTAGCATCAAAGATTTCATCAGTGTGCCATCAGCAATCCTAAGGTGAACAGTGAACAGTGTAAAGCATTACTTGCTGAGGTACTCTATTTTTCATCTCTCGAACCCTAATTTCAAAATTATGGATATAATTTCTTTCACACCAACTAAGAGTATGGAGGCAGAACCAGAAAAAATTCAGTTAATACGGAGTGATGAATGTGAACCTCTCAACTTTCAAGCCATTCCTGAAAGTGTAATTCAGAGTGATTTAATGAGAGCCCTCTCATCCATTCCACCCAAGGTACTCATGATCCATGATGTTCGATCATGTTATATGGTTAAGATTGGAGAATTAGGAGATAGTGAATTGAGGAAATCCTACAGCAAATTGTGTGTCAATGGAGTTCTGAAAGTGAAATTCAAACATCTAGCCGACAAAGGGTTAACTCGTGCCCTAGATTTTCCCCAAGGTTTCAAAGATAAATGGATTAAGGTTATCCTTATCCAAGTTCATGACATGTGCATGTGGTTGGATAATGGACCAGTCAACGATCACCAGAAGCATGATTCATCGAGTGACTGGATATCCTGTAGTGAACAAAAAATGGACCATGAGGGATAACAACAAAGAAGAAATTACATTGAACACTGGAGCAGTATGGAATAACAGAGGTATGACTATCTCTATAATTACTGACCTAGAACTTGACTTTGGAGTAAGGGTAATAGCACATAAGTTCTATTAGTCTAGAAGATTGGATAGTGTTCCCTATACAATAGTTGATCAGGCATGGAAAATTGTTAAGAAGAATCATACATATGATCTTGCCAAGCTACAACAGACATAATTAGCCAAGAACCTAGCATCAATCAGAAAGGCTAAGAGCTCATCATGTAATTTTGGTTCTTTACTAGTCTGTATATTTTTCTACATTCAGGATACATTTCCTACATTGGGAAATATTGTTTGGAAAAAGGATAGACTCATTATAGTTCAGATTAGTGAATGTATAGAAAAACTAGGAAGTAATTTCAATAGCATAATGGGGAGCTATTTTGTAGAATTCAAGAAGAGAATGAGATTAAGGACTAGGATTCCTAAGTCACTAGTGGAGAAGAACTATGAAGAAATCTATTTTCTAGTTGATACAGATAATACTTATATCAAGGCAGTGACTCCTAGGATAACATGCTTAGAACCATTTCCATATGAAATCAATATTGATGAAGCATCAGCTTCCATCACTGCACTCCTAGCCGAGGAAATTGACACTACAATAGAGAGATTTGGAAATTTTGATGAAGCTAAGGCTAAAATTTCTAGAAGCTTGAATGAGGGAGCTATGGAGAGGAAAAGAAAGAAGATTGTGAAAAACCTGAAGAAAATGGTTGGCTTAGGTAGCAATGAAGAACCTGAGGATGCACCTTTAGGCCTGACCACTAGACAAGGTGAGGATATATCTACAGAGGAGGAAGTCAGTGCATCAGAAGAGGCTACTAAGAAAGCCAAGGGCAAGAGACCTTCAATTGTCATATTAACCAAGCTGAGCAGAGCCAAACCCAAGGTTACACCTCCTGTAGCTAATCATCCGAGGACTAGAGCATATACTGTTACTTCCCTAGTAGAAGTACAAAATAAAGTATATGGTAAGAGAAAAGTTGCAGAAAGTAGTTCTGGAAAGGAAGCAAAGATTGATCCTAAGGTTGAGCCGAGTAAGCCAGCAAAAGAACCAAGAAGGAGATTAAATTTGGGGACAGATAGTGATGAGGAGAAGACAGTAATTGATGAACCCAGCAACATACCTACATCTCAATTCAAGAAACCAGCAAGTATTGATGAGGTATGTGACACTTTGAGGAATTCAGCAGGGTTAGAAAAATTTAAGTTCATTAAGTATGAAAAGTTGAATAAAGAAGATAAGCACAAAGTACAGGAAGCACTCTTGGACATGGTGAGTACTTTCAAATTCACTCCTACAGAGATAGAAAATCATGTGCCAGATGAAATTTATGATTTTCTATCAAGCAAATGGGAATTTGCACTGTCCACAGAAAGATAGATTAGGGAAGGAACTCTAGCCTAGGTGATACCTGACTTAACCTCAAAGCAAAGAGTCAAATTCATTGAAGATTAAAAGAATAGGTTTGGTTCTAAAATCAGAGGCTATGTTGTTCTAAAAAATGACATTGAAGGTATAGTACAGTAAAGCACAAGGATTTGGAAAGAGATCTTTGGACTGGCCATTCCAAAAGACAAGAAATCTGGTGAAGGGACATCTAAGAAAAAATCAAAAGAAGTTGAAGTGAAGACTACCCCTGAACCATAGATAACAAAAGATCAAATGTCCATAGAAGAGGACAAAACCAAAGATGCATTGGATGCAACAAACTCTATTGATCTAACTGTAGACAGTCCTTTGGATTATATAGTTGATGATCCAAGCAATTTGAATATCGAGGAACAAGAGATGTCGAGTGGTAAAGACACTAATTCACCTATTAAGGCAACTAATATTGAAGAAGAAAATTCCACAGCATCTGATGAGAAAAGTGAAATTGTCAATAATCAGCAAAGTGAAGAGAAACAACAAACAAATGAACAAGAGGTAGTTTCATAGAATTCGCCTATTTTAGAAATTGTGAAAATAGTTTTAGATAGTGGAGTAGGGATAAAGGATACTGGTGATAAGCCTAAAGAAGAAGAGGCAACACAAGTATTGGTTGATCTACCATACTCTACATCATCCACTCCCACTAGTTCTAAAATTGGGAGTATGCCAAACTCCCAAACAGTATTGACAGAATTAAAAGAGGCATTGGATATTGACACTGTCAAAGGAAAAGATATTATGCTGCCAAGCATAAGTTCTCAAAAATTGAAGAAGTCTCAGATTTTAGATGTAACATTAGATGAAGTCATTGTAATTCCACAATGGGATCCCAATGAGTTATCTTTTGAACAAATAGAGACTCTTCACGAATTGCTTAAGAGGAAGAAGAGACAGGAAGAGTTGAAGATAGAACAAAAGCAAAAGCAGGTGTTGCATGACATCAAAGACATATTTGCAAAGGCTTTTGACTTAGAGGATGAAATGCCTCAAGCTCCAATCATTGATCAGCTAGTCAACATTGTATAGAAGGTAACAGATGAGGACATAGACAGCAATGATAAGCTTCTACAATGGTCCAAGAGAAGATTTGAGAGAAAAGTTCTAGAGAATATCTTAGAAGAGATTGCCACTAAATATGTTGAATTTTCTGTTCTTGTAGAAACTTTAGAGAAAGTTACAGCCAATGTTTATTCTTTGTACAGAAAATAATGTGATGTTGAATTTTTCACAAAGGATAATCTATAGCTTGTTAAGAAGCTACAGTTAGATTTGAGATCAAATGGTACTACTTTAGGTAAAGATACTACTTCTAGTTCTTTACATCTTAATAAGTTGATAAATGCACAAAGGAGAATAGCCGAAATTATGGTTGAAGATAGTCAAATAAGGGCCAAATTGATAAATATTTAGACAAGCTTGTTGCCTCACTTGGAGGTAATACAGAAGGAAATTTCAAAAGAAAAGGAATTATCACAGAGTAGTGCAAATCTATCAACTGCAAAAAGTTTAGTGAGTCTAGCTGCTGAGCTAGAAATAAAATTGGAAGTTGTGAAGATTGCAAAGGAAAGCTGGGATACTACATTTGAATCCACCTTGCAGCTTCATAAACAATTTTTGGATAAGTACAACTTAACCCCACCAGCAATCAGTCACAAAAACAAGGGGGAAGTTAGTAAGGAAGTTGGTAAGGCAGTATGAATGGATATAGAATGATGCATCAATACAGTACAAGTAAACCTGTATATAATTTTTGAAGGCATGTAAACTTGTATATTATTTTCAAGTATATTCCTAGGGGGAGTACTTAGCGTACTTAGGCAATATTTTGATGAAATGAATGAAAGTAATGATAAGTGTTTTTGCCACTAATATCAAAGGGGGAGATTGTTAATCTCTAAGTTTTGTTGATGATTAGTGACCAACACTTAGTCATTCAATTAGGTAGTTTCAGTTGGTTATCACTGTGGCCAAGCTAAAACTATGCAAGGTCGAGCAACATTGCCGAGTAGTTTTCAATTTTCCTAGTTACATTGCCAAGCTGAGTTACATTGCCAAGACGAGAAGGATACAGAGATATTAAGTGCTGAGCGACAGACAGTCAAGTGTCGAGCAGAACAGTTTTTATATACATGTCTGGAATGATACAAACTTCGAGGATAAGTGATTTGGCTGACTTATATAAGCATTTTGGGCTGACTTATGTATGCATTTAATATTCTTATACAGAGTCAGTTATGCATTTAATTGTTTTATCCTATGCATGACTCACTGTAAACATTAATTGTTTTACCATCAAGGTATGGGTATTGGATCTTGATCATTGATCTAGATCTTGCTATCAAATTTGAATAGGTATATTAGATTGCTTCTAAACCCTATTTTGTAGTGTGCAAGGAGAGAATAGATGAATTGTCTAATTACTACATTTTAGGAGTGAAATGGACAAAGGGTTATTTTGTTTAGAAGTAGAGATCAAGCAGAGTGAGAACACAGTGAACAACAGAGTAAAGCTTATATCAGATTATGAGATCATAGAAGGTACTAAAAAGAGGAGATCCACCATCAGCATTAGAGTGCATATCGAAGGATCAATACTTGAGACATTCTAATCATTGTATCAAGTGAAAATCTCTTAACAGAGTGGTTCTAGCAGACCTTTCTTAAATCTCCTAATAGAGTGCTTACTTCATTGTAAGTTTCAAATCCTTTCATAGAGTAGATTGTAATGATCTTAAGCTCTTAACAGGGCAGACCTTTCACAGGGTAGATTACATTTTGTAATCAACATTTGTAACCTTAACAGGTACACTTTATTACTGCAGTAGTCAAGAAGTTTGTGGGTGTCATCCCCACCCCAGTTTTACCTATTTGGGTTTCTGGGTTACCAAGTTATTGTGTTATGTGTTATTTATTTCATTGTATGATTGCTATTTGAGATTACTAAGATAACTTTAGATTCATATATGTATGAATGTGGATCAAGTTTATTTTAAGTGTTTAATTTTGAAGATTTGATTCACCCCTCCTCTGAGTATCTTGCTTTCCCATTATTGTATTTCCAACAATTTGACCTCTGATTTGACCTTGATAATGTCCCCTCCATTGCTTATGCTTGATCATGACTTTTAGAAGTGTATGGCTTGACTATGCACATGCATAATTTTAGATGAGGATCAGTAATAGGGTGCCATGCATTGCTTAGATCCTTTGGATCTAACCCCATATTTTCCTTCCTTGCAAGTTATGGATTATACCTGAGCATACTAGATCAGGACACCAGGTCAACACTTCATTACTTTAGGAAATGTCTGGTACCTTCATTATTTATGTTCATCCACTTATGTATGTTTGCATTCATTCATATTCTTCTAAAAATTGGTTATACTCATATTCTTCTTGTGTTTGAGTCTTCCAACTATGAACAATTTAATGCTATAAATCTTGACATAGAATTTGATATCAACCTGTCGATATGATTACAATGTGGGGGAGTCAAAGAAAATATATGTACAGTCATAAAACTTAAAGTTAAATTTACAAAGTAACATATAATTTATAAAACCTACCATAACATGTCACTTTTTGTTTGACATTTTTTGTCACAACTAAAGAGTTCTCACCACGAGAAAATAGAGTGACCATTTTTTGTCAAACCATATGTGTAGATATAAAAATTAAGTACAACATGTCCAATTTTTTTGCAGATATACACATTAAGGATCATGTCAGATAATACAAGGGAATTTGATCAAAATCGGGAGACAATCACTAGATTGTTGTCTAACTTTCAAAGAGAAGGTGATGACAAATGTTATTGTCCATGCAAGAATTGTAACAGCTTAAAGACAAGAAGAATCAAAATTAAAACAACAAAGAGACATTGTAGGGAGAATGGTCACATAGAAGGGAGGTTTGATTATCATCCATTGGTAATTTTTGTTTGTTATATAGTTTTCACAATTAATATACATATGAACCATGGAAGGAGGTTTGATTATCACATTGAAGGGAGGTTTGATTATCATCATTTTTATATAGGTTGATCTCCCTAGTCTAGTACATGATATGGACCACCACATATCAGAGCAACATGGGGGTGTGAATATAGAGGAACATGGAGGTGTGAGTATTGAAGCTGAAGATCATGATCCCATGAAAGATGATGATCATGCACTAGAAAACACATTTGAAGATGATGGTTTGAATGCATTTATCGTAGACACATTTGGTACTGGTGCTACTGGTGCTACTGCTGCTGCTGATGATGATGATTATGATGAGGATGACATTGACACTGTCCATGATATACCTCTACTTGAGAAGGCAAAAATGACCCTTTAGGAAGGCTCCCAATATACTCTTCTCTCTACTTTATTGTTGTTGGTGAATTTGAAGGTTATTAATGGTTTATCCAACATAGCAATGTCATGTATGCTAAGGTTTTTCATATACGTCATTATAGTTTATAAAAGGTGAAACATGTACCATTAAGATTGTTTATAGCAATGACTTATATTTTTTTTTTGTAGATTGATAGGTGAGTTTCTGTTACCACCATCAAATGTTCTCCCTTGTTTGTACCAAGAATTATGTGCCACTATGAAACATATTGGAATGGAGTATCAAGAAATAGATGCTTGTCTTGAAGATCATATTATTTATCATAAAGAACACAAAAATGCATCAGAATGCCCTAAATGCCATACGAGTAGATATCAAGATGATCAAATGAAAAAAAGGTGCCTCGCAAGGTTCATCATTACATCCCCATAATTCCACATCTCAAACAATTATTTAGGTGCAATAGCTTGGCATAATTTATGGATTACCATGCATGTGGCAGGAGTCAAGATGAAATTATTCGAATGCCTACGGATGGTTCATCATTTATGGACATAGAGGAAAAGTGGCCACACTTTAAAGAAGAACCTCAAAATCTCTGGCTTTCTCTGGCAACATATGGTGTCAATCCATATGGGGAGATGAGATCTGTTTACTTGATGTGGCCTAATTTTGTTATCAACAATAACCTTCCACCATGGATGTCAATAAAGAGGGAGAATATTATATTGGCAATGATTTCTCTAGGTATTTTATTATTTTATAGTTATCTACATGTAATTATAAGTCTCAGAGTGAAATGGCCACAATAATTATATGATGTTGTTGTTAATTCAACTAGGTAAGTACCAAGTGAAAGATATGAATGTATATATTGTGCCTCTTATCGATGAGTTGTTGGTGTTATGGAATGGTTTCACTATGTATGACATCTCTAGACCAATTAAAGAAAGACAATTTCAATTCCATGCAATTCTTGTGTGGACAATTCATGATGCTCCAGGGTTGACACATTTCTATGGTATGTTATGGTGAATTCTAGTTGTATGCAATAATTATAATTCTAAAAATTAACACATTTAATCCAATTGTATTTTTATCTTGTAGGTCTTCAAACAAAGGGAAAATTTTAATGTCCAATGTGTGGTCCAAAGATGAAATCTTGTCATTCCAAAAGTTTAAGAAAGTAGGTGTTTGATGAGTATAGGCACTTGATCCCCAGAAATCATAAGTATCGAAGTGCGGAAAAACATATTTTCAATGGGAAAGAAGAGACTACATAAAAGCCCCAAAGAATGACACCTCACCTATGGCAGTTGGAATATAATAGAATTCAAGGTAATATTGTTCCACCTAATGGTTAATGTTTGAAAATTATATATTTTGATTGTGTTTTGTTGGCTAATTATGTATTTGATGATCTTGAAGGTCGTGAAGGCATCACTAACCAGCTTCCAAAGGGACTAAAATGTTATCCCAGAGAATTTAGTAGACTACCCTACTATGAAAAACTACAAATTGTGCATTTTTTTGATACGATACATATTGGAAAGAATGTAACAGAGACACTATGGAAAATATTGGATGGAAGGCATGACAAAGAAAAACTTGGCAAAATTTGTAGTGACGTTCATAATTCCAATCATGCAATGAAAAATATCATTGAATAAAATAGAAATGGAGACCAGATTAATGCAAGTGCTCTTCTTTGGTTATTAATAGAGCAAAAAAGTAATGCCATAAAATAAGTCATATGAAAAATTTGATTTCCTACAGGATTTGTTGTGAATATAAATAATATAATATCAAAGAAGAATGATTTTGGGTCAGGGATGAAAATGCATGATTGGCATACCTTCATCAAGGTAAAAGTCACAGTCTTTTGTATTTACAATATATTTGTGTAACTGCATTCAATTTTCATTGTATGAAATGATCAGTTGACAATTTTTGTAGTATTTCCTACCCCTATCACTCCCAGAGAACTTTGACAATAATCTCAAACAAGTGATATATGATCTTGGAAAATACATGAGGTAAAAAGTGATATTTGTTCAATATATCAAACAATAATATCAAACAAGTAATATATTATAAAGTCTTGTATTCATATATTTTTGTGTCTTGAATCCCTTGTAGGTGGTTGTTACCTAAAGAAATCCATAAAGAAGATATAAAATATTGGAAGAAAAGAATTCCTCATCTAATGTGTGAAATGCAAAAGTGTTTACCTTCAACCTTGTTCAATACACAAGAACACTACCTCATACACCAAGTTGAGGAGATTGAATTGTATGGACCTGTACAGGATAGGTCAATGTGGATGGTTGAGAGACACTTGAAATTTTCAAAGGGTTTGGTATGAAAAAGAGAATGTCCCAAGGGTTATATGGTTGAGGGATGTATGGTATACTATATGATGGTATGCATTACTCAATATCTTCCTAATCTTGCAACAAAGACCCATATAGATTGTATTTGGGATCTCGACTTCATTAAAAAAATTGAAGGGGAGTACTTGGTGGGCAACAGTAGATTTAGGAAACTGAAAAGTAATAAATTATGAGATTTTATTGTAGTTAATTAACTCTTAATCTTCAAAATAATTTTTTTGTAACTAATCATCTATTTACTTTTGCACAGTTGCTAAAGAGTGGGATGCAATACATTTGTTTATTGAAAACAATCAAGATTGGATGACAGTCTGGATTGAATGATGTCAACATTATGGTCGTAGATTAAAATGGGAATCCATGTATTCATTGGTTATACAAGATCATCGTAATGGAGATCCCAATGTTACACAAAAGGAAATAGATTTAGCATATGGTTTAAGAGATCACTAGGTACTTATAAATTTGTTATTCAACCGTATGTTTTTCAACTCGTGATGTAATAATTTATACATGTTTGACATTATTGTAGGTGAAACACCAAAAGGCTATGTTATACAATGGTTATAAATTTAACATAAAAAATTTGGATGACACGAAGAGAACTTGTGATTCTAGGATAAGTGCAGTCTTCCAGGTGACCAATATTTCATCTAGAAATGACTTACATCCTCGAGAGTCGCAAAATCCATACTATGGTATTTTGGTTGATATACTTGACTGTGACTTTAATTCCTTCAAATTAGTTCTGTTCATCATGAAATGGTACAAACTACATCTCAATAAAAATGATCCTAATAGAACTATTATTGAACATGACAGTGGATTTCTAATGATTAATACAAGGTTGTTTGAGCCAGTTGGGGAAAAGTCCTATGTTCTTCCAAGCCAATGTGAGCAAGTGTTTTACTTAGAGGTTCCACATAAATTAGGTTGGTCATTTTTTGCTAGACATGATCCAAGAGGAAGGCCAATAAAGTATAATGTGATGGAAGAAGAAGATACCAAGGAAGAGGAAGAAGTGGATGATGATGTAGATGATGATCATGATCGAGAGTTAGTCGAAGAATAATATGAAGAAGAAGATGACAACAATGCTGCTACTAATCACGATGATGATGAGGAGGATGATAACAATGATGATGATGATACTGATGATGACGATGATGAAGATAGTGGTGGTGATGATGTCATCGGTGACGATGATCTTGATGATGAGATAGATGAAGAAGAATATCAATGACATGAATGAAATGTACAATTATGCCAAATGTTTGGCATATTTTAATGATTGTTTTGGGTTAAAATCTTCACTTTTTCCACTAATCTGCTTAGGGTTTCATATTAATGGCATTTTTGGTTTATCATGAATATCTAACTACTCTTATTCACCTTTTTTTACGTGTCCTACTTATATCTTTGATCTTTTGTTAAGAGAAATTTCATTCTAAAAGAGTGTATTTAATCTCTAAATACTATCTTATGGGATTTGCTTCTAAAAATTTTCTATTTCCTTACACATCAATGATGTTAAATCACAAGGGATTCTCTTTGTTCCTTGCAATGGAGTGAGCTAATTCTCAAAGTATAAGTAGATAATTTTAACAATGTATAATGTCCTTCACAAGATGTAATAAAAACTATGGAGTGAACTATGTTTGTCTGATTATATAACTATTATCTTTTGTTAGGTATCCCACACAGTCTCATGGATTGTCAAGTATAAGTCAATACACACCATAGAGATTAATGTCTTTTACCATTTCTAAAAAATCTCTCTCATTGCCACCTGTCTCTCTCATTTATGAAGTGTAGGTACCAGCGAATAAGTATTTTTCAGATTTGTCTTCCTCAAGTGAGGAAAATGTAGGAATGGAAGAAGTGAGACATTTAGTATGTCTAAATAAAGGAGATCAACTGGAGGTCAAAAGATCAGAAATAAATTCAATAAACACATGGAATTTTTCCTTTCTCAAGGGGGGTTTTGTTCTTACGATGATGAGAGAAAAGGTGACTCTGAGGTGCCTTTTAGGTACAAACATCTACAAAAACAATGGGTCCCCGATGAAATTCCTTCAATAAACACTGATTTTTGTGTTAGAGAGAGGATATATCACATAATAATGTCTTCATTACATGGTTTGGGCCTATTTTCCATGGATGGCATAAAGGTCTCTTACAACAAAGTTGTCGAATTGATGGAGTATGTTGGACCTTGTTATGATTAGAGTAGTTGGATGCAGATTGTTAGATATAAAAAAAAAGTATGTGTAGGTATGGACTTGTAAAAAATTATATAAAACAAAAAGTCAGTGAACAAAGTAAAATAGTAGCTATATACATGGACGGAAGGCCAAAATCGTCTGGGATTATTGCAGGTTTTATAAACAGTACACAACCTGTGTCAACTAAGAAGCAACCCAATTTCATATTTGAGGCGCGCGAGGGAAATCACGTATTTCTATGCACAATCAAATCAATACATAGAGGTGAAGAAATTCTTGTTGATTACAATTTGAATCGCATAGATACAAAAAAACCCACTATCATGGACAAGGTGGTACACACTATGTGCCATTTAAAATTGTTTACAAAAAAAACTCTCTTCTTTTAATTGAAGCATTCTGATAATTGTTTATTATTCAACGTAACTTAGCATAAGAACACATGTTTTAACATGTCTCAATGATTTTTAATTTTTGAAATATAGGGCTATAGTATGGATCAATAGCCACATGATACACACGATGATGATGGTTCTCATGGGACTTCTTCTTCCCGATAGGTTAAACTCATTGTTGTTGTACAAATGCACATACAATAAAAAATGTTGGTACGTATTTTTTGTTATGTTTTATTATTCACTACTATTTTGGATTGCTTTTAAATAAAGTGCTAATAATATTGTTCTCACAAACAAGCACTGATTAGAAAAAGGAAAAGGAACAAGTACTCCATGAGGAGCTGCAAGATGAGTAGGATCCATTCATTGTTGACTTTTCATCAGACGTTGATCCTATGGTTGCACTACAAAAGCTCCTTCATGCAATTTCAAGAGAGTTAACTCGATTGGAAGATATTCAACCTCAAAATCCTGAAATACTAATGAGAGAGGATGAGTTGGCTCACCGTGTTTAGACTTATACAGTAAGTATTAATGTATTTTTTAATTATAACAAAAGTTCAATAATGGTTTTTATAGTATACTCTCTTATTTATGTCATTAACTAAAATACATAGGTGTTATTTTTATAGAGGACACTAAAAATATTTAAAGGTCATGCCTCAGATGCAGATACTTTAGGTGGTTCAAGTAGATCGCATGTTCTATCATCCACTTGTGTTTTGCTTGAACAATTTTTTTTTTAATTACTCTAACAATCTTGTCCATGGTTGTCCATATTTTTTTATGCTGTAACAATCTTAATTTTTAGCACCTACTATTGATCCTATGTTCACTATGCCACCTTCTATGAGGATTAGAACCATAGAGGTACTACCGACTATAATGATGACAACTCGTAGCATGGCCACATATGTGATGGCAATGCCTATTATTGGTAAGTAGATTCATCTTTTTCTCTCTCATTTGTCATGTGTTTATTTCACTTGAACCATTATTTATTAAGGGGCAATTTTTAATATTGGATTCATTTTATGTAGGAGGCATTGATGGAATTCTTGGATGTACTCATGTTACATGTATGAGAACAATAAAGAAGTGTGATCAATTGCTCGTGAACATTGAAGATGGACTTCCCGTGAGAGTAGCCCAGCTTCCAGGTACTTTAAAGAATGATCCTTTCTTTTACTATACAATCTTATACTCATAATGTAATGCACTAACCCCCTGTATAGTCCCTTGCAATAACTAATAATCCTATTATTATTTTGTAGGGAATAATCTATTTTGTGAAAAACTTAATGATGAATGTTTGCACATTTTTGGGCCGACCATACATACATGATATCATATTTTGAGTTCATTGCTAGATCAGATTTCATTTCATCCCTTTCTTCAAGTATATTAAAAGGTAGCTTCACTTCATTTATGAATCTAACAATTATTTTTCTTAAATTGTGGCAATCACAAGATAAAGAGTTAAAGGATAAAATCATTGACTCTATGATAAAATTTTTTGGACCCGATATTAAACAACATTAAAACAAGGTTGTGAGAGGCAATGAATTTTATTTGAATAGAAAAAATCTCTGCAACTTGGTGTGTCCTCGTTCAAACCCTATTTGTCATTGTCCCATCAGAGTTGCTCGTACACGAGGCTCCATGGCCTGCCTTCAATGGAATCTACATTGCCTAGAGTATTTACTTCCAAATTGGTTCTGAGTAATAAAACACCCGCAAAAGATGTGTCAAACCATTCCCTCTTTGTCAGAATCCTCATTGTCAATTCTCTCTCTCAGCCCTTGGCCTCACCTAATGTCCCTGGAGATAGTGCCCAACATCCCAACCATAAAGAGAAGCAACCCTCCCTTCCCAGGACAAAATCCTTCAAGTAAGTCATTCAAAACAAATGAAGCCTTCCAAAAGGAGCCGCCTTTCTTGTGAGAGATGCTAAAGGAGCGATCAAAAAAATAGGAAATGGAGGTAAGGGTTTTGTCCCTCCCAAGTTAATTATTAGGCCAAATCTTCAAATGGGTGTTGCTATTAATTAGGAGAAATCTAGGCTTAAAGACTGTGCTATTTTCTTTGCTGCATTAGATGTTACCAAAATCTCTTCTAGGAATTTTCTTGATGATTGGTTCCAGAAAACATGGGGTCAAAAGATGGGTTACCATTTCTCCTATTTCCTTATGCTTCAGAAAGGTCTTTTTATTATGTTCCTCTATGACCCTAAATCTCAGAAAGCCATTGTCGACAAGCAGTTCTAGAGGGTTGGACCCTGCAAGTCTAGGGCCATTCCCTAGTCTCTAGAAGCATCCCAAGATGAAGTGTTGGCTCTATCTAGCCCTAGGTGGCTGATCATTGGAAACCTTCCTCCATTCCTTCTAAGCGTTCTTCCTCTTGCTTTGGAACCAATTAGCATGGTGATTAGGATAGACCGTTCCAATGTCCTAATACCTAACACCGACATCCAAGTCCTCCTATTTGTCAAACCTAGAATTGAACTCCCTGAAACCATCATGTTTCACCTAGACCCACTCCCTTATTTACTACCCGGTCACCTTCCTGAGTGGAGAGAATGGGTGCTTTATATGTAGGAAAGAAGGACACATGAAGCAAGATTACTCCATTATTAAGAAGAGGATCCCAACACACTCTAAAATTCCTCCTAACCCTAACCCTATCCATAGAACTAATGTCAACCCTGAATTGAAGTTTTGTCCCCTAGTGCTAACCCTAACCCTCCCCCCTATCCACATTTCACCCCCAGCAGAATCAAAGCAAGACACTGCTACCCTCAATGCAACTCTGGAAAAACTCAAAGACCAATTTGATGCATGGCTTGATCCTCCCCTACTAGAATCTGTCATTCTAGAACCCCTTGAAGACCTCCCCAGAATTGAAAATTTTGATTTCGAGCTAAGTGGCTCCAAATAGAAATGGAAGCATAGGAAAAAAAATGCCCAATAACTCACCATTGGTAAAATCAGAGATAGAGCATTAAAGATAAAGGTTCCTCTCAGTGTAGATGGAAAGTGTATTCCATCCTTCTCCTAGGTCAAGGGTCTTCCTCTGAGATGGATGCACCCTCTACCCTTCCTACAGGTAGAGTAGGGAATCCTCAAGATCTGACTGTACCCTCACCCCCAGTAGCTCAGGCCTCGGCTCCCAATCAAGGTGGTGGAATGGGAGGGACACCTACTCCACTTCTTCTGATGTCTATAATGAGAAGCTTAATGCCTTCTCAGTTGTAGTTATTCCTGCACCCCCTCCCCTTCCACCGCTGCCTGATCGGTGGACCTATGTTGCCAAAAGGAATAGTATTATGGAAGGCTCTACTCTCCCTATATGTAGTACAGAGGTGGACCTAGCTCAGAGGAAGGAACTTGAGCTGAAGGAAGAGGAAATAGCTAAGTCTGGTGAAGTCGCTCAGAATATTAAGTTGTCTAACTCTTTTGTATTTACTGCTGAACCCCCCAAGGGATGAAAATTGGGAGATTTGAGCACTACTGGTACAGAATCTGGTGAAAATAACATTATAAAAAAGAAGAGGGGCAGGCCTCCCTTGTCCAGTATGAACCCTAAGATGACTAAGTTTCCTAGAGTGGATATCCCTAAATGCTTCAAAGGATTTAGGAAACCCATGGATACTGATAAGTAAGGTTATTCATGAATTTCAAATGTGTTTCTTAGAATGTAAGAGGACTAGAGGTCTCTGATAAAAAGGTTGCTTAAACCCATAAGGATGTAGATATTCTGATGTTATGTAATACCCACCTCCTAAGTTGCTTTTTAGTTTGTGGATGCCAAACTCTTTTAGGTTTTTTGGATGTATGTGTGGATTTAATCAGATGGTTTAGATGATATTATGTGTTACATTTCAGTATGTCATTGATCCATTGTTAGTATGTTATATCATTGGTGTGTATGTGATTTATGGTTATTCTATGATGCTTACGTATATGTTAGGATTTCATTTCGATTTTGGTTTTCTGACAATACTGACCTTAGATTTATATGCACATGGATCATTGTATGTTTTCATTACTGTTTGATGTGCTTGGTATGGTATGGGATAGAGTCATAGTTACTTGCTTTGGTGAGATCCACACGATAACCTAGTCTCAACCATTGTTTTCCATTTGATACATGTATGTATGTTCATCTTTGTGATGATAGGATTGCAGGTACTGGGCTACGTCTTCCCTAAATTGGCAGGAGTGAGCGTGCCCTATCACATTAATCTCAATGGTAAGAGAGAGGAGATAGTTTTGAGGTCCAAATCCTATCCTAAACCAAATTGCCCTAGTTAGTGGACAAGTATCTGTTTTGACTACCCTGACCGAATTCGTATAGCTGATAGGAATTCGTGTATCCCTTTCCTTGAGCATGTTTGATTTTGCTTGTTTTCAGTTTTAGGTGTTGGATGTGATTATGTGGGTGTTAAATCATGTTACTTATTTAATTGAATATTATTGCAATTAATTATTAAATATAGGGTATTTAATTAATTGAAAATTAAATTAAATACCTATGTTTAATTGAAAATTTAATTAAAGTGAAATTATTGAATATTAATATTTAATTGAATAATTAATTTAATATTAGAGTAAATGAGCCTTTATGTTTAATTAAATATTTAGTTGCATGGTTAACTGATTAATTTAATTGAAATTATCTCTCATGCATTTTCAATTTAACACTTTGCTTTTATATTCCTAAGTTGAGTTTTGCATGCTTTAAGTGAAATTGAAAATAAAGGAATTATGTTAATTAATAATTAGAAAATTTATTTTCCCTTTAGGGTTTTCACTTTTGGGAAACCTAATTGCTTGGGATATCTATATCTTTGGATTGGAAGCCTTTTTAGAGGTTGTTCAATCAGGGAGAAGGAGAAACCAGGTGATTGGGATTTTGAGAGAGAGATTGCTTGGATTTGTGGCTTCTTTTGCTTGGTATTGTGGATTCTTCTTGCTTGGATTTTAGGAAATTGTGCTTCTCATCAGTTATTGAGGTAGGGTCTTCATCTTTTGAATTCTAGTTTTCAGATCCCTGTCTTCCATGCATCTGAAAGCTAGGACCTTTTGTGTGATCTTCCTTGTTTGAAGTATTTAGTGTTTTCATTTATTTAGAGTTGAAAAATGTGATCTTGGTATCAATTTGTGTCTTCCTTCAAGCTTGCATGTCAGATCTGTGTTTGTGGGCATAAAGGGTTTTATTTTTGGGTGTTAAAATTTAAAGGGCATTAAGGTTTTCAATTGATGTGTATGAGTTTCAATTTTGGGCCTTAGGGTTTTAGATTTGTAGGAGGAAGGCTTCTTTGAGGAAGAATTGATATATGTCATTAAAATTTCTTGAGACCCTCAGATCAGTAGCTCCTTGCCATGGAAATATGAATTCTATAACTTCACCATGTCCTTGCCCAAACCCTGATCAAACCTAGAAGAAAACAAAAGATTGGTTAGATTTGCATGCTTGAAACCAAAAGAGAAACTACTCTTGAAAGATAAATAATTATATTTAAATTAGTCTTCTTGTTTTTATCACCATGCATGTTTTAGAGAAAATGAGAATCCCTTTCCTATTTTTATTAATTATTTTTATGAGAAATAAAAGCCTATATTATTGAAAATATAGCTTATTAAATTGCTTAAGAATATATATATATATATATATATATATATATATATA
>MU226848.1:2229815-2252624 GCA_018584345.1 Thuja plicata
ATTTTATAATTTTGTAATTATAACTAAGAATTGGTAATTATTTCTTAGATGTATTTATAAATTGTCTTATAAATAGATCTATAGGGAATGTTAATGTCTTATCAATTTTGAATATTGAATTATTTCTTGATAGTAATTTTTAATGAATAAATGAATTTGCATGATTAGGAACCATAAATTTGTTTATTCCTATGTTAATGTTGTATTTAGCTTAGTGCATTCTAAATATGAGTTATCGTATTATGATGTGTCTTGGGTGTGTGTTTATATGAATTGAATGCCCTCCTATGTGTTCATGCTTTCAGGTATCTGTTGGGTTAGATGACCCTAGGACCTAGATCTAGAGGTTTTGAGATTGTACCTTTTTGGATGATGTTATTATGATGACAGTTATGATTATATGAGTTTGTCATGGTCTTGATTTCCTAAAACCAACCTGATTCAGTTTTGATGTATTGTTTGGCTTTAGGAAGATATTGTGGTTATTGTTTGGTTATTTGTGAACCTATGTGCTCCTGAATGAGCAGGATGCGATTTGTGTATATGTTTATCTTTATGTGTTCATCTTGTGCCTAGGTAGGATTACTAAGTGTATAGTGGGGAAGTGGCTTGCAATGGGGGTTCAGGACCCTAAGCGGTTACTAGGTAAACCCATTGGCAAGTTACTTAATAAGTGAAAATATGATACATTAAAGGGGTTTAAAATGAACTAATAAGATGTCTGATTCTTTTGGTTACTTGAGTTATGTATTTGTACCATATGTTTATATTGGTTATCATCCTTTGGTGGATGTTTTGTATTGTTACATACCCTGTGACTTATGCAGTGGATGTTGATTAGGTAGTGTACCTTATGGTATCAGTTGTATATGTAATATTTATTATGAGATGTATGTTATTGGTTCCAGATTATGTAACCTTTATTTTAGTTCTTATATTTATATTCATAGATTAGTTGTTTAAGTAATTCTACGACAAGGAACCCTCGAGAAATGTTAATCATGTATGAGTTGTATTTCATGAATGTCATGTACTTCATTGTGTTGCTTCCGCATTCTTATTAATATTGTTTGTAAACATTATAAAAAAAAATTATTCTCTAAACTTAGTGTCATGTTTAGGTTAAGTTCTCCTAGGTTCCTTGGCAGGGCATTACATGTTACAAGAAGTTAAGGTCGTCAGTTTTGAGTTTGATATTACCCTCAAGTGTATTTGGAGGGATGCTTTTTCCTTCTCCACCAAGCACCCCCTAGAGGGAAGGGGGGGTCTCCATCTTGGTTGGTCCCAAATGGAGGAATATTGTCCTAGATTGGGGTATCCCCCCCTATAATAGGGTACTTTGGATCAAATTTAAGACAAAGGATTCAAAATTTAGAGTGTGCTCGATATACGCCCCCAATGAGCACAATGAAAGGATTGAGTTGTGGAGGTGGCTTGCAGAATTGGACCAGATCCCATGGATCTTTGAAGGAGACTTTAACATGGTGGAAAGGACTCAAGACAAGTTGGGTGGGATTAGATCTGAATGGAAAGGTAATGAGCCTCTCTTCTGGACTAGGATGATCAACAAGCTCAATGTATTCGATCCCCTAGTTGGCAACAAAGGAGACTCTAGAGGGATATGGTACACATGGTCAAAATTTTAGAGAGGTGAGAGGAGAATATATTCTAGGCTAGACAGGTTCTACCTCAAAAAACATCTCTTCAACTACCCCACCCCGATAAAGGACAATTGTGTGAAAGTGTTTCCCTACACCCTTTTTGACCACCACCCCATTCTTACCTCTATTCAGATCATCAAAGATCAAGGAGTTGAAGTTACCAAGAAACAAGGTTTTGCACTTAACACATCCCTTTTGGAAGATGAGGAGGTACAAGCTATTGTTAAGATCATTGCATGGTACAATGAACAGGTAGCTCATCATGAGACTAATAAAGACAGGTGGACCCAAACCACTATTTCTTGGCAGAACATGCTTAAGGAATTCAGTACAAAGAAGGCCAAAGACTCTAGATTTAAAGAACTCAAACTATTTGAATCTCTACAAAAGGCTAAGGCACAGATCCAAGAATTCCCCTCTTCGTCAGTACTGCTTAGCAATGTTATTTACTATAGAGACTCCCTCAGGAGACTATGTTAGTGATTTTTCTTACAGAAACAATCTTGATAAAGTTATACACTGGTTTTCAAATTATAGATTTCTATTTCATGCAAGAAGAGACTCTAATTGATGAGGATTGGATAATATCCTCCTTCTTCTTTGGGCTCCACAAGACTTAGGTGGGTATTGCCTAGATAGCTTACTATGTTCAGTAAAACTTCAAATAGTGAATTAGGGTCATCACTGTTATGCTATCTTATTTCTAATCACATCAATAAATTACTTTGTAAACAAATGTTAACAACTTGAAAAAAAAAGAGCTTAACACAGAAGACTACTTTGTTGTGATAGCAAATAACAGTGGAAATAAGAACTTTTATCCTTCTTCTTTTTAGAGATTAAACTCAAGGAAGGTTAACCTTTTGATTCTCTCTTGAAGGAATCAGCAATATGAACTGTATTACTTCAATACAATCCTTTTACAATAGGTATGCACTTATTAATAGTGGTATATCTTGAGTATTTGTTTTATGCTTGATGATTGAATAAAGACTATACAATAAACCCTAACTAGTGCCTATCCTTGGGTAAAGAGTCAAAAAATGTAATCCACAGGTCACAAATCAAATAACATACTATAGAATGCCTCACAGACTATATGCAATCCAGATAGAGTGCCTTACAAACTATCTTACCACTTATGTATTATTGCATCAAATCCTTACAACAATGTTTTTCTCTCTGAAATTACTTGAGAAACTTAGTTCTTTCCTTGAAAGAAACTCATAAGTAATTAGGCAAGTTACCTTATAACTGGTATGTTTTAGATGCCTTACAAACAAAACATACAAGAGCATAAACAAAATATAAAGAGACAGAAAAAATACAGACTAGGAACTGCACTTTATTTTATTGAAATGATCTGGCATCGGTACATTAATAACAAAAATCTCAAAAGATTAGACAAAAATCTAGGATTTTATCTTGCAGAAATATACTCAACATCATTGGAACCTGCTCTGAACTCTTACAGGGAAAAAAACCCAAAACAGAGTAGAGGAGAGGAATTCTCAAAACTGAGAAGAGAGGGAAATAAATAAGAACATAAGAAACCCTAAAATCTCTAAGAAATTCAGACCTGTCACCCTACAAATCTGATCTCCATCAATGGTTGCCTCTTCAAATAAAATTTGATTCTATTTGCCTTTTCAAAGTCTAGTTCTGATCTTATCTTCTCCTACAACTGTCTTTAAAATCTGATATTTCTGCAAAAATTTGATTTTAAAATCTGACTCATTCCTGATGAGAGCATCCTCCGTGAAAACATATGAAAATCATATTTTGCAAATAAAAGAGATATGCATTTTTCTTAACCTTGTATGGAAATATAATCTTACTTTTTGATCTTCATTCTATTCAAATCTGATTCGTATTCTGCAAAACTCTAATTTCTTCTATGTTGAAACATATCCTGGAATGCATATTCAAAATATTTGAGATAAATACTGTGCAAAATATACATTTGAACATTTCAAACTTTTGCACATATTCAAATTCCTTTGAAATCTTTATTTTCTACACTTTAAGCCTAGAAGCCACCAAAAATTGACATGTGGCACCCTCTAACTGGCTGTCCTTAACTGGTTTCAAACTCACCTTTAACTTCGGGTCCTCTTTTTCTCTTTGTCTCTAAGTCTCTTGATAATTTTTTTGACCCTGAGTTTGTTGGGAGACTTGGAGACTGACCTTAGTCTCTAAGTCTCTATAAGACTTCACCTAACTACACCTTGAATGCACTTTAACTATGATTAACTTTGCACCATATAGTCTCCAAGTCTCTTGATTCTTGTACTAACCATGGTTTAATCTAGAGATCTGGTGACCACCTCCTCAGTCTCCAAGTCTCTTAAAAATTTGGACATAACATTTCTTATCCAACAATGTGGCGATTGTGGTTAGTCTCCTGGTCTCCTAATTTTTTCACATTAACTGCCAGCATCCAGCGACCTAGCGACTAACAACTAGCGATTAAATTGATGGTTAGTCTCTTAATCTCCTGATCTCTGGCAGTTATCTCATTTTATCTCTTGACTTTGCAACTAGCCACCACGTGTCACCTACACCATGTGTTCGCCACATCACCGCTTCTAAAAAATTTGGTTTCCACTGGCACAAAAATTGAGGCATTGCACCTACATGCGTGGATATCCTCCAGCTCTTTCTCACAATACATTATGCAAGCCCTTCACACTAAACAATCTCCCACTTGGAGACTAATCCTAGAGAAACACTGCTATGAGTAAAGCTCCCATTGGATTGACACACCTATACTTGATTGTTTATCATTTCCACCATGATAAAGCTTGAAGACCAATATAAATTAAGCAAGAAGTTAATTTATCTCAAGTTACTAACTTGGTCAACATATCTGGAGGATTCTTGCTAGTATGTATCTTCTCTACCTTCAATTTTCCATCCTCTAAAATTGAGCGTATGAAATGATACCAAAGTTGGATGTATTTGGTCTTAGAGTGAAGGGCTCAGTTATTTGCAAGATGAATCACACTCCAACTATCACTTTATAACCTACTATCATCTTGTGTCTTCCCTAATTCCTCCATAAACCTTTGTAACCAAATAATCTCCTTAGTAGCCTTTGTAGTAGCAACATATTATACTTCTCTAGTTGAAAGTGCTACAACCTTTTGTAATCTAGAAATCCAGTTGGTTGTTGTCCCACCTACAATAAAAACATACCCTATAGTGCTCCTCCTACAATCAATATCTCCTGCTAAATTTGAATCAACACCTTATAAACATGTCAAAATACATTTGCATGATGAATGTGGGATTAAGTTCCCATGTAGTTTTTAAAGTCTTTGCATTCTGGGCACCAAAATTGGGGGTCCCACCACATTATATCCTCCCAGCACCAAAGGGCCCGCCAAGAGCCTTTGGGCTTCTTAATTTACAACATATGGGAACGTTGTTGTATATAAACATTCAAACTTTCCAGCACCCAATGCATGTGGGATAAATCTTATTTGCATTTTCAAAGCTGTTAACCTCCTTTTCTATTCCATGTCTTGTGTAGAATGCCTGGCACCAACTCCACGTAGCCATTCAACTTCTGTTTATGCATTTTTCTTGTGGCTTCTAACATGTTGTTTTGCCTTTTCAAATTGCACAGATATTGAGGAAATAAGACTTTCTATTTAAAACTCCTTCAATGTTGTGTGGTTATTTCTTACCAATCTGCTACGTAGTCTCTACAAGATTATAGAATTTGACTTTACTCTTGCCAATTTTATTGTCTTTTAAGTTTTATAATATCCCCTTTCATTCTAGCATAGGGTACTTGCATTTGTTCTTTAAATTTTCTAGCTTGCTCCTCCATTATTGGTGTGGGCTTTGCATGCTTCTCTTGCTATCTACACTGACTTTGGTTATTTTTAAAATGTATTTCCATGTTTTTGAAATGTTTCAAAACCATCCTTAATGCTGCGTAGCCTTATGGCTTTCAGCGCACCACTCTCCATACTTTTAAAGCAACACACTTTCCTTCTACAATGCGCAGGCTTCCTTAGTCTTTAAATGCATGGATATTACTTGGCCTTCAACCTATCAAATGCTAGTCTCTCCATGTTTAAGTTCTACACAGACCTCCAGCTCGGTATGCCTTGCATGGTTTATGAATTAGTTAAAACAATGCTTGGCTTTTTCTTTGCTCTGTGCATGATCTCCTTGGTCTTTGTTTTTGAAAATTTCTCCTTCAAATGTTGTGTGGATGATAGCCTATACATTACGTAGGGTTTCTTTTAAAATGTGATGTCTTCCTTTGCATTACATCTGTGCAGACTCTCTTCCATGTCTATGTAGCATGTATTTGGATTTAAATCCTTTCAATGTTTCATGGATACCTGTCATTGTACAAGGTCTTTGGCCTAAAACTTTGATGAAAATCCCTTCTTCATATGTTGCATAGGCATCCATGTTGATTTTGTAGACTTCCTTCAATTCCATATGCTGGATTTTCCATTGGTTATGAAAACAAATACACTAAGCTTTATTGCTGTGTAGACACCAAGGAAAAACATTGCGCAAATCATTTAGTATTTTGTAAAGCTTTGTTTTAGTGTTTTCCTTATGCTCTGTGCTAATCTCTTCAATTTTAAATATATCATTCTTGGCAATTAGCACAGGCATCTCTACATTTTCCATCATAGACCATTCTTCATTGACAAGGAAAACATATTAAAGCTTTTAGGAAATTATCTTACAACTGTCAATGGTGTTGACTTTGATGGTCTCCAATGGTTTCTTGTTTTGACAAATTCATCATGCTCATCTTTTAAACTATGTGCAGGTTGCATTTGGTATTTGCATTTACTTTTACCAATATTTCACTATCATCATCTGCAATGTAGCTATAGTTAATTATAAACTCTTGCAATATGCACTTTTATTGGTAATTGTTTTAACATATTTCTATGCCGACTTTCTTCATGCCTTGTATTTACCATTACATACCATCTCTGAATAATTCACATGCCCTATTTATGCTTTAACATTTGCAAAGTGTAAATCACTCATCTATGTTTCCAAATTTTATACCCCTGTGCTCCATGATCCTAGATTTCCATGTATATTTGACATAATGGACAAAACCAAAATGTCTTTTGGTTTTAATCAAAATGGTGACCAATGAAAATAACCCTTTATCCTTTTGTGACTTAATCCCATTTTCAGTATTTGGCCTTTGGAATTGGCCTTAAAAACTGACTGAAACAAGCAACCTGACCCTAAAACTTGTCAAAAAGATTCATTCATCTATAATAAATATGTGTGCAAAAAGGGATTCTCTAGATCTTACTCCAGGTGCAAGGGGCAACTGATCAAACCTAGCATTTCTAGAATACTGTGTAGGTGAAAATGTTGAAATGCCATAAATCTCATTCGGATCGGCCATTTGCAAAATCCCTAAATCATGCACTGAGGCTCCACCATCAGGTCAGATAGTACATTTACTTGAAATAGTATTGGTTTCACTATCAAATCATGAAAATAACTTTCAGACAAAATGTTATCACTCTCTAAAATGACCATTCTGTTTACTTCAATTCTATTCTGCACTGCAAACTGCACAAACTGTGTTTGATTCTGATTTCAAAAAATAGACAAAAGAAAACCTTAGAGTCTGACCCTCTGATCATAGATTAATTTTCATACAAGGAACATAAATATTTAATTTAATTTCTCCAATGATCAACTGATTAAATGGAATCAATCTACAAAGTCAGCACTTAAATGACTTTTCTGAACTTTAACACAGTGAAAATGTAGAAACTGGATTTGGAATTAGCATAGAAAAGTGATCAACTAGATTGGTCAAGGTCCAAGAATCTTTAGGGAAGTACACTTCCAAGTATAAAATACATAAAAACTTTCAATTATACTTGACCTTGAACTGGGTGCAAATAGGTAAACCACAAAGTAGGCCACTTAATTCTGGATTCTACACATTTAGTGAAACTTTAATAAATTGGAAATGAAAAGGCTTAGGCAAAGTGATTAAATGGATTGATCTGAGTCTGCAAACCTTCAGATAGGTATATATCCATGTTTCAATTCAGGGGAAAACTCAAATATGTAGGGCATTCATCCGGGAACAAATTACAAGACCTCAAAGTAAGGAACTTAGTAATTCTGCATTTGTCACTTTGGAAATCAGAATTAATTACTAATAGAATGGTTCTAGAAAACTTGTCATCAAATTTCATAGAGATATGAAAATTGGCATAGAGGTTCATTTTCATTCTTACAATACATAGGAACACACCATGATGTCATACCTATCCATCTGATCAAAGATGTAGGCCTTCAAAGTAGGGCATTCAGAAATCTATATTTGACAATTCTAGGAAACTCAACAAAATGCAAACGGAAACAGATTGGAAAACTACTCTAATGGATTCATAATGATTTGAAAACCAAAAAATATGTAGTATTTGACCCCAAGAACACAGTGAAAAAGAAATTTTTTCAATTGAACCAACTGGTCAAAATTTATAATTAGTCAAACTGGGCTATTCACATTTCTGGGTATGACAAAGATACAAACAATTCTGGGCAACCGACTTTGGGGAAACTAAAAACTTATCAAATGGATTCAAAATGATTTTGGATTTAAGCTCTCTAAAATACATGTAAAACATTCCCAAAATGGTGTCTTATGAAACCTAAGAGGGTGCAAGATATTCAGATGCAAAGTAGGCTTGTTACAACAAGGTGACACTTAGGAGAAAATGCACATTTAAGTGAACACCTCAAAATGACTACTCCCTAAACATATCAGAATTGAAATTTAGGAGATGGAACCCACTAAATATGTCAAATGAAAGGTACTAAACCCTTTTCCCAAGTGGTATATCATGAAAATCATCAGGGTGTCTTTTACAAGCACTCCAACTAAGCCTTCTCACAAAAATTTTTCAGGGGTACTCACCTTGCCTTATTGAAAATTTCAAAATGGTCACTCCAAATTTGTGCCAAATTTGAGAGACACAATAGACTACAACTGGCTAGGACTAGAGGAGCATGGATTAGTGATATAATAAATTGGATGAACCTGAGGGATAAAGGATCTAAGTTTTTCTTCCATACCTTGAAGAAGGAGGAGGCCAGGGACAGAATTGCATGTATTAGAGACTAGGACACTATCATCACCTTGCAGCAAGAGATTGTCAATACCTTCTCCTAGTTATATAGGACTTTGTTTTCTTTAGAAGACTCAATCAGCTCCAGGGATTCTACTAGGGACATAATCATGGGACTCATTCCTAAGAAGGTAGGTGAAGAAGAGACAACCGAGTTGAACAAGGTACTTTTAGTAGAGGAGATCCTTGGCTCCATCAAAAAGATGGCCAATGACAAAGCACCAAGGCCAGATGGTCTACCAATTGAATTATACAAGGCCAACTTAGACTGGATTGGCCCCTAGCTACTTAGAGTTTACAACAAAGCTATTAAAGAAGGCACTCTTGGCCCCATCCTGAATGCGAGACTCATCAAGCTCATACCTAAAGAGGAAGATAGAATGTTGATCAAGAACTAGAGACCTATTACACTCCTCAATGTTGTTCACAAAATTCTAGCCAAAAACCTAGCCTTGAGGATTGAGAGCCTTCTCCCCTTGATTGTGAATTCCACCCAAACTAGGTTTATCAAGGGAAGGTACATCCTAGAGAACCTAATTACATGCTGGGAGGCCATGGAATGGGTAAAGATGTCAGAACAAACATGTGCCATGCTCCTCATAGACTATGAAAAATCCTATGATAGGATTGAATGGAAGTTCATCATCATGATGTTGGAGGCTCTAGGATTTCCTCCCTTCTTCTATAGGATGGTCTTGATGCTCTTATACGGTGCTATGGCTGCAGTTGAGGTAAATGGAATTAGGTCTGAATTATTTGGCCTCTCTAGATATATGAGGCAAGGGTTTCCCCTTGCCCCATCCCTCTTTGTCATCACTATAGACTCTCTCAACTACCTCCTTGGAGACAACTCCCTCTCCCCTAGAGTGCAAGGCATTCTCCTCCCAAACAAACATGAAGTATCTAATATCCAATTTGCTGATGAAACTTACATTTTTCTTCACCTGGATAAGGATAATATGTGTTTTCTGATGACAAAAATGGATATATTTTGCAAAGTGTTAGGTAGAAAAGTCTCACTACCCAAGTCTATTATGCTTGGATGGGAGCAGGACCCCCTAAATTGGTGGGGTGGATTTGAATTCTAGTGGGGAGGCCCTAACCATCTGGTAAGGTATTTAGGTATCCCCTTTGTCATGTCTCTTAATCTCAATCACATGTGGGAATGGATTAGTGAAAAGATCAACATGAAACTTTATAAATGGGACAACAACCTCCTATCATTTCCAAGAAGGTTTCAAGTCTATCCAAAGATTCTTTCCTCCTACCCTATATACTACTCCTCTATGTGGCTCTTCAACTAGCATCAATTCAACTCTATCCAAAAATTTATTAGATATTTTCTCTGGTCAGATGGTAGGGGTAATAAGAGGAGGCACACGGTCTCTTGGGAATGGTGCTTCAGAGATAGGTCTTGCGCGGGACTCGACCTCAAAGATCTGAGATTGCAGGGCATTGCCCTTGCATTCAAGTGGATTGTTAAAGTAGTTGAGGGAACTGAACCATGGAAAGTATTGGTGAGGAATATCTTGCAAATGACACGCATTAACAAAGCTAGAGGGTGTTAGAATCTATACTTCACTTAAATTTTGACCATTGAGGCCAATGTGGCTGTGCAAGGATCCAATGTATTCAGAAGCATATGGAAGGCTTGGAAATTTGTTAAGAAATTTATGAACTCTAAGGGGCCAAGGGAACAAAATACGAATATTTGTGGTCTCAAATCTATCTGGTGGAACTTGAAGCATTGGGACAAACCACTGGCACTGCTACAAGGATGTTCAACAAAGAAATGGGTGGAGAGAGGAATTGCAACCTTCTCTGACCTACTCCAACACAACATCCCACCCCTATGGGAGATACTAGAATCTTAATTAAACCTTCCCCACTCCTAGTGAAGAACCTTCTCTGTTCTCTCTACCACACTAATGCTTTTAGGCCCCATAAGGGGATTTTGTGAGGAGTCCTCCTGCAATTTCCATCTCCATTGGCTAGATAGCACCCCCCTCCACTGTGGTAAGACTAGATACATCTACCAACTCTTGACTACACATACCAATATTTTCTCCCATGTTAACCACAAATGGGGACTGCAGATACTGGACACTGACTGGAACAAATTCTTTAAACTCCTCTAGACCAGACTTGTGGAACCAAAAAAAAATTTTCTTCTTGTGGAAACTCCTCCTTCATAAACTACCATTCAAGAAATTTGTGGGGGAACCAAACATTTGTCTGGTCTGCAAACAACAAGAATATGTATCTCATGTCTTTTTTTAATGCTTCTTTGCCTCCGAGGTTTGGAACATGTTTAACCTAGTGTACAATACCAACTTATGTGCTCTAAATATTATCTCAGGTACTATTAATAGAAGAAAATATTGTAACACATTCTGGTATTTATTATCTTCTATTATTTTATGGCATATCTGGAAGGCTCAGAATAATGATGTGCTTGCAGGTTTGGATAGAAACCTTATTGAGTCTTGTAGGAGACTCATTTACTCTTATATTTCTATTTAGGTCACCATAGTGATAAAGATGAAGGAGATAAAATTCTTGCAAGTGCTGAGGGAAGGCAAAGCCACAATTGAGAAGGAGATATCCCATGGATACACCAAAATGAAAGACATAGACGAGTTTGAGATCACTCTTACAGAATTTATACAACAACTAAAATAGTCAGGAAAGATGAACACTCTAGTGAATACTCCAGTGATCTCTATAGAGGAAAGGGGTGACCAAGGAGGAGGTAGTACATATGAAATCCTGGGTTACAACTCTATTTCCCTTGACTCCAATGATGCTGAGGAAGAAGAAGGAGATATCTCTCCATAAGTTTCCAATTCTATTTTTTTACAATATAGTTTGATTATACATGTAATATCCAATGTATGTTGCTCTCAGTAGTAATGAGATTTTCCATTATACTCTGAAACTCTCTATCGATGGTTTTTTTTACATGATGTTTATACTTTATATGCAATAGAAAAAAAAACTTTTTGGACCCAACGCCTTTCAAAGAATTAGTCTCCTTGAGAAAGAGGGGCAAACTTTGAAGTATATTAGGGACAACTACAGGACCCAAATAGAACGCAACCCTTATTATGAGCGGCCCCCTATGTTCCTATTAATGAGTGGAAGAATCTTAAAAAGGATGCACTTGAGAGACGCTCAAGACATGATGGACAAATAGTATCACCCGAGGAAAGAAGGTAAGTGATAATATTAATAATGAAACTATGTACTATTTACTCTTTGTACTTATGTGATCTAACATATTTCAAACATCACAGAGGCTGCCTGACACATCAAAGGCAACATAAGAAAGAAAACAAAAGCACAAGAAACACAAGCTCGACTCAGGTGGATATTCAAAACTTGTTGCACGAATTGTAAGTAATAGTAAATGAAAAACCATATGCAAATATTTATAAATTGTAATTAATTTAATTTTGATGAAACTCACTACAATAAAAATGTAGGGCTTGGAGTTCAAACAAAAGATTTTAGAAGAGGACAAAAAAGTATGCTACAAACAAGGCTATACTGTTGTGGCTGAATTATTTCGATCAAAGAGTGCGCAAGGTTCTTCTGGTGTATCCTTCAAACAGGTAAATAAGCCAATTGATTTTTATTTCAAGTTGAATAATTTACCAATTACTCTATTTGATGTTAAACTCCAACATAAAGTGAATATATTTGTTTTAAATAAGGAAACAATGATTATATATTTTTTTAAAACTTTAAAGTGTTTATAGTTATATGTATTAAATTGAATGATTAACATTTCTCAGTATTTGTCTTGTATTTATATGTATATATTGTAAATAAATGCACTAATTATTTACATTGGAATTCAGTCTCCTGATCCTAAAACACCATCCGAGCACGACAGAGGCGTCGATTTAGATGTGCATTGTATAACACTAGGTATACATTTTCTATTTGAATTTTGATTATTGATTTATTGATAGAAGTAAACATTTTAAATTAAATTTGGCATAGTAATAAAAATTTAATTATAATGTGTTGGGATTAATAAAACATTTTGTATTGCAGTTACAGAGAATGTAGAGGTTCCCGATGAGCGTGTTGAGGTTCAAGTAGCCGAGCAAGAAGATGTGGTTGCACAAGGTAAAGAGTGTCACATTTATATTTTTTAAAGTACTAAAATGCTCGTAACAATTATGATAATATGTTTTTAAATCAACCCCAATTATGATAATATGTTTTTAATTTAACCCTTTTATTTGTTATTGTAGAGGGCCCGCCTTTGCAAAGGAAAAATAGATCACATCCACGGGCGAGAAAAAATGAAAATGCTGAGATGGATATGCCTTTGCAAGATTATATAGAAGAAGAAAAAAAGAAAAATTCAAAAAAGAAATGATTCTCATTTGATATGCAACTTATTTGATAATGACTGATGATTATGTCTCGATGTTGTAATAATTAAATTATTAGAGTTACTCTTATTTTTAAAGGTATATATTGGTAGTTGAATTGTTAGTACATTTGAGTAGTGAGGTTAGTATAATTGCACTTTTACAACTTGTCAAGTTGGGGTAATAGACATTGATATTAGTAGTTCAATGCATATGTTAGGAATGCATGATATGATTAAATTATATATATGGTATACTAATATGTTATATTTTGAGATAAGTGGTCATAGAATTAGGTAATATGTATCTCCTCTCATACAATTATGAATCTTGTAGGTTTGGGATCATGGATATTACCTTAATACATTACAAGAAAGTGTTCTCCATCATAGTTATGAGCCGTTGGGTAGGTAACCTTATGAGGAGGTCTACGTATAACTTATTTGTAGGTAGAATCTAATTAGGATCTCATCCTTGTTCACCTAATTGGGTGGCAGCCAATGGAGACACTGTCTGGGGACTCTACCCTAGAAAGGGGTTGCATAACCAATTCTACTATCCTTTAAAAGACTGGTTTTAAAGTTAAACCTGAACTATGATGTCTCTATGAGTTACATAGGCAAGGCCATCTATGATGAGCCCCCAAGGCATTAGATCTAGCTCTTAAGTCTTGTAATTTTGATATCTTCCTTGTTCTTGTCACCCCTTACCAATATTTTACATAGTTTGCATCTCTTTACGAAACTAGTTTTATTATGTCAAAGGCGTTCCTTCTCTTAAGAAAGACTTTTCACTTGAACATCAATGATTTGAAATGTTCAATATGGTGGAAAGATGATTGGAAAAATGTGGACCTTTCATTTTGCTTTGATATAATATTGATTGTATTTTTTTTTCCCTTTCACAGTTTCTAGTAGTTGACTATGCCTGTTTTGCGGAGTGGTTGCATCGTGTGGGCATGATTTTCGCAAGTTTGTGTGCTGATTTTTGTATTTCCTTGCAGATGGCAGACTTTGGTTTGCTCTATTTAGCACCTCAAATCACCAACAAAAAAATCATAAATATGATGTTCTGGTTAGTTCATTTTATCATATTTTTGTTTCAGTTTTCAAAATGTTGCATTGCATATGACTTACTTAGTTCGGTCTGTACTCTTCCAGATGTTGTCTTCCATCTTGGTAATTTGCATTTTTTTATTGGTCATTTTTGTTTCTACCCTTGTTGATTTGTACTCTTCTACTTGTATTTCATTAAATTTAATACTTTGTATGCAGAGATAAATTTGCAGCAAAAGGTAGGGTTTTGAGTCAGTATTCAGTATTGTATTGAGATACATTTGCAGAAAAAGGTAGGGTTTTAAGTCAATATTCATTATTGTATTTAGTTATAGGGTTTTGAGTGAGTATTCAATTATTTTGTTATTGGTTGGTTTTTCAAATGCCTGGAATCGTCTGGCTTACTGTAAATGGTGTGTGACATTGCAGGGTATCAGAGAGTACGAACTACCATAGCCAGTTCTTGATTGTGAATGATCATTTGTTCTTGGAAAACTGGGCATTCTCTTTTGTTGTGGATGAATTTATGATTATTTAAGTAGTTTGGCCAATTAGCTCCGAAACTCTCACAAAATGTTCATACGAGTAAATTATGAGAACTCCCTTTTACTCTGTTTGGATATTACTTTGCTTTAGATGGATTGCATTAGATTTTTTGTGACTCTACCTTTCTGTCGATGTGAATCCATCCACTTCTTTGGTATGAAAATCAACTCCAATTAGTTTTCTTCACAATAATTGTAATCTGCATGATTTTAGTTTTATATTGTTAATCTTTTTTAGATTGCATGTTTAGGTTTTCACTTCAATTTTACTTTTCCTTACCAAATAAAGTACAATGTGCATGTTATGCTTTTAGAGTTTATTTTTCCATGCTTTCGATGGTTGAATAGTTGTCACTAAATAAAGAATTACACTGAGTTTCTTTGTCCATGCTCTTGGAGAGTTTATTTGTTAATCATTTGCCTATGTACATTGTTTTTTTAAAAGTTGCACTATAGGAGAGTGTTCTGCAATAAAAAAGATAAGCCGTAGACATGTTTTGTATATCTATGTTCTCATGATTAATTAAATTCAGGGTTGTTATTAATTTCAATATACAAATAAAAAAAGATTTTTAGTTCAAATAAAGCACAATGTGCATGCTATGCTTTTACAATTTCTTTGTCCATGCTTTGGAACTAGTTTATTTCTTAATCATTTTCCTATGTCTATGTTCTCATGAGTAATTGAAATCAGGTCTGTTATTTCAATCTACAAATAAATTTCATTAATACTCTCCCTCTGATCTCATATTTCAGCGCATGTTTTCTATGTCTATGTTCTCATGAGTAATTGAAATTAGGGTTGTTATTTCAATTTGCAAATAAAATTTTCAACCATTTTGCTTAGTTCATGATTCCTTCTAATTCTCTGGTAATATAAACTACCATACCTACCAAGGCCTCTAGACCATTCCTATATTTCCAAACATTATATTGAACATTTAAAATTGCAGGCATTATATTGAAAGTTTTCATCTTTAGGCACATTTTCATCTAGTGAAGGCTCTTCTGCTTTTGAGAAATTTTGTAGTTAATGTTAAACTAGCCTAAAACTAAAATACTTCAATGATAATAGATAAAAATTACTATGTCACTACTAGCTATAGCAGCAAGTTCTTTAAAAACTTTTATTCTCTTGAGGTAATCGCCATTTAGAAAATCCTCCAACTACTAAACAAAGACTAAATAAAGACTTACGCTGAAGTTCTTTTTCCATGCTTTTGGAAAGTTTAATTGTTAATCATTTGCCTATTCTATATGATAGAAAGAAGGTAGAGGATCCAAAGGATTTTTCCAAGAACACTTTATGGAAGAGTTGAGTTTTTATATAAAATGATTATTCAAAACTTGACCTAATTAAACTGGTCTTTACTTGCAGAAATTGACAGGTGTGGCTCTATCACTTCAAAATTTCCACACATTTATTATCAATATTAACAGACAAATGAGATAATGTGAATTTTATGTGTAGTTAAACTATTCTGGAAACAAAGCGAAGCTCATTATATTTTTTTTTAATAATATAGAATATCATTGCAATTACAACGGAAGCTAGAGGACAACCGACACCAGAGCTATACATGCGACGTCCAAATGTCAGAAATCACTGACAACTGGATGTCACATGTATAGCATATCTTTCACACACCTATTGTAATTACAACACTCATAAAGTGTAACAACAACAGGTTGACAATCCTAAATGGTGCACACTGTGATGGTCAATACCTAAATGCAAAGTTTAGAATTGCGACAGTCATAATGGGTAATGATGGAATGCTAAATAGTGTAGCTAGTGCATATTGCGACTGTCATTTCTGTCACAATAATGACAAACATAACAGCCGTCAATGGTTCCAACACCTAAACTGCAACACTGGCCCGTGTCACTTGCCTGACGGGGTAGTGTCAGAATTGTGACACATAGCCATCAAAAAAAGGACTCAAATGTACTAGTGGTAGATGTAGGTATATATACCTCTGTAGATGTTATATGCATGATCTCACACCTTAAATTGATCTTCAACTCCAAATACAATAGCCTATATCTTGCTCACTGTCCTCTACCCAATTGAGTGAACACTTAGTCATTTCTTCAATTAGATCTTCAACACCATCAGTAAAACTGATCTCTTGCCTCCAATACATCATGTTTCTAGGAATGAAAACACCACAATACATTATCATGATCAACACTCAGATCATCTTCACCAAATGCTAACACATAATCAGGCATGTATGCTTGAAATGTGAGACTCCATGTTGCATATTTGTTGTAAATGATTTTTTGAGAATAATAGAAGGTTGATCTCTTATTTCTATCCATCTTGGCTTATTGTTTCCATTGTGTTGTGTTATCTGCAAGGATTTGACTGATCTCCTTTAGGTTTCTCCATCCTTGAATGCATCATGGTACAAGGAACCAATTTCTAATATGAACCAAATGATGATGATATAGATGCAAGATTTAAATTATTGAAATGAAACTAGAATGATATTAATCTATTATTATATACAAGCAATAATAATGAATCTACAACTAATAATTAGAGCATTATGACATTAAATATGCAACTACCATGAAAAAACTAAAATGGATGCAAGAATAATATGGAATTATGAGCTCTAAAGCTTGAAATAAAATTGGAGCATTATGACACTACAACAAGTGATGATATGATGAAACTAAGAAAAAATTATCATAGTAATACTAAAACAATGGATGATCCAAATGCATGGAAGATGGGCTCTATTTATAGAGTTTTGAGAGACCTTGATGATGTGGATCATAGGTGGATGCCACACAGGTGACATGTAGGAAAAAGAGAAGGCCAAGAAAGAGAGATAATTTAATCATGGATCTAGAAGAAAGGGGAATTTGAATAAATAAAATGTATTCAATAAATGTGTGATGTGTAAATGTTGTATCTGTAATAATCCTTCACATAATCACTCAATACGACTTTAGCTTTACATGTTCGTACAAAATACAATTGAATTGCACCAAATGGAAACAATTAACATATCAAAAATGTCCTATTGCTTCCTAACTAGAATGTTTACATGAATTTCATAGAATGCTCTCAAATTAAGCATGAATTCATAGCAAATAGACAATCTAGAGGATGGAAGATTTATGAGAAAAAATGCCTTAAATGCATACAATATTGTTCAATTATGCTCCATTATTGCTCAAATGCATGAAATCAAAAATTCAAATGAAGAACAAATGAAATAGATTAGCTAGAAATTGAAATTGACATTAGTTAGCTATAAAATCACTATTCATCTATCTCAAATGAGCCTAGAATGACTTCATTATATAGGTTTTCCTTGGAGGGAAAAGGCTCAAATTCAAAATTTGAATTTGATAGTTGAGATACATCCATGAGGGATGGTCAATATTTAATTCCAATTGATCTATGTGATTTCTCCTTATTGGTTAGAGGTTTGACTTTTGAGGCAAGTTGAAGGAATATAAATGTTTTAATTAATTAATTCCTTTTATTTAATATCTTTAGCCAATTTAATTTTCATTTTGATTTGATTTAAATTCACCAAGATTAATTAATTAATTAATTATCCTTGGTGAGTGATCTTTGATATTTTGATTTTTGATGAATTATTTAATTAAACCGATCTAGTTTAATTAAATATTTATGATTAGATTTGAATTTGTTTCCTTGGTTAGGACTTAGGGTAATTGATTCTAGATTAGGGCTCCTGAATTCATCAGACCATTTTTAGGTGATTACATTTTCCCATCTTTGAATTGATGTGTGATCAACACGCTGATTCAAAGAACATCTGATGTTGAATAATGATTGAATAGTTTGATATAAATCTTGATGAAACTATTCATGACTAGAAACCGATTGTGAACTTGATTGAATGAAAAATGATTGAAGATACTAGAGATCCCAGATTTCTTGAAGAACTAGATAGACTTGTTGATAAGAAGACTAAAGGATCAATTTGATGTGAAGCAATAAAATTGATGCCCCAGATTGTTTGAAGTTTGATGATAGATTGAGACAAGAATAACCAATTTGATGCGAAGCGATGAAATTCATTACCTGCCAGATAATAACACCTAACCAATTTGATGTGAAGCAATAAAATTGATTACTATTATAATGAGATCAAAATCTTGATCAAATACTCAGTTTGATGTGAAGTGATGAAACTAATATCTGACAAGACCTGATTCAAAAAGATTAACCAGAAAACTAGTTTGATGTGATGCAATGAAACTGATTTCTGGCAAATATTTGAATAAATAATCAATTTAATGCGAAGCATTGAAACTCATCACTATTGATAATTTGATTGAGATAAATAAATTGATATGGGTTCTGATAAAGTCAGTTATCTCCTAATGTTCTAATTAAAAGGCTACCAATTTGATGTGGTGCAATGAAATTGATATTTCTTTTGATGTTTCAAACTTGAATACTGATAAGAGTGACTAATTTGATATGAAGCGATGAAATCACTTGTTTCGAGATTGGGTAATTTTCTGATGTAGAGCTTTCAACTTGATATGATGTCTGACGAAGATTCCATGAGCTATTGGGAATTTGGCTTTCTTGATAACTTGATCGATTAAAAATTTGAATCGGGATTGATACTACCCCAGTTATTGAACATATTTAGTAAAATGATCACTTGATTGAGAATGATTGATTACGCCCCCTTTGAATCAAAATGGACATGAGATTGGTTGATTTCTAGGTGAAAACATCCAAATGAGAATGATAAGCTTGGAATGGAGATTTTGATTCCAATAGAAATGATAGTGGCAAGAACCATGAAGAAAATGCTTCTTGTTTGGGAAAAATTGAAATCTGTATGACGAAGATAGAGCCAAAAAGGTGCAAGTAATGAGTGATAAATTGGGTGAAAATTTTGAGATTAATTAACCCCAAAATGTGATTAAATAGGGTAAAAAATCTAGATTTACTATTCATTTTCACTATTCACAGTGAGATATTTCAAGAGCTCATAGAAAGAAGATGTTGATCCCAGTGGAGATACACCAGTACGTAGTCAAAAACCTCTTATTAATTTTGTCATTAATTGTCATTCATGCGTCCAAAATTTGAATTTATAGCTGTTGTAGAAAAAATGTTGTTTAGGGTTTGGTGGTACCCTAAATTTTGAGAATTTAGAAGTCCCAATCCATTATCAAGAATCAAGTTTCTCCATTCTAAAAAAATCAAAGGAAGGAAGCTTTATGACACAAATAAATAGAACTAATCGAAGCCTTCAGAAAATGCTGCAATTTCAACCTACTACAAAGATGATGTCAATAGAGGATGAATATGGTTGAATTTTAAAAATCTAACAATGACCCAGTTCGGGAAATCAAATTTCCTATCTTGAGTAAAAATATTATCTTTTCATGATGTGTTTTGGATTTTTGACCAAAGCCAAATCCGAAAGTTAGGTAGTTATTTTTTAGTTAGTTATTTGTTTTTTTTTAAATAATTTGTAATAAGGGTTGTGTCTTTTCACCTTAAAGAGGTGTGAAAGCCACTCAAACACATATCTATACATAAATTAAAATGTGAAGATGATACAACAATAATGCAATTTTGATAGATGTATTAGATGGATCGATAACTCCAAATGTGAACTCTATTGTACTATTTTCATAATCAATAAAGATAATTTATTTTTCTTCATGTATGCAATTGTTTCATCATCATTTTACAATTACTCCCTCAGATAAACCAATAGAAATTCTTCAAAGTGATAGTTTGATCTGCATGCTTCCTGATTTGATTCATAGTCTTTATTATCAATTGGTTTTTCTCATTTTGCATTGTTAAATTCTTTTGATTGAGGTCTCAATCAATTTGTCTGTCATCTAAGAAGTCATATCCTTTTGATATATCTTTGAAATTGTTCAAGGTTGAGTGTTTATTTTATAACACATTTGAAGTGATAAGTTTTTCTAGTAAAACTTTCTCTGAGGTTGAACATAAGATTGCAATGATCTTGACTCTATTGCCCGTGATAGAATAAGGCACTGGTCTAGTCATTATTTGGATTATAGTTATTCATATCATTGTTATAATTTTTTGATATCTTATCTATCTGTTCATTTCAATTTACATACACATTTACTAAACATTTTTTCAATTACTTAAAGTATTTTAGTTTACAATTCATGATATATTGCTTTTAGTTAGATTTATTTCAAGTGCCTTGCCATACTTGAGAGAGAAGGTTGAAGTGTTTCTTATCTGCTATAAAAGGCCTTGTAACTTGAAGGATAAGTCAAGGTATAGGCTTACCAGCCTTGCTTTTGCAGAGCTAGAATTGCAGAATTTCCAACCTTGCCTTGGTCGTGACTTGTTAGTTGGCCAAATCACTTGGGTTTCCCAACATTGGATTGGTAAGTCCATAGGAAATTTAATCTATTGATTTGAGCACCAATAGAATGGCGAATCTACTAGGGAGTTGTTCAAAAGAACATTTTTTTATTTTACCTAGAAGCTCTAGTGATATATTTAAGACTCTACTAGGAACAAAGAACTTAGAAGACAGTAAGTATTTTCCTTCTGATAAGAAGGTGGAGACTCTATAGAACAAACCATTTTAGTCAGTGACTCTACTGAGGGAGAAGACTCAGAAGGAGATTGTGGATTGTTTTTTTAAATGTATCCATCATTTAAAAGAAATACTTTTATTCCAAATGGTATCAGGCCATTGGATCTTAGGATATTTCAATGCATCACAAATAATTTATCCCCTAAAATTTCACAACTTCTACCAAAGTTCCATGGAGAATGGGATGAATTGACAATACAAAACTTTGATGCATTTTATACATTCATAGAAGATTATGAGGTTTATACAGAGGATCAAGTAATGAGTCTATTTGTCAGGATGTTAAAAGATAATGTTAGACAAGTATATGAATCACTACCGACACAATGTATCTCATCGTGGAGAAAGTTTGAGAAATGGTTTCTTTATACGTTTCATGATGCATGTGGTGAAGAAGACAACATGTGCTATGAATGATATGAAGACCAAAGTAGTAGCATGGAAGAATATCCAAATTACATTGTGGAAGAATAATTGTACATGTCCCATTTGGATAAATTCCTTAATTTGGAAAGATATGAAGGAGAATATGCAATGCATTTGTTCATGAGAATGATAAGTATTATCGGAAAATACCTTCAGATATTGGGCCTTTTGGAAGGGAATTAAAAGTCCTCCAGTGTATCGTCCTCCAGTGTATGATCCTCCTGTGATTGAACCTGTGGGTAGAGGACCTGCAGCAAGGTTTCAGTTTCCGGTAGTAAGGGAGGATCCTCAGTGTTCCAACCAGAGAGCAGGAAAAGGTCCTATGGGATCTACTCATTGAGTCTTATGTGACTCGTTAGGTTGTTTCATGTGTATGGGAGTTTATCCATATTTGTTTCAGGCTTCAAGGAGTAAGCCTAATCCTAGGGGGGGTGGATGTAATACCCATCCATGTTTTGCTTTTAGTTTAGGATGCCGTACTTTTAGGCATTGGTGTTAGTTGTTTGGCCGAATTCTTTTAGGCCACTTTTCATGTGGGATGATATTATTTCATTTGATGATGATACTTGTTTTATGATGTCATGATTTTACTTTATGCATAGATAGATGTGATGATGTTATCATGTTGATTATTATTTATCGATTTCAGTTTATGATATACTTACCCCATACTCGCATGTGTATGGTTGTCTTATATGTGAATGTACTTGTTGATGTGTTGTTGTGGTAGAGGACGGAGACGTAGTTACTTACTTCGGATAGATGACATGTTTGACCGATCCCTATCATTTTTTGTGATATTATATTATGCATGTACATGTGTGTTCTTTGGTGACAAGATTGCAGGTACAGGGCATCATCTTCCCTGAATTGGCAGGAGTGAGCATGCCCATAAATATTCATCTCAATGGTAAAGAGGGGAGGTAACATACAGATCCAAAACCCTAACCTAAGCCTAA
>MU226848.1:2261340-2277903 GCA_018584345.1 Thuja plicata
AAGATGGTTTGGAGAAGATGTTAGTTACCCTGTGAGGTATCTGACATAGTTAGTGGGCCTTGTCAGTATGAGAGGACATTAGCTCCGTGTATGGTCACTTAGGTGCCGAAATCCGTTGTGATTATCTAGGCTGAAATTATGGGTAGACCTACATGATGACACCTTCCTATACACATGCTAGATTTCCTACGTTGTCATTTGCCTCTGGATTAGTGAGTCTTACCTTTTATGATGATTAGTACACCGGATTAGAGAGATATCAGGATCTCTTGCTTAGTGGTTACTCCTTCTTGGTTTTGGATATCCGATTGGGATCTATTGTTATCTCCTTAGCACGGTGGGGTGGACCTTTGTGGTTCCACACAGATGGGTGGTAGTGATTTTTTATCCATTGAGATTTGACGTCCTTGTACCAGGTGCTTGATGGTTCATTGCGGATGAGCTGTTTATATTCCTTCATCATTATTTATGTATTTGATTATTGTAATCTTGTATTAGTGTATCGCATGTGATACCTAATCTGGAAATTGTAATAGTAAGTAGTTTAGAGTGATTACTACATACCCTGCGGCATGTGCAGTGGATGTGAGTTATGGTGGTTTCATGGTTATCCATGAGGTTTGTATTTATGGTTATGTAAGTTGTATTTATTATGATTAATCAGATGGAATCTTTTGTTATTATGTTAGTTGTGTTTTTCTTTAAGTAATTCAATGTCATGGAACCCTTGAGTCGTGTAATCTATGTGAGTGTAAAACATGTGTATAAATGGTAATCGCTTCTGCATGATTGTATGTTCCTTTATGTTAACTTTCAAAAAAAAATTATTCAGCACACATAGTGACATGTTTAGGTTAATCTCTCTTGGGTTCCCTGGTGGGGTGTTACAAGGAAAATGTATCAAAGAAAAAATTAATACATTAGGAAGAAGTTAAAGAATTTGTTTGGGAATGTCAATTACATAATTAAATATTTAAATTTAATTATATAATAGAAGACTTGGAACTTTAATTAAATAGATAGTACTTAATTAGTAAATGTATTTGGACCATTTTTAGTGGATATATTTTCCCCTCTTTGAGTCAATGTATGGGTTGTGTGTTGATCCAAAGAATACTTGTTAAATGTCCCTGTGTGGTTTCGTGATGTGATTTGATTAATACCCCTGATGTTGAAAATTGATTTAATCAATGCCTCAGATGGTTTTCTTGATACCCCAAATTTGAGAAGATTTTCTAATAACAGCCTAAATGCTCCCTCGGGAGGTAAATGGGAAAGGTTTTGATATTTTCTGGCCTTCCAATTTAGCTCCTGATAAAGTGGATTTGAAAATGATGTCCTAATTGAATGTGATCAAATATATAGATAGGTTGATGTATGATGCATAATTTCTTAATAGATAGATAGATGATTGATGAGGTTTGATGTAGAGATGGCTGATGGAGAATCATGTCTAGTTTCAGGAATGATTCATCCGGTATAATACTAATAACAATGTCTAGTTTCAGGAAAGATATATCTTGTATATGACAATTAATGATTGACTGAGTGATTTGATACATTCAATTTGATTGGTCGATTGATGGTGATGAGGATCAATTGACAAAAGATTGGTGGAGAGATAGATAGATTTGTTTGATCCTGGTTGTTTGATTGATTGTTGATAGAAGTTTAGTTGACAAAAGATTGATTTGATGCTGGGACAAGATAAGTTGATACCATGATTGATTGATAGGTAAGGGGCATGGGGGGCATGCCTTAGATATTGTTGAGACACTTGATGAGTTTTTTCCCCAGTCATAAGAAAGATAGTTAATGATAAGATTTTAGCCTTGAGAATCCACTATAAGCAAGGATGAAATGAACCTAAGTTGAATGAAAGATAAATACAACCTTAAATATAGCATTGCCATCCTTTTGATCATTTTATTGTGTATTTTCATCATTGATCTTTTGAAATATTGAAAGTAAGTACAAGCACCAATGGAAAAACAAAACCATGATGACCTGAGTACTCCTTTCATGAATTTTTAATAGTGCAATTTAATACAAGCATTAAGGCATAATGGAACCAAGATGACCTGAGTATTGCTTGCATAAACAAACAAGAGTTGATTATTTTCTGATGCTAATTCATGATTTCCTCGATGAGTCTTTGATGTTCATGTCCTTTAGATGAACTGGAATGGCATACTAATAATGAACTAACAAGCATTAAAAAAAAAAAATATCATACTCCTTAATAGTTTCTCTAGCTAGACGCATCACAGAGTCACTTAGGAAAAATTATAGTCAAAGAAATCCAATGATAATTGATAAACCTTTAAACTATTAAGATCACGATGCAGAATTTACCATCCAGTTGTTGTTTAAATTTAGTGTTTTGTTGCATTTGTGGGATGTGAATTTTCATTGAGATGGTTTATTTCCAAGGCATTTGATTGTCTATGGTGCTACAAATTGTTTTTTTCTTTGGGTATTTGTTTATTTGTTTGAGATCAAGGTTTATTTCACTAGTTGCAAGATTGTGCCCTAGGTGATGCACAAAAAATGACTAAGATTTCCCAAACCATGGTAGGACTAGGCTATTATGTACAAAAGGTATTTTATTATGGCTTTATACAATGGCAATGGATGATGAATATAACTATGACCAGTATCACCTATTTGCTAGGTTTTCACTACTTGATTTTATTGCACTTTTTGGGATATTTGATTTTTTCTTGCTACCAAGGCGCCTGTTTGCTAGGTTTTCACCAAGGCATTTTACTCTCTTTTTTGTATTTTTGAATTTTTGATTTTGGTATTATCAAGGTTCATGTGTGCTAGCCTTTCACCATGATAATGATTTTTTCAGGACTTGTTTTTCTCAGGATCAATATTTTCTCTTTTGGAATTTCTTTAGGATCTTTTTGATATGTACAATTTGGATCTAATGGCTTTAAGAATAGAACCATTTTAAATGGATATTTTTATGGGTTCAAGTAGTAGATCATCTTTGAGTGTTGATAGCTAGTATACACCTAAACCAAATACTAATATGATGATGAAAGGGCCAAGCCAGTTTGCTACAAATTTTCCCTTCTTTTCTCGATGTTGATTTTGGGAATTTCCCCTCAGTGCAAGATCTATAATACCCACCCCTCTACTACCATTTCAGATTAAGATTCCAAACTCCTATAGACACACTTTGTTGGAAATAATGGGAAGTACATACTAAGAGGGGAGGGGTGAATCAATACCTCTAAAACTTTTATCTCTTTAACCTTAATCTATTTAGTAATCCATTGTATTAACAACCATCTGTTCTATCCTATCTTTATGTAAGTTATATCAAATCATAAGCTTAATAAATATGTAAACACTCATAGAAGAATTTATGAAATGTAATGAAACATAACACAAGATATGGTAATGCAGAAAACCCTTGTTAGAAGGTAAAGACTACAGTGGGGATGGAACCCACAAAAACTTCACTATCTATAGATTGGAAGGGGCCAGTTAAGGCTTACAAATTTGATCACTTCTAATGATCTACCATGTTAGGATTATTATGTGGAGACTAGTTAAGGTATACTCTGTTAAGATCTTTAGCAACACTATTTAGTGTGCACTCAGTTGAGAGATTTACAAATGATTATCAAATCTACCTTTCTTAAAAGGATTTCATCTATTTGCTACACTTGTTAGAATGTGGACAAAAATACTCATTGAACTGAGTGTATGGAATATTAAATTTCTAATTACAGATCCGTTAAAATCACATGTACAAAGTATCACCTAATGTGATTTATTAATACCTATGTTGCTCAGTAGCCTTGATTCTTGGTTCTTGATAACCAAATTCATCTTTTGTTGTTTTGCTTCTTGAAACTCTCAATCTGATCCATAGATGTAATTCTTGGCTAATTTCATCCTCACATCCATATTAAAATGAATGATTAAACATATATTTATACAATAGATTAACCTAATTTAGTTTCATGTATTACAAAGATAACTCTATGATCAAAGGTTTACAACTTGACATTGATCTCCTAGTCTGCATGTTTTTAATCAGTTAGACTGATTTAAAAAATTAAAATTCTCTTTCTTGTCCCTCAAGAAATGGTTTTAAATCAAATCAAAACTCTAAATATAAAACATAACTATTTTATCTGATGTGGAAGTCAGAACCACTTTTCTCTAGATATAATTGACTTTCAGTGTCTGATGCTCACGTTGCTCTGAAAGTCTTTTGGTGTTCCTTCTGCAAACTATTCATTGGGTTCCCTTTCTCTGTCAGGTTCCTCTCTTGTCTTCTCTTTCGGCTTATAGTGTAATTTTCTCATCGGTTTCCTCTTCAGCATTTTTGGTTTGTACTGTAAATGTGTGTCGTTGGGTTTCTCTATACTTAGCACTTTCAGTTTGAACTAAAATTTGTCTTTTGGTGTAGTGTTACCGATGGTTCAAAGAACTATTTTTATTTTTCATATACTAATAGAAAAAATAATGTCTTCAATCTCCCCCTTTGACATTAGTTCAAAAATAGATATGTGTAAAATACTAAACTGTGTAGTATGTACACCATGTGTTTACTTTGTCATTTATGACCCCCCCTATGAATATGTCAGTATAGTATAAGTATAGACATGTATACGTGCCTTTATACTATATTCCCTTTTCACCCTATGTTCATATCATTCTCCCTTTAATATTGTACATATCATCATTTTCCCCTTTTTTCCTCTATATGTATTGTATATATCATTTTCCCCCTTTTTTGATAGTAAGAACAAAGGTGTATACTTACAACTTATCAAAAATATGGCAATGAGAAGTCTTCATATTCTCCATCATTTTCTCCCATTTCTCTTTTAGGTTCTCAAGAGCCATGTGCTCTAGTGTAATCCTAGCATGCATATCATAGATGTTGTCTACTATAGACATCTCAGGGGTGGCAATTAGCTGTCTTGCCGAAGTCATATGTTGTTGCAGAAGTGTAAGCAGAAGTGTAAGGTTTGGAAATATTTGAGCCTGTAGCTCAGTAACCTCATCTCTAAACTATGATTGTACTTCCCAAATTTCTTGTCTCAACCTTTTGATTTCTATTATCTTCTCATAATGCAGTTTGATTGCAATTTCATATATGGTTAGACCTTGTGCACTTGCATTTAGATCAGAATCTATATTTTCTATCTTATCACTAATCTCCTTTGTGAATTTCTCTAAGGTGCACAACTTCTGAATTAAGGATAATGCTTTTGAAATGATAGGGTCTAATTCATTTGCTAATTCAGAAATGTTTACCTTATTTGCTACCACTTCTTGGCTAATCTTTTCAGTTAATTTGTACTGGTAGTTTTTCTCTTCTCGTTCTTAAAATGGATTTTTCTACATCCACATTTTGAGTTGTGAAGGCTTTGGTTAGAATGGCAAGTTGATTTAGAATGGGGGCATTGTGATCAACATCAATGTCAGGAACTATCTAGTGTAAGCTATCTCTTGTATTTTCTAGTACTAAAGAGTCCATGTACTATTTTCTAATCTTTTCTTTGACAAAATTCTTCATATTCTTGGAGAGATTCATAATAAAAATTAGTTTTATCACACTTGGGTATCTCAATGATTTCATCAAGTGTCACTTCTAACTTTCTCTTCTTGTTTTTCTTCTTCTTGTGTGATGCACCTATATGAAATACCATAGCAAGTATTTCTGCTTGGTCTAATGTGCTGGAGGAAGGCTTCAGTGGTGTTTTACCTTTTTCTTTCTACTCAGGGTTTGCCTATTGGTTGTGTGTGGATGTCTCCTCACCAACCTTTGGTGTAACTATAGAATCTCCTTCAGTGTTCTTAGGAGTTGTATCAGCTAGCTTATCTTGTTCGCCTTTCTCTTTTTGCACTTCATCTATATCTATTGTTTGTGCATCATTTTTGGTGTGATCTCCATCTCTTTGTGTGTGATCTACATTTGTAACATTTTGTTCTCTACCGGTAACTTCTTGTTCATCACTTGTATCTTTCTATTTATCAGTTGTATCTTTTTTCTCATCATTACCCTTATCCTCAAGTATGTTTGTTTCCTTGTTAGGTGACTTCTCCTTTCTGAGATTATATTGATAGCTTGTATAAGTAATGGGATTTGTCTTGGTCTGTTTACCTGTGTAGAATTTGTAGTAGTGTCCTATTTGTTGGTTTGGTCTTGGACAATAGTGACATATTCATATTTTTGTACTTCATCAGTAGGATCTGCTCAGTAATATCAATAATAGTATTATCAGACCATGTATCATCTGCAATGTCCATATCCTTATTGGATTTTGTGTTCAATGATTCTTCATTAACATCCTCATCAATAATAAGAATATGTTTAGGGCTCTCTTTAGCCTGAACATCTTTATTTTGTTTCTTGTCGGTAAGAGCTATTTGTGGCTCAGGACTTGTATCCTTTTTAGGTATATCAAGTATCTTTCTCCATTTAGCCTCACTCTTCCTGTCTAGCTCAATTAGATGTCCTTGAAGTACTTGGTAGGCTCTTAACTTTGGTGAGAACCTTTTGGAGTGTTTCTTCATCATTTCTTCAATCTAATCCATTTTAGATTTGGGTGGCATGACAGAAACTAGGGATCTTTCCCTTATCTTTTTCTTAGAATGTAATGCAAATTTCCATCTTGCCGACAATCTATTCATAAGTTATTTTGGCATCCTATTTTCCAATTGTATTGGAACATATTTGAATGCACACATCATTGTGATAATTGCCTCTTCTATCTTATTCTGGTCCTCGGTGTCCAGAGTTAGCCAATTTTTAATCTTGCAATCATTTGTTGTACCTAGTTTGATCATAGAAGAACATACCTCATCAATTGTAGAGGGAAGTGTTTTCTTGACATGTTGTATAGATTGTTCATCCTTTTCGATATCCTCAATGTCTTCCCTAGTTCTGAGGAACTTTCTTCTTTTTGTTGGCCCCTTTTTCCCTATTTGAGGCTTTCTTTTATAGGTCCTTACTTGACCTTTCTTGATCGGTGAAGAAATTGCATCCTTTGTTGTCTAAATCTTGGTCCTAGATGCATTAGTATTCCTTGGTTTCTTTGCTGGTGGTGGAGGTGGTGTATCAAACTCTGTGGATTCTGAGTCATTCTCCTTCTCAGCTTCACTGATAGGTGAATGACCCTTAGTTTCTTTTGTCTATTTTGTTTCCTCTTCATTCACTAAAAACTTTTTCTTCAAAGTCTTAACCATTTTATCTTTCTTCCTGTCAATATTTTTCACAACTAAGACAATTTTTATCCTTTCTTTGGCTTCCTCATAAGTTCCAAATTTGGGTTGTGCTTTATGCAATGGTTCATTTATCAATTCCTCAATAGCATTGGTTTCTTGATCTATGTTAACCTCATAGTAAAGTGGTGCCAGCCATGCTATCCTTGGTACAACTAGCTTGATGTAGGTGTAATCAGTGTCCACCATAAAACAAATGTCAGTCTTGAACTTTTCTACTAATTTCTATGAAATCCTCATTCTTTTCTTCATTCTTTCTTTAAATCCAACAAAATATTCATCCATGGCTGATTCAAAATTGTCTCCTAGTGATTTGATGAACTCACTAATCCTGGTGGTCACTGGTCGGGTAGTGTACCATTTGACATTTCCTATAGATCGGAAGGATTCTTGAAAATAGAAAAATATGCACATGATGAGTGAAAAAAACTTACATGAATTGGACTTTTAAGTCCTTATTGTCTTCATGTTCTCATCCAATTGCCTTAGCATAAGTTTTGACAGATCCAACTGCAGTCCCTTCTTGACAATTTTGTATGTTGTATCCACATCTCTAGATGCAATACTATTCATCCTACTAGCCTAAAAGAACTTGTATCCTAAGACACATGCTCCAAATTTCATTTCAACATCATTGATGATGGACACCTTTAATCCTCTTCCATCCCATATTGCTCTTGTATTCTTTTCAATGTTAGCTTTAGGTGGGTGCTTTAGTGCATTTTCTTTATTGGTTATAGGATAACCAGTAACAACATGTATAACATCCCTGGTTATCGATTTTGGCTCATCCAGCCATACCTTTCGGTCATGTTTTCTGCTCAGTACTAACCGAATCCATTCGGTTTTGAATTCCTTCAAGAATAGTAGGACATGTGTGAGACCTTTCACTTCAATGTGTGTATGTTATTCTTTTATAGTTCCATCATCATTGTAAATATTTTGAAATCTTTCTCAACTTCCATGTCTCCTATTTCTACAATCTTGCAGTGAATATATGCTCTGACATCTTCAATGAGTAAAACCATAGCTGGTATACTGGAGAATGCACCAACATTTTTGGGTTGTGAAGCAACCTCAGGACATATCTTGTAAAGAGGTTCTTCAGAGGTGGTATTTTTTATTAGATTAACCTTAGAATTCTTTGCATTCTTGATCTTGGAGGTTCTTGAAGTTGATGCCATCGTTTCAGAATTTAGGGCTTTTTCCCGTAAATGAAAATAGAGTTCTCAGTGATTGTTGTTACTTACTTCAACCTAATTTAACTGATGGGAATCTTTCTGAGTGTTGTGAACAGGGTTGGAGTTTCTCTACAATCTGGTCACTTCATGATCTAGTTTTTCTCTACTTCTTGTGCATGTGAAAATGGGTACCTGCAAGCTACATGACAAACACACACTTCAATAGATCCTTATATGGTTAGCAGGTTAGAAAACAAGAAATCTAAAAACAATAAACAACTACACTAACCTAAAATGATCCATTTCCTTCTAGTAGGTAGGAGTATGATATTTCTCTTACGTCATCGCAAGCTCAGTGACTAAACCATTAACCTAAATAAAGGATTTTAAAGCTATGCTAAATGATCTAACATGATAGATGCAGGATGCAGATTTGTTGTGAATCCAAGCTACTTAAGATTCAGTTCTAAAGCACCAAATTGAATATGTATGGATTCATTTTAAAATGACCAAATTGAAAATGTTCTCTAAATTAGGTTTGCATGCTTGAAAGTAATAAAAACAATTAAAGCTAAATGATTAATGCTAAGAATTCTAAAACATAAAAAACTGCATAATAACGATGCAAAAAATAGGATCCCTATGAAGGAAAAGAGTTTCTCTTTTATAGAAATCTCTCTCAAATTGATGGTCGAGATCAAAAGAAAAGAGTGGCTCAGATTCAATTGAAGAAGCACAATCCATGTGCAAGCAATGTGATTGGTCAAGAGAGTCAGTTGAATGAGTGGAATTAGATTGTTTCCATTTCTATAATGAGTCAACTGAATTTGATAATGTCATATGAATTTATAATCATTTAAATGATTTTGTATGCATATTTGTTTTTAATAATTAATTTAATTCCTTTTTTTATTTAATTGGCAATTTAGTAATTTCACTTAATTAATATATCAGAATATCAATTAAATAATTAAGATAAGGTTTATTTGCCAATGTATTATGATTTCAGGAATTAATTAATTAATCAAGTATGATGATTGATTAGGACCTAGGGTTCAGGTCAGATTAGCTTGAATTTGATAATTGCCTATTTGATTTAGGACTTAGTGTTTATCAAGATTAGGGTTTCTTGATTAATTATTAAGATTGGGGGTCTAGGGTTTAGATGACCATTTTTAGGTGATTACATTTGCCCCTCTTTGAATTGATGTGTGATCAACACATTGATTCAAAAACTTGTTAGTGAGAAGACCCGGAACAGTTTGATTTAAAGCGATGAAACCATTCTTTTGAAGAAGACCAAATCATAGCTTGATTTGATGAAGATTGATCAAAAGATATAAACAAAATGCTCAGTTTGATTTGGATCAAGGAAACTGGACATTTGTCAAGAACTCTTAAACCTTTTGATTGGTTTTAAATGAGTAACAAATTTGATTTGGAGTGATGAAACTAATTACCGTTAAGAGATTTGATTAGCAAGAAAATTGACTTGATTCAAAGCAATGAAGCTAATTTGATCAATGTATCTGGTTTCAATAATGAATATCTCATATAAGACTGATCTTGTCTAGTTTCGAGTGTATTCACCAATGTACAAGAACATTGATTAAGTTGCCTTTGATTTTAAGATGATCTCAACTTGATTTGATGGGATGAAGTTGAGATGCCCCAAGCTATGGGGTTTTGATTAAGGATGTGATCACTGGAATGTTGATGTCCTTATCCTACCCCCTTGGGAGTGAAATCAAAATATGGCTAGGTGCCCCAGTGCTAAGAAGAAATTCGATTAATAACATGATGCAAGAAGAAGCTGATCTGATTAGAAATAGGTCCCAAGCAATTAGGACAAAAGATGTACTTGATGGGAGGTCATGTTTGACCAAGATTTGACCAAAAGTATGATACATGGATTGATTAGAAGAAAAGAGTGAGAGATTTCTATTGGTTGTACAAGTGATCAATTTCGGATTTCAATTTTGATCCTGAAAATGGAATCAGGATAGTCAAATTAGCAAGGGGTTTCATGTTTACACACAACTGACCACTTGATGAAAGGAAGATTGATTGATAAGAACCTCAAATCCTTCATATTGGAGATAGATATAGATATTATGTAGATTTCAAAACCATGTAGATGTAGATGCAGATGCAAGAATAACATGAATGCAATCTAAGGTGTAGTCACTAAAGCTTTAGCATTGAAGATTTTATTCATTGAGCATTTTTTGGAACATCGGAGTTGATACAATTCTTATTGGTGTCACTGTGACCATAAGAAAATGAATATGACTTTCATCTGATAAGATATGGGAAACCAACATAAGCATCAAGGTACAATAGTTGAGATGACCTGAACATTATTTCTAGTTGATGTTGCAAGAGTACACCAGTATCGATCCATTCAAAGCCAAGATAACCATGAGTGCGATCTTGCATAAACAAGAGGAGAAATAATAGTCTAGGAGATAGTTCTGACCTCACCTTGGCATACAAATAAATAGGATCAAGGGATGTGAGGATTTTCCACCTTAATGTAGGATCTCTTACCACATACACCCAGTTTATTTGACATTATAGGATCATTAGGACAACACCAAAAATAAGTAGACAAAGAAAAGATTAACAAAAATCAATGAAAATAGAAAACATACAAAGAGAATTTCAACATACTTCAGCTAGTTTCAAAGTTTTTGGAAATGTACATGTAGGAGGTGTTGAGAAACATCATCGTGCTTGTGATTGTTTTGTGTTTGATTGTTATCAATCTATTTTTTACATTTTCAATATCTAATGTGTGTTAAGAAACAAAGATGTGTCCAAAGATAGTGTTAAAAAACACTTTTGATTAGGGTGTTGAGAAACACATGTTTGCATCACTAGCCAGTTGTCCTTCAGAAATGACAACATTACTGATTCTGGTGTAAGCCAAAGATGTGATCAAATTTGGGGACCCATGAACCTAGTAGAAAACAACGATGACTGACTTGACTTATACTCTGAGGATAAAGCTGATTTGATTGCCCCCATGTTATGACTCTAGATTGGTTTCAAGCCAGGAGGGTTCTTAGAAGAACCAAAGTGTCAAGAAAGTGACTAAAAGATATGTACAAACTGAAGCAAAGGATTTACAAGACTAAGCATTGATAGATGAAGCATTGAGTACAAGAGGCGCCTGTTTACCAGGTTTTCACCTACTTAGCAGAGATTCTATTTTTTCTACCATGGCCCCTATTTACCAGGTTTTCACCAAGGCACTTTTTCTTCTTCTTCAATTTTTTTTGTATTTTTTCATTTTTTGGTTTTTTTTATTGATGCGTAAAGGCACCTATTGCTAGGTTTTCACCAAGATGATCATTTTTTTAGGAATTTTTTTTAATTTTTAGATTTTTTAGAGATTACTCTTGTCTCAAGCAAGATCACATTGGTTTTCCCCCAATGTCTAGCAAGGTAGAGGTCAGTACAAATGGATTAGAAAGTTGATGGATGAGGAGGGTGAATGTGACCCTCAAGGACAGTCTCCTCAAGATTTACCCAAGCTAGGAAAAAGAATATAGCAATGTAGGTTCATGGAGCACTGTTGGATAACATATAAGATAATGACCTGATGTCATGAAAAGAATGTAGTCCAAAAGAATGGACATGTCAAGAGACTTATCAAAACTTGTTTTTTCACTTTTGATCAAGACCAAGTGGTCAATTAGATAGGATAGGATATATCTATGATAGTGAAATTGTGATAAGGGTTGATGGAGGTATAAGTGAATGGTTTGGATTAAGATAGGAATGATCAGAGATAGGAAGGATAGGCTTGGGATAAGAAAGATCACGATAGGGTGCCATGGATGAGAGAAAATCAATAGGTTGATGGAAAGGATAATGCATGTCAGGATACATGATGCTCATGGAAGGAACTTGCCCCAAAGTGAAGAGTGCCAGTAGGAGGAATTACACATAATGCTTTTTTTCCAGGTTTTCATCATATTACTTATCCTAGGCGCCACAAGAAGTAATTTTCACCATAGGATAGATTAATTTCTCTTTACTTTTACTCCCAAGGTGCCTTTTTACCAGGTTTTCACCAAGGCACTTTTTCTCTTTTTGTTTGTACTTTTTGATTTTATGGAGGAACTTAAGCTTCTAGCTCTTTAGATAATGCTCCTTTGAAAGATATGCTATGATGGGCCAAGGCCACTGAAAATATGCTCATAGATGTTGATAGGGTGATGGTAGAGAATAATGATATGGAGGATAAGGGAGATGATAGCCAAGGATTTATGTGATGGATTGGATAAGAGGGATGGAAGGATATGGGATGGATGGGTAGTAGGTAGGTGTAGGATAGTGGATAGGGTATGGAGATAAGATCAACATTGACACACCCCTTGAAGGGTAGTGGATGGATGGAGGAAAAATGGATGGAATAACTTGTGACTTTGATGTATGAGTGGATATGGATCTTGGTACATGAGGACCCAAGATGGATGGAGAAGGGGGTGAAGTATTCAAGGTAATGGATTTTAGGACACAAAGACCAAAAATAGAGTTAGAAGATGGGAGATATTTAGATAGAGATAAAGTGAAAGACTTTGGAAGCTTGGATGCCAACTCCAAATTTTCCTTTTTGTTCAACCCTTTTAAGAGTATCATGCCCCGCCAAGGGACCCAAGAGGAGAAGCCAAATAACTACTAAAAGATGTGAATATTTATTTTTTCAATGAAATATTACAACTAATCTAAGTCCTCACAGGTTCCTTAACACCACTATAAAAGAAAAATAATCTAATCTATTAATTTACCCATTAAGGCATTGATTGATTAATATAAATTTGCAATTCATTCCTTTAATCTTAACATATTTAACATGCATCTATGTGGGTTACCCTATGCTAAAATTATGTCATTATTTACACTGTTCATTAAGCATTCAGGTGAAAGATAGGCATTCAATAGATATTCAATGCCCTATATACTTTATTATTCCATACGCATTTGTGAAACATAGTAAACATAATCCAATATTAAGTTCTATAGCTATTTATTCATAGATTCATTAATTTATTATAGTTTTCCACAACCATACATCAAGAGATAGCACATTAATTCACAAATACATTATTTCATACTAATTCTAAGATCATTTATTGGATACAAAAAGTAATAAAAGTTAAGTGAATAAATACCCTAAACAATTATCTTTTCATATTGATAACATATAATATTTTCCATTTCCTTTTTCCTAGATCTACCCATTCGCTTATACATTGCTTTGAATTACATTGATATACATCATATCATCAGATCCAATGATTTACAAGAGACTTATTTTACAAGAATGCACATGCATAAGCACATCTTTACATATACAATAAGAAGTCTTCAAAACTGATAATCCAGAAGGAACAGGAGCCAAGAACATCCATCTGACCACGAACAGTACCTTTATATACTAAAGATTAAGCACCTAGCCACGTGGATCCAAAAAGATTCCACTCCCCCGTGCTAGGAGACAGAGACAAAGGTCCATGCAAGAAGGTAACAACTAGGATACTCCTAAGGTAATGATAGCCCTTCCCAAAACATAACACAATTAAAAATACCAAAAGATCACAAGGACCAAAAAATACATAAGCCACATTGGTAGGAACTCTAAGACACATGCTAGGTTAGTTTCATTGCATAGCCCTCACCCCTTGAGTTACCCTGGTAAGCCACTCTGGTCCCCGGTCCCCAAGTAGGCACATCTATAACTGAACATCTCTCATAAGGAAGAGAATGTTCAATTGTGCTATCGCAATAGCATCTTCTCCCACTCCCATCTATATCCTATACTAGCACTAATAGCATGGGAAAGGCTTATCTTAGTTAATGTATCATACCCTTCCCAAAATATATTAATGTTTTCACTTGATTAAACAACCCACCAGTGGGTTACCCTTGTACTAGCCACTTAGGGCCCCGGCTCTGCACTGTGAGCCACTCACCTAGTGTTCTTAGGTTCCCTACCTATAAAAAACATCATAAATGCACATAAAGATAAGTACCACAAGTACACAAGTGTTTACAACATCAAACAATTGAGTTTAGGAAAGCACTAGTTGTCCTAAATCCTTTGGACAACCCTAAACTGCAATCGAGTATACAGATAGATAAAACAAAACCACATTGCATTAAAAGGGATTTTCAACAACATAATAACATCACAAAACTCATAAAAACATAAATTATAACATCATAGCAACCTAGGATTGTGTTTAGGGGATCACTGATTGACCCTAGTCCACCAAACAATCCTAAACCCTAATCTGACATTCAAGATGGTAGATAACACATAAGAATACATAAAAATGTACCAAACATAAATTATTCCCCAAAACCATATAACCAGTGCCTTTTGGTACCAACTCAAACCACAAAATGTCATAACAAGATCATGTTGCAGAAAACATGCTAATTCCTGAAATTTGGCTAAGTCTGAAATTTCCTAAAACCTTCAAAATATAGAATCTTTATTTGAACTCCTAGGAGGCTGAAACCACTCTCAAACATCCTAGAAGGTATTACATAAAACTTAAATTAAAGTATAAGGAATTAAAAGTATGTAGCTTATACTTAAATGTTACATTTTATGTTTTTCCCTAAGGCTGAAATCAGACTGAGACCACCCTAACCCTAATTAGGGTTCCAAAAATTATCCAAAACTCTAGAGAGGGTTCCAAAAGATCCTAAACATAATACCATAGAAAAAAATGTGTCCTACAAGTTTACACGCCCCATAGGGTCAACCCCGGGTCAGCACGACAACTTAAGCCCTTCCAGAAACCCTAAAAACCAATCTGGAAGAGTCCTGTACAGGTGGTAGCCCAAGCTGCACAGGTGGTCATGAAGCTGCATAGGTGGGAACCCTAACCTACATAGGTGGTCATCAAAGCTACGTAGATGGAGCCCAGAACTGTGCAGGTGGTCAGGATTGTGTGCACTAAGGACAACAAACTTGCAAATTTCTCTTTCGGGAAAAAATGGGTGAGATGGAGGTTGGGAATGTAGAATTAGAGGGATACCCAGTTGACATCCCTCTATTCTCCTTCTAAAAAATCCCTCAAAACCATTCTACCTTTGAGATACATTTGTTTCATTTCTATCCATAGGTGCAAGTTAAGGAAAGATAACATCAAGAAACACTATTCTAATAAGGAGAAAGTTTAAATAACATCAATAGAAGGAGGTTCCAAGAAGAATCCTACACATTCTAAGGCAATAATTATCACAAGAGAAAGGATACATAAACATCCAATAATAAAATTCTCTATCAAAAAAGTATTCATTCATCATTCAAATCATAAAGAAAGCATCATATCCAAAACAACCATTAAATGATTTCTTTGATCAACAAACAATAAAAAACAATAAGACACACACATCCAACATAGCATACATATATAACAAGATTCTTTTTTTGGGTAGAGCCTACCTAGAGTCCTGCAGAGAAACCTTTGAGAGAAAACCCAAATCTACTCCAGCCAATCCCAATCTCCTCAAGCTTTCACATCACAGAGAAATCTTTCAAATGCCACCACTACTTCTCTAATAGATTAAGATTGAGGGTTTTCTATATATCATATCTCCTTTCTCCTTCCTTTCCTTCTACTGTCCAAATCTCCTTTCATATATATGTTGTAGGATTGGTTTCACGGGAAATTTCAACTGATGCAACCATCCACAACCATCTATTGGTTATTTGATTAGAACTTTATTAATCTTTAGATAAATTAATGTGTAGATAGTTTCTCAAGAATTCTTTAGTTAATTTACCAGCTTTGTTACCCTATCATGCATTAATTAATTTCCTTTATTCATCTCTATTTTCACTTTTAGATTAGGATTAGTTACTCTTCTTCTAAAAAGGATAATTAGTAATTGATTTTATTTTTATCCATGGATAATGTGGATGTAATTACACATAATTAGTTAATTCCTTTATTATAATTAAAAAGACATATATATAAATAAATACATAAACCCATACATATATATTTTAACATATATATAAAGATTCATATAAACATATATATATTATATATATATGCATATGTGTGCACCCATATGCCTATATATATATATA
>MU226848.1:2285140-2309221 GCA_018584345.1 Thuja plicata
TATATATATAGGTAAATATTATTACAAAACATGCATTAATGAATACACTTGACAAGCTTATTACCATGTATTTAATTCCATAATACAATCATATAATTACTAACAGATGGTCATGCCATTAAGCACAGAGAGAATCTCCACTCACACAATCAATACTCACCTAGTCCTAGTGACTATAATGAATATCGACAACAAAAAACTAAAATAACAAGCTAACATAATCAGACATTAATCCAAAAACAAAGGTAAAACTCAAAAATACCCAACCCAGGAGAAAGGATCAGGGCTAGGCTTAGTCTTGTAGGACCTGGTACTGTCTCTATAACAACAACAACAACGATCAAGGATTTTTGGGCATGCTCAGACTTGTGAAGCTAGGTGAAGTTGATGCCCAGTACCTGCAAGCCAGCATCACAAAGAAGAAATACATGTGCATCGATGTACATATAAAAGAGGACATTGCAAACAGATGATTGGGATCGATACATTGTGTGGACCTCATCCATGTGAGTGACTACAAATTCATTCTGAATCATGAAAACACATCATGCATATACACACACACACACAATGAATGTAGCATTATAATAATGAGGGTTAGAATCTTGAACATTCGATTATTCAATAATTGATACTAAAAATAGATCACCATAATCATAATGAATATCCTAAAGCATTAAGTGACATCCAAGATTCATCAAAATTAACTTTAATGGAAGAATATATCTATATTCATCCAGTACATATCATATAACATCCTAACTATGTTCAGAAAGGTAAATAAGGTCCTTTATACATACAAGGAGACAAACACATACATAAATGATACCTACAGACAATATGTCTTATATTATAATTCTCAAGTACATGCCGATGAAATAATTATAAAAAACTTATAGGAAAACAAGTATTAAGCTATAAGGAAACATCTAAAGATCTTACTTCATTCAAAATGCACAAAACTTGTATTAGGGTTAGAGGGGTATTACAAAGAGAGACTTGGGGATCCACATAACTTTTGATTTTATTTTTGTATCCTAGTCCTTTAGAAGAGACTTGGGAATCCACATAGCTTTTGATTTTCCTTTTCTTTTGGATGATTTAGAATGCAATTCATCCATGATGGATTTAACAACCCATATTTTCTTTGATATTATTCTTTGCTCAGATTTAGAATGCAATTGTTCCATGATGGATTTAGGAACCCATATTTTCTTTGATATTATTCTTTTCTCAATGGACCTTTGTGGTCTCTTGAATATTTCCTTTTTCTTTACAGTCACATGTCGATTAGATTGGACATAATGATCTTCATGTGTAAGTGGATTCTTTTATTTTTTATTTTTTCATTGTACATCCAAATTGCTTCCAAAAGACTTGGGAAGCGTGGATGAATAGGGCTGATATGACTATTTCATATGGACTAGTTGATAAGGAGGGGTCAAGCATGCATGTCTTTGTTGATTTTGATAGGGGATAGGTTTAGTGGATGACAATATAGTAGTGATAGGCATGTTGGATTAAGGTATATAAGGACCTAGTATAGATGGAAGGTTTGATAGTTTTAGCTTTGGGATATAGGGACCAAGGATGGATTTGGAGGATGGAGAAGGATGATGCTTACATTTGAATGAAGGGATATAAGGTGTGGAAGGGATATCAAAATATTTAGAGTGAGCCACATTGCCAAGGATCTCATCATTAGGAGTCATCATTATACCTGTAGGCTCAGGATTAGCTTTGATAGGAGCAACTGAAGCTTGAGGGGATTTATTATTCTGCAAGGGATTTAGAGGAATGATGGTTTCATGAGGTGGATATGGAGGGGTATGACAAGGGGATGATGGGATACTATGATCTTGACAAGGATCATTAGATGGTTTAGAAAGGGTGCCTTTCTCTTGATTTTCAATAGGCCTATTATAGATGGTGGAAAGGATATCTTGATCTTGCTTGGGAGATGGAGGGCTATGTATTTCTTGAGTTGGAGGGATATCTTCTTGGAAGGAATGAAAGGATATGAGAGGATCATCCTTAGAATCTAGGGGTATGTGAATTTGGTCAACCATTGGATAAGGATGGATGGTGTCTTGATCTTGATCATTAATGATATATGTTTCTTCACATTATGGATTTTCCTCTTGATAAGGAACCACTTTGAAGGATGAGGTAGGAGTTTTGATCTACATAGGGGATTCTTGACATGCTGATGGACAATCATTTGGAATAGGCTTGATAGTTGTTGAAGCACATGGACACTTTGGGTCTATGATTTTTAGAGATTGAGAAAGACTTGTAGTCATATGATGATTAGCCTGGATCTCTTTTAGAGATAGTCCTTAAGGGTAGACATAGTAATCATTAGGTTCAGTCTTTGATATAAATGGTGTGGCTGGTTGTGAAGCTTTAGGAGATGGAGGAGTGGTGGAAGAAGTAGATGTGATATGTGAATCCTTGCTAGACATGGATTCTTGATATTGATCATTCTTGAGATTAGATGAATCATTTGTATTATCACTTTGATTATGCCATCATCTATGAGATCTAGGATTTTATGTTTCAACTCCATGCAAGATGAAGGTTTTTGCTCATTGTGTCGATGATATGCACAATAGGTACTCAAGAATCTCAATCTACGTAATGTGACTTGAGGTAATGTGATAAGATCATTCTCAAGAAGTTCTTCTAATGCTAGTTTATAAGATTGTCCCAAAGGAGTAAAAACTCTCTCAAATGGATAATTATATGCTTCTTGACTTGCAATATCTTTCTTTTGAGGATAGAAAAGACTTTCATCTAATTCTCTCATAGTTTCCTCTACATTCTCTTGATCAAAGATAAGATGGTCATAAAACTATTCTTGATCAAAGATGGGTTTACTATGCTTAGATACCTCTTTGCTTGATGAGGACTTATTGAATGGTGTATCCTTTTCTCCCATTAATTCTTGGATTTCAGATTTCAAAGTTTGGAGTTTTTTTGATAAAGCTGCCATAAAAATCTATTTTTTTGGGTTGTTAGGACCATAAGGTTTAGCCCATTTTTTTGTTAGACATTGTAAGATTGTCTTAATGTGCTTTCTTAGAAGATTGAAGAGAAGGTATGATGAATCATTTGATTGATTGATAGGTTCTGAAGTGATATCTAAAGTGTTGATTTAGTCCAAGACCAAAGGACAAAGAAGATAAAGTCCAACTGAGAGAGGGAAGTAAAGACTCTGATCTTGAGTCAAGGTTAACAAACCTGCTCTCATAAGTTAGGATAAGGACAACATAGACAAAGATGATAAGATAACAAGCCACTTGGACTAGTACAACAAAATCAGATTTCAAAATGGCAATGAGTCAGATTGTCAACAGATTGTAATCAAAGATAGACTAGTAGTGATGCTTATGAGAACACAAATTTTTAAAAATTTGGATAGAACCTTCACAACAGAATATAGAATTGGATAGCAAGTTGATAGATTTCTAGAGTTTGATAGCAGATGCAGAAAAATTGGACAAGAGTTTATAGTTAGCACCTAGAGTGTAGATTTTGAATCATTGACCATTTTGATATTTGATTTGATGTTTTGATGTTTGTGTTGACGTTTCACTCACGCAAGACACATCAAGAAGCCCTTACCTATTCAAGCACATCAAGAAAACCCTATTCCTAAGTGGTGATAAATGGACAATACTTGTTTGAATCCTCTTACAATAAAATACCCATTCAAGTTGGATAGTTAGAAGCTTGACAACACTGTCTCCCCTCCACAACACACACTTCTCAGGCCTACCAAGCTTTGAATTTCTCAAGATCCAAGGATCCTGATAAATTTATTGTCTCAACAAGAGAGGTACATGAGAGGTTTCTTAGGCATGCATGTCTCACAATGCCTGTATCAAAAAGTAGAAAAGGATTTTGGACACTATCTAAAAAGGGTTTTAGTCAGGGGCTTCATTTAAGTGTGTCCTATGTGTTTGTGCAAGCGTGATTCAGGTTGCTAACCCCACAAAGAACCTTAGTAAAAGTAGTTCACAATATGTGATTGAGACCTGGAGGCCCTGCTTTGTGTTAGGCAAGAGCCGGGTATAAGCTCAAATGTCAGTTATCTTTCTGAGCCTTTGGTCGAGGAAGAATTTTTATTATAGTGAGTCGAATAAGCTTGGCATTAGCTTGTTCTCACTTGGGTCATTCTCCAAGGGTGAGTACTTTTTCCCACTTGGACAGGCCCTCTAAAGTTGTATATCTCAAATGGTGAATGAAAATAATATTTCTGGATTTCTAATCATCTCAAAAGGGCGAGAGCATAGTTTCCTGACACTATTTTCATCCCTAAAACACCAAATTGAAGTTCATTTTAAAAATTCTTGCATGTGCATTCCTATTTTAATAAAACAAAAAATAACATTCAAGCATAATGTTTAGTGTTCTATAGATCAAGGCAACCTGCAAGATGATTCATTAGTATTCTATGTTTTAGTCTTCTTTTTAAACATCCTGCAAACCACTGTTAGGTTGTAATCAACAAGATAAGCTGGAGAACAACAAAGCCCAAAACTTGTCAGTGTTAGAAAATCTAGAAAATCAAAAAATTGATTGCATATTTAGAAACTAGACAAAAATACACGCACTTTCAAAAAACATTGCATAAAAAAAGGTTACCATATGAGCCTGTACGAGGCTCTAGAAGTTGCAAATTTGAGGATTAAGCAAGTATAGTCATAAAAATCTATGATTTTTGATCAATCTAGTAATAAAAAATAGAAAATAACTCCACCACTGTGATCGTTACAAAATTCTACCCCAAATCAAAAAATATCTCAAAAAAAGGAGTTAATATGAGCAAGATATGGGGGTTTGAATATGTGCTGAAAATTCAAAAATGCATATGGTGAAGTCTAAAAAATCAAAATCTTGCTAAATTCATCAAATCCCTATATTAATTTTGATGGTCACAAGGCCTTCACAGAAAGCTAGTAACCACTGTATTTTGGCATGTGAACAATCGTCAAATTTTAAACTCCCCTTCTGAGTGGAGGTGGTGCTAGGGTGGCTAGTGGGAAAAGCTGTGCAGGTTGAGCTGCGTGTTTGGGTTTTATTGGCTGAGCAGTGCCTTTCAGTTTTTGGGCTGAGAAAATTTGGATTTGGAGCTGTACTGGGTAGTAGAAGAGCTATGGAGGATGGTGGAGGCAAGAGAAGAGGTTGCTACATAGAGGAGGAATGGGTTTAGTGGTTGCATGAGCATGGGGGAGACATTTTGTGGTTGGCAAAAGGTAGGGCAGTGGAGAGGGTTATGTAGAGGGTGTTGGGAGGAGAAGTGGGAGGCAGGAGGTGGGCTGATGATGGAGCTTGCGGGGGTGAAGCATTGGTGAAAGGGAGAAAGAATGGTGCGAGGTTGAGAAGAGGTGAGGTGGTGGGTTAGGAACTGGGCTACATGTGAGGGTCAACGGAGGGTAGGAAGTGGGAGTAGGGTTTAGCGCAGGGGGTTTGTCGGTTGGGAGGTAGGTGGGATTGGTTTTACTCTACATGGGTGATGGAGATGCAAGAGTGGAGGGGATAAGAATGGTGGATGGGGAAGTTAGGATAGCTATGCAGGGTAGGGGATTAGTGCAGCAGTTGGGAGGGAGAATGGGCGCGAGGCTGGGAGGGATGTTTAATACTACATGCATTGGGTGAGATAAACAAACTTTTTTTTTATATAAATTTTAAAATAGTTTAAACAAAGTGAGAGGCTGGGTTGGTGATAAAGTTGGTAGTTAGCGCTTCCCACTTGATGTTTGGGGATTGGTGATGCACACTGAATAATTGAATTCAAACCAGAATGATAGCCACAAAGGATTAGGGTATACCAAATTTTTTTTTTAGAAAAAAACGTATGCCTCATTCTGTGTGCAGGTCTTGGGTCTGCAATAGACACCTCAATTTATGTATAGAAGGTCATACGACCTTTATATGGAATTTTTTTTCCATAGAATCAGTTTTGGGTGAGTATAGGCATATTTATAGTCGTTTCGAACTAAAACCACGACCCAGATGTGGTACTGGACTCAAATTTTTCTCAAAATGGATGTGGAAATGTGTTTTGGCTCAAAGTGAAAATTGAGCCACATAGTGGGTGCCAAAAATGTGTGTGTGAAAATGGGTACCTACAAGCTACACAACAAACACACACTTCAATAGATCCTTATATGGTTAGCGGGTTAGAAAGCAAGAAATCTAAAAACAATAAACAACTACACTAACCCAAACCGATCTATTGCCTTCTAGTAGGCAAGAGTATGAGCTTGCTCTTAGGTCATCACAAGCTCAGTGACTAAACCAATAACATAAATGAAGGATTCTAAAGCTATGCTAAATGTTCTAAAATGATAGATGTAGGATGCAAATTTGTTGTTAATCCAAACTACTTAAGATTCAATTTTAAAGCACCAAATTGAATGTGTATGGATTCATTTTAAAAACACCAAATTGAAAATGTGCTCTAAATTAGGTTTTCATGCTTGAAAGTAATAAAAACAATTAAAGCTAAATGATTAATGCTAAGAATGCTTAAACATAAAAAACTACATAATAACGATGCAAAAATTAGGATCCGTGTGAAGGAAAAGAGTTTCTCTTTTATAGAAATCTCTCTCAAATCGATGATTGAGATCAATAGAAAAGAGTGGCTTTGATTTGATTGAAGAAGGACAATCTATGTGCAAGCAATGTGATTGGTCAAGAGAGTTAGTTGACTGAACTGACTCATCAGTTATTTTGGAAATTTCCAAAATCAGTTCTCAGTTAACTGAAATGTTTCCAAAATGATAAACAGTGGAGAATCAGTTGACTGATTGGAACTATATTATTTCCATTTTAATAATCAGACAACTAAATTTGATGATGTCATATACATTTTTAATAATTTAAATGATTTTGAATGCATATTTGTTTTTATTAATTAATTTAATTCCTTTTTTTATTTAATTGGAAATTTAGTAATTTTATTTAATTAATATATCAAAATATCAATTAAATAATTAAGATAAGGTTTATTTTCCAATGTATTATGATTTCAGGAATTAATTAATTAATCAAGTACAATGAATGATTAGAACCTAGGGTTCAGGTTAGATTAGCTCAAATTTGATAATTGCCTATTTGATTTAGGACTTAGGGTTTATCAAGATTAGGGTTTCTTGATTAATTATTGAGATTGGGGGTCTAGGGTTTAGATGAACATTTTTAGGTGATTACACTTCTTAGCTCAAGTCACTTTATGAATAATGAGTTGTTTCGTTGACTATTTATAGAATTTTTCCCTAAGTTGTATCATAAATGCTCACCCACTTCTCAATGTTTGAAGATAGATTCATCGGGTACAACACACACTTTATTCTCAGTGAGAACATGATGCTTGGGACAAGCATCAACTCAATTGACTATTTATCGATGGATCTTGGTGCATGGCGAAGGCAACATGTAAACTTTTATGATTACCGACGGATCTCAATTTGCACTAGCAACTTAGCTTTTATATGTTAACCGATGATTCTCGGTAAGTATTGACAACTTAGCTTTATATGTATACCGATGCTTTTCAGTATGCATTAATTGATGAAATTAAATTCATAGACTTATAACAAGTAATATCATAGTGCATCTTTAATCATGCTAGTTTGGCATTTTATCAATGTATAATGGAACTAATGCAAAATATAACTTGGTATAATGTAGTTCCATACTTGTTCTACTTAGGTGGGGGTGGTGATGTCACTAGATCCATTGGATAGGGTGTCACCATTTGCATTTCTCGGTCTATCTTCACCAGTGTTTGTAGCTTTCCTCTACATTTTTTTTCTCATCTTCCTAATGTCTTAAATGGTGTTTCCATTGGCAAAGGTGCTGGTCTCTGTCACTCAGTCTCTACAGTCTTTTCTTAGATGACCAACTTTATGATAGTGTAGACATGCCATTCTAGGGTTAGTCCAGCTTCTAGACTTTCTCACAGTTGCAATTATGTGTCCAAATCTTCCACATGCTGTGTATCTTGCCCATGTGTTGTAATCCCAAACTTATGAGGTACCAACTCTTTTTGGTTGATAAGAAGTTTCATTTTCTTTAGGCTTCCATGCTTGCTTTTTCTTCTTCCCCCACTCAAGAGATGTGTGCCCATGCATTTTGCAAGTAGGACAATATTTGTCCATGTAGGTTTCCTTCTTTAGTTGTTTTACCTTAGATTTACATTCATATGCTTTATGTCCTTTCTTGTTACATTTATAATAAATTCCTATGAATGAAGGTGTGGATTTAGGAATACCTTTTATTTTGTTCTTGTAGACATTGGATGTGTGGCCTAGTTTTCCACGGTGATTACATGACTTCTTTCTTGGTCTGGGATTTACATAAACATTCTTTGGATCAACTTGGTTTGGTGATTCTTCATTTTTGGTATACCCTAGTCCAGTATTGTTGTTGATTCTTTGTCCATTTAGAAAATCATCCATCATTTTGGTATTTTCTTCAGCTCTCTTGATCATGTCAATATGTTGTTGTTGAATTCTCACTTCATGTTTCAGATTTTCATTTTCTTCTTTTAGCTCACTGATAGCTTCAATGAGTTCTATGTTCATTCTGTTTGCCTCCTAACTCATAAGAATAATCTGATTTGTGATATCATGATGATGTTATGTATATCTTTGTATTTCTGACTCTTTCTCTTGTAGCTTTTCATTAATCTTCCTCATTTCATCAATATCTAGTGTTCTTTCTTTCTTATCTTGTCTAGCATTGTTCATGACATCAATCATCCTTAACATTTGTGTCTCTTGACTGATTTGCAGAGATTTTGCTTGTCCATCCAGATGTTGATTGATTTCATTTAGACTTGTGATGCTTTATTCATATGTGTTTGATGCTTTGCTAGTTGTAGATCCTGAAGACTCAAATAGATCAGGTATCTCTTCCTCTTTGTATTCTATTTCATTACAATGAGATGCCATAATATTTCTTTCATCTAGCAACTGTCTCATCTTTATTCTAGCTTCTTTATATTGTTCATAGAAGATCTGTATCTCTAATTTATGATTCTCAATACTCTTGTCAAGGTTGTACTCCTCCATTGTATGATATTTTCTCTTGAGTATTTAAACTTTTCCAAATAAGAGATCTAGCTCTGATATGAGTTGTTGGAAATAATGGAAAGTATGTACTTAGAGGGGAGGGGTGAATCAGTACCTCTAAAACTTTTATATCTTTAAGCTTAATCTATTTAGTAATCCATTGTATTACTAGCCATATGTTCTATCCTATCTTTGTGTAAGTTATATCAACTCATAAGCTTAATAAAAATGTAAACATTCATAGAAGCATTCATGAAATTTAATGACGCATAACACAAGATATGGTAATGTTGAAAACCCCTGTTAGAAGGTAAAAACTACGGTGGGGATGGCACCCACAAAAAATTTACTATCTGTAGATTGGAAGGGGCCGATTAAGACTTACAATTTTGATCACTTCTGATGATCTACGATGTTAGGAGTATTATGTGGAGACTGGTTAAGGTCTACTTTGTTAAGAGCTTTAGCAACACTATTTAGTGTGCACTCGTTTAAGAGATTTACAAAGGATTGTTAAATTCCCCTTTCTTGAAAGGATTTCTTCCATTTGCTACACTTTTTAGAATGTAGATAAAAATACTCATTGACCTGAGTGTATGCAATCTTCAAATTCTGATTACAGATACATTAAAATCACATGTACAAAGTATCACCTAATGTGATTGATTAATACTTTTGTTGCTCGGTAGCCTTGATTCTTGGTTCATGATAACCAAATTCATCTTTTGTTGTTCTAATTCTTGAAACTCTTAGTCTGATCCATAGATGTACTTCTTGGCTACTTTCATCCTCACATCCATATTGAAATGAATGATTACACATCTATTTATACAATAGATTGACCTAATTCAGTTTCACGTATTACAAAGATAACTCTATGATCAAAGGTTTACAGCTTGACCTTGATCTCCTAGTCTACATATTTTTAATTAGTTAGACTGATTAAAACAATTACAATTCTCTTTCTTGTCCCTTAAGAAATGGTTTTAAATCAAATCAAAACTCTAAATACAAAACATAACTATTTTATCTAACGTGGAAGTTAGATCCACTTTTCTTGGGATATAACTCACTTTCAGTGTCTGATGCTCGGGTTGCTCTGAAAGTCTTTCAATGATCCTTCTCTGAACTATCCATTGGGTTCCCTTTCTCTTTCGGGTTCCTCTCTTGTCTTCTCTTTTAGTTTATAGTGTAATTTTCTTGTCGGTTTCATCTTCATCATTTTTGGTTTGTACTGTAAAAGTGTGTCGTTAGGTTTCTCTATACTTGGCACTTTCGGTTTGAACTAAAATTTTTCTTTCGATGTAGTGTTACCAACGGTTCAAAGAACTCTTTTCCCTTTGCATATACTAATGGAAAAAATAATGTCTTCACACTTTTCATGTGCATGTTAGATCTTTAGTTGCATTTGATGATGTTTGAATGTTATTACAATACCTATGGATAATGCAAAACATTGATACTTTGAGTATTTGATTTATATTATGATGTTAGATAGATGATGATGATTATTTGCATATGATGATGTTATGTATATTATAGTTATTTTTACTAACCCCATACTTACATGTGTATGGTTGGTGTGTATGTTTTATATGTCTGTCTAATGTTCCTGATATGGTGAGGGACGAAGACATAGTTACTTGCTTACGAGATCCACACGATCAACCAATCCCTAGCATTGCCTGTTATCATATATATACATATATATACATATATATGTATGTATATATGTATGTATATATATACATACATACATACATATATATATATATATGTATGTATGTATATATATATATATTTATATATATACATGCTTAGCTTTGTGATGCAGGTTTGTAGGTACCGTGCATTGACTTCCTTGAATTGTTAGGATGAGCGTGCCCTATCGCATTATCTCAGTGGTAAGAGAGGGGAGATAACATTCGGGCCTAAATCCTAACATAAGCCCTCATTTTTTCTGAAATAGTGGACAAGTATCTGGTTGACTACCTTCTCCAAATTCATCGAGGTGACATGAATTTGTGAACCCTTATTTGAGCATGCTTATGTTGTTGCATCTTTTTAGCTTTTTGATATGGTGAGATTTCAGTATGCATGCATGAAGGTCAATGTGGTATTTTGTCGTGATGTAAGTAAAAGAGTAATGAAAGGTTAATTATAAGGTTTAAATAATTAAACCTTATAAGAATAATTAAATATTAAATATATAGATATTTAATTAATAGAGATTAATTAAATACCTGTATTTATTAAAAGGGATTTAATTAAAAGCCTAAAGATAAAGTTTGAGGATTTTATTAAATATTATGTCTAAATGGAAATTAAAAGCTATGTTTAATAGAGATAAATTATTAATATGCTACAAATATTATTCCTAATTAAAAATAATAATATGCAATGTAATTGCATTCAAATAATAATAATAAAATTGAGTAGTAATTCTAATTAAAATTTGAGTTTTGCGGAGAATTGAGTATTTAATTTATAACAAAAATAAATAAATAAATAAAAAGAGAAGAAAGGATATATATATATATATATATATATATATATATATATATATATATATATATATAACTTAATTTTAGAGTTAACTATATATATAAGAAAAACAAAGAAAACAATCCTTTTATCTTTTTTTTAGAGTTAAGTTTTTTTAGGAAGTTGTCCTAGAAACCCTAGTTAACTATTTTTTTTTTATTAGAGGATTTTTGAGGGTCATTTTCAAAGACGAGACAGATTTTTTTTAGAACAAAAATTTTAGGAGACAAGTTTTTGCATGGAGATGTTTAAGTTAAAGAATATATTTTAAAGCTTGTGAGTGAAGTCTTCTTCTTCTTCTTCTTCTTCTTCTTAGCAAGTCTGCCTGGCATTTTCAAGGTAGAAGTTTCTGAATCTTTTTGCAGTTTATGTTGGAAAGATTGTTTTCTCCATGCTTGATTAATTGTAATTTTATTTTGAGTTAAGGTTATTTTTATTTCTAATAATTTATACAGATGAATAAGGTGTTCTTGTGAGTTATGTTTATGACATGTCTGGTATTTTGTGAGAATTTGTATGGAAACCCTAGGAGAGAATGATTTTAAAAAGATACATTTTTGTTGTATATCCATTAAGGTTTTACTAAATTGTAAAAATTTAGTTGCATAAGTTTCAACTGTATGGAGGAATCCTCGATTCTGAACTATGTGTATTATAGATACCTGTATGTAAGGATAAGGGTTTAAAGGCATGCGTTTTTAGATTAGGGTTGTGAAGAGTTAGGGTAGGGAATCATTTTCATTTTAGATGTCAAATTAAAAATATAAAGACACTTTAAGATACCAATTTGGGTTTTATTTAACATATATCAAAATAAAATAGGGTTCATTTGGATAGAAAGGGTCAAATATTGATTGTTATAGTGAAATTAGGCCTATTTGAGCTTGATTTTTCAATCAGAGTCTGACAAACATTCATCCATAACTTTTGCTAATTATATAATTAGGAAAATCTCTTCAGTGATATTTTAACTATTATTGTTATAAATTTTTTCACCTATTTGTATGATGATCCAACAGTTCAAAACAAAGTTATGGTCTGTTTATCAAACTAGTAACCTTCCTTCCCGAACAAGGCTATTACAGAGATTTACTTTTTATACCATTTATGAAATTATTTTTAGGATTGGAAACAATGAAAAATATGTAAAATTAAATTATCTTTCCATATATATAATTTTCAGGTCCATATTATTTCATATGAGATTATACCGTTCAAATTACCAAGTGATTTGCATAGAGGAAATACACAAAAACTCATTGTTATAAATTTAAAATTGTTAATAAGTCTTATTAATTAAAAATTAATCAATTTGAAAATTATTAATATGATCGATCTAATCAATTTATAATTTAATTTTAAAGATTATAGAGATTCACTAAAACACCATATATGTTCCATGTGCGTACTTTATAATATTAACTACGTCATTTATGACTTAAGATTATTTTAATAAATATAATGATGTTATATAAATGAGGTTAAATAAAATTTCAAATGCATGCATGACTTCTCTCATGTGATCTTGGTGTTGTTAAGTGTTAGTGTGGGTATGTTGTTACCCTAGGTGAATTTTTTCTTCAGACTTGTACTATCTTATGATTTTATGCATTTTTTGCTCTTTGGGTTTCATATTGTGGAAAGTTCATAACTTATTTATGTCATGATTGGTTCATGTGTTGTCTTGGGTACATCTATTGCGTATGTTGTATGGTCTTTGAATCTAATCATTATTTTATTTAACCATGAAAAGGTGATGACCACTTTTGTTTTGAGTCCTAATTATCTTGGTCACCTTGCTTCTATTGTTACATTTGTTCTGCATTTTGATTGTTGATCCTTGTGCATTATGTTACTCCATCTTTTGAGATAGGTTCTATTGATATTTTTATGATCATCGATCTTGTGATGTATATGAGTATTGGTATTGGTTATTTTAAGATGTCCAATATGGGATGGATGGTCTGGATCCTTGTATAGGATGTATTGTTCTTTCTATGCTCCAACATTTGCATTGGTAATTTCCATGTCTTAATGCTTTATGAGAAGTCTATTATGGTTTTGGTTTTACCTTCTTTTTTGATCAATGTGTGATTTGTGAGCTTAGGGTAGGCAATCTAGTTGTATAGTAGGTTGGCTTGTAATAAGTGTCGGGGCCCACAAGTGGCTGCTAGGATCGCTTATTGCAAGTAATCTTAACAAGTGATAATATAACACATTAATGGGGTTTTAAAATGAATTAATAAGATAAGGTTCCTCACCCATGCTTGAGCACTAGTAGAGGCTAATATGGAGGATTAGATTATGTTTTCCGCCTTTAGAGGTGTGTGTCTATCATAGTTTGTGACTTCGTCTGTTTGAGAATTCATTGATGTCATATGTGGTCACTTAAGTGTCGAGGCCTAGAGAGGCTACTAGGATGAAACTTAAGGGTTAGACTATATGATAAAACCTTCCTATATACAACTTCCATTTCCTACATGTTTTGGTTGTATTTGGATTAGTGAGTCTTACCTTGCAATATGTGTAGCACACATAGAAATAGAGAACTATCAAGATTCCCTTGCTTAGTTGTCACTTCCTTCTTTGGTTCTATTATCTGAGTGGGTCTGTTGTTATCTCCTCAACATAGTGAGAGTGGACCTTTGATTCCATGTGGTTGGGTGGTAGTGATTATTATTACCATTGAGATCTGACATTTGTGACTTTATGCTAGGAAAATCCTTGTTGCAGCTGCACCTTCTTGTTCTTCATTGTTAGAAAATTTCTCTTATCTTTCTTATCTTATATTCTTGTATCATTGTATTAGTTGTGGCATTCTTGAATTATTGTATTGTACTTCATATTGAGTTTTTTCACATACCTTACAACTTGTGCAGTGGATGTTGGTTCATTATGGTATCAGTTGTATCTAGGTTTCATTTATGAGATGATGTTATTGTTATTCATTTGTGTTATATGAAGATGTTATATTGATTAATTTATTTTAGTAGATTAGTTAACTTAAGTAATTCTACGTCATGGAACCCTCAGGATTTTTAATATATGAGTTACAATTATGTGTATGTATTGTCTTATGTTATATTTCTTTCACATTATTATTCTTTATCAATTGTAAACTCTAAAAAAAAAATCATCCTATAAAATTTAGTACCATGTTTTAGACTAATTTCTCTTGGGTTCCCTTGATTTTATTTTCGGTATTATCAAGGTGCCTATGTGCCAGGTTTTCACCATGATAATGATTTTTTCAAGGCTTATTTTTTATCAGGAACAATATTTTCTTTTTTGGAATTTCTTTAGAATCTTTTTGATACATACAATTTGGATTTGATGGCCTTAATCATAGAACTATTTTAAATGGATATTGTTTATGGGTTCAAGTATTAGATCACCTTGGAGTGTTGATAGCTACTATGCACCTAAACCAAATACTAATATGATGATGAAAGGGCTAATCCAGTTTGCTTCAAATTTTCCCTTCTTTTCTCGATGTTTTTGATTTTGGGGATTTTCTCTTAGTATGAGATCACCTACCTAAAAAGACCTTGGTTTCACTTTGTGGTTTTAGATATTGGATATTCTCTTTTGATAGAATTTGAGGTGTTTGAAGGATTTTTGTCACCATTCATCTAATAATTCCAGCTCTTAGAGTCTTGATACTCTGTATTCTTCTTCTATTATGAGTCCTTCTAAGGAAACCTGTAAGGAAGGGATTTCTACCTCAATGGGAAAACCAACCTCTGATCCATATACCAAGGCATAGGGTGTAGCCATAGTGTGAGTTTTGATACTAGTGTGGTAGGCCCACAATGGTGGATTCAATTAGAGATGCCAGTCTCGACCACTGCCATTTACAATTTTCTTTAGGATTTTTAGGATAGTTTTATTGATTGCCTCTTCTTTTCCATTCCCTTGTGGATAATAGATGTATGAAAAATGTTGTTTGATGTGAAACTTCACACATAGCGCATCCATATCCTTATTTTTGAACTATTTCCCATTATCCATCATAATAGAGGAAGGAATTTTGTATCTACAAATGATATAGTTTAGAATGAAGAGGGAAACTTATTTTCATGTAAAATTAACCAAGCAAATGGATTCAACCCACTTAGTGAAATATTCGGTGGCTATAATGATTAACTTGTACCCATTAGAAGATGAAGGAAAAATTTATCCCATTAGATTTAATCCCCACTGGTAAAAATGCCATGGTGTTATGAAAGTAAGAAGTTCATGAGTAGGTTCATGTATGATATTCCCATGAACTTGGCATTTGTGACAGTGCTTTATAAACTTGCAATAGTCTTACTCCATGTTTGGCCAGTAGTACCCAACCCGAATGAGTTTCTTGGCTATGGTTATTCCACTTGAATGAGATCTACATATACCTTCATGAATATCTTTTAATTATTTTTCAAATTCCTCACATTTGAGACATTGAAGGATAGTTCCATCAAGATCTAGTCGGTAAAGTACATTCCTAAGGATGGTGTATCGGGAAGATTTTTGGAGAAAATTTAATTTTTTGTTTTGAGACAAATCAGGTGGGATGGTATGGTCCCTTAGATAAGAATAGATGTGTTCATAATGAGATGGTTCAAAACCTATTAATTGGTAGATTAGTTGAGAATTAGGGAAATCACGAGATGGAGTTAACAATTCTTCCACCAAGAAATCACAACGTGCTTTTTAATTAGGAATTTCTAACAAAGAGGCAAGAGTTTGCATTGCATCTCCAAGCTTGCTGTTAGTTCTAGGGATTTGTTTGAAAGTGATCCCCACAAATAATTTTTTGAATTCATTTACCATTTTCTTGTATGGTAACAAATTATCATCTTTGGTTTGGTAAATATCATTTATTTGGTTGATGATCAATTGAGAATCTCCATAGGCATGTATTTTTGTTATCTTCCATTCAAGAGCCATTTTAAAACCACTCACCAAAGCTTCATATTTTTATATGTTATTAGTATAAGGGAACATAAATTTATATGACTTTTGAATGGTCCATCCTTGAGGAGTGACAAATAAAATGCCTACTCTAGATCCATATTGAGTGTATGAACCATCAAAATATAATTGTCGTGGGGTTGATGTAAATGAAAGGATGGTTGCATCAGGAAACTCAGTATGTAAATGATGGTTATCTTGTATAGGGACTTTGACCAGTTGCTCTGCAATTACCTATCTTTTAATAGCCTTTCTTTCCATGTATTCAATGTCAAACTCGCTGAGGATCAACACCCATTTTGCTATTATTCCTGTCAGAGTTACTTTACTTAGAAGGTACTTTAATGGATCAATCTTGGCCATTAAATTGGTAGGGTGTGCTAACATGTCGTGTCTCAATTTCTAGGATGCAAAAGCCACTACTAGGAATACTCTTTCAATTATTGTGTAACTGAGTTCATAGCTAACCAAGGTTCTACTTATGTAGTATATTTCTCTTTTCTTTCCTTCTGAATCATGTTGTACGAATAATGCCCCCAATGATTTTTTGGTAGCAGAGATATACAATAAGAGTAATTTTCTAGGTATTGGTGGCACTAAAATTGGGGGATTCATCAGGTATGTCTTCATCTTTTTTAAGGAGTCTTCACATTTAGAATGCTATTGGTAGGATATATTCTTCTGTAGTAACTAAGTAAAGGATCTACATTTGTCTGTTAATTGTGATCTAAATTGTCTAATGGATTTGGGCCTTCCTTGGAGAGATCTCAATTATCTAATATCTTTTGGGGATTCCATTTCTAAAATGGCCTATACCTTTCCTGGATCCACTTCTAGACCTTGGGAAGAGACAATATAGCCCAATAGCTTTCCTAATGTAATGTCGAAAGCACATTTCTTTTGATTTAGAGGCATTTTGAATTGTTCTAATCTATAAAAGATTTGATCTAGGATATTTACATGTTCTTCCCTTGTGAGTGTTTTCCCTAATAAATAATCTACATAGTCCTCCATGAATGTATGCATCATATCATGGAACATTGTGGTCATAGCTCTTTGATATGTTGTGCCAGCATTTTTCAACCCAAATGACATTACACTCCAACAAAAGGTACTCCAAGGGAATGCAAAAGTTGTCTTGTCTTGATCTTCAGGAGCGATTCTAATTTGGTTATATCCAAAAAATTCATCCATTAAAGATAACATGGCATGTCCTTCTATTAAATCAATAATGGTGTCGATGTTGGGTAAGGGAAAATCATCCTTTGGACAAGCTAAATTCATATCTCAGAAATCAATGCAGACGTGGATACTTTTATCTGGCTTGGAGACTAGTACAATATTAGATCTCCATTTGACATAAGTGATTTCTCTTATAAATCATGCTCCCAATAGCTTTTTCAACTCTTCTTTTATGAGTAATGCCACACAGGGATGCATCTTTCTTAATTTTCTCTTTACTACTTTTATCCCGGGGCTACATTCAAATGATGCATGATTAATTCAAGATCTATCCTAGGCATGTTAGCATAAGACCATGTAGAATTGATTTTCTTTTTATTAAAGAATTTTATATATTCCTATTTTTCTATTTCTAAAAGTGATGATGCAAGATGGATGATTTTTGGACTATGGGGTACCAATAGTGACTGCTTCAGTTGGTTCTATCAGGATGGAAGATCTTTCTTGAAAATTTGAAGGAAAAGTGCCAAGCCTCTCATCTTTAGGTGCCTATGGGAGGTTTTTACCATCAGATACTGTAGGAGAGGAAAAAGAAGATATAATTGCATGCAAGGCAACCACAACCTATAAAAGCATATAAATAACAATCCTATCCTAACATTAAAGCTATGAAGGAAAAGTGCATAAAAGATTTAAACAAAATCAAACAAACACTCCCTCAAGATGCTCCAATGCTTTTGTTTCTTCTTTTAATTTGATATGTTTCTCCCATGTGACAATGTGCACCTATTCATGAGAGAAAAATGGCAGCAAGAATACTCAAAAATGTGGTTAACCAAAGAAAGACAAAATGAGCTCAATTTATAGAAGATGAGAGCTCAAATTGTAAAACTAGTAATTAGATGTGCAAAAGGGAAATTGTCATAAACTATGACAATTGGAAAATTTGAAATAGGAAATTTGTCATTAATTATGACAACTTATGAAAAATTGAATGCACAATTAGAAATTAGTGAGTAAAAAAAAAGGAAATTTGTACTAAACTATGACAAATATGACAAAAGCAAGAAAGGAAAATTGTCATAAACTATGACAATTATGACAAAAGAGAAAAAGGAAAATTGTCATAAACTATGACAATTTATGACAAAATGAAAAAGGGAAGGTGGAGGCTAGAATTCAGGAAGTGGAGGCTAGAAAAGAGGGATGGGTGGATAATTAATTTTTAAATTAATTCCATTCATATTAGTAAATTAGAAATTAGGAAATATGAAAAATTAGAAAATTAGAAATTAGGAAATTAATAATAATTCCCAAATTTGAAATTAGATAATTAATTAATATAATTAATAAATTGTGGAAAAAAAGGGAACATTGGGATAAATAAAGTTTATTAATTTATCATAGGTTAGGACTTAGGAATACAGAATAAATTAATGATTATTTACCCCTATAGAAGATGAATTAATTGATTGACAAGATTAAAATGATCAATGATGAAAAATAACATTATTAGACATAATCAAAAGGTCAAATCGATCAGATTGTGATGATAATTAGGGACAAAAGTTAGTAATTAATTAAATAGTTTTCATTATTTAATTAATAGAATAATGACACAATATTGGTGATGAACTACACAATATAGAAGACATGTTAAAAAGGGGGGCATAGGCATTGAACCATTTTTGGGTGTCTACATTTTGCCCCTCTTTGATAAAATGCAATTGTGAGCATTGTGTCAAAGAAAAAATTAAAAATCATGCCCCAATAGATTGACAAAATGGAGGTAGGATGCCCCTCAAAGAATTGGGTAGAAATTCACATGAGGACAATTTTTCAAAAAGAGAAGTGATTGTTGGGATTGACAGAAGAAATGTTAGTAAAAAACATAACTTAGTAGTGATGAAACATTGCTTTCATAAGTGCATTATTTTCATAAGAGATTTATTTGATATAGAAAATGGATGTGTTGCACCATGACACATAAATTTGGAGTGATAATGCATTCCCTTTGTGTAAAAACAAACAGATTGCAGACAAGGAATGTTTCCATCCATCCTGAAGCATATGGAATATGTGCCCCAGAATTTTATGAAGAGCACCTCACAAGCAAAAGACAAAAACAAAATAAAGGACCATGAACCATCCCAGCCACTCTCATCACTCAGTGATATCTTGGAGTAGTATAAGAACATGATCGAAGATAAATCAATAAAAGATAAGACTCACTAAACCAAGAAAGTCAACAATCATTATGATCTTATTATCAAAGTTGATAGTTTATTTGATGATGATGAAGATGTTTGGTTTCAGGAATGAAGTACCCCGTCTAAGATAGATACCATCTAGTTTCGAGTATACCATACCCTGTATAAGACAAAATGATGATTCATAAAGGATTGATGTTGATTGATTGATAGGACAAGGTTGATCTGGTTGATTGTTGGTGAGATTGGATAGTTTGTCTGTTAATGCATGATTTTGTTAAACACATAGTTTGACAAGTCTTGAAATTGTGTCTGCTCAAATGTATGTCTTGTCGCAAGGGAAAATTTATTGAAAACAAGAAGCAATTATATACATGATGAGAAAATGAAATGAGGTGTCATAAAATGACATTTATTACTGATTTTTTGATAATTTTTTTTTTTAGGATTTTTTAAATATTCAATTTTTTTGTGTGATCTTTTTCAGGAATTTTTACAAATTTTAAGGATTTTTTCAGGACTTTTTATGATTTTTATTGATTTTTTCAGACTTTATCTGATTTTTAGGGATTTATTTTCAGGTCATTATGCAAACTTTTAGGATTTTTCTGGACAATATGCAATTTTTTGGGTTTTTTCAGAACATTCATATTTACATGAGCAAGATTTGAATTGCCCCTAGTGTCTAGCAAGGTAGAGACATTTTGAAAGGAGAAAATAGACTAGTAGATGGGTGAATGTCAAGGGCCACTTGTGTTGGATCTGTTTAGGTGCCAAGGACTATCCAAGAAAGAGGATAATATTTTTTTTTCAAGCTAAGGGATTGGAGATGAGAATGATAAGGTATTAAAAATGGTGCACTAGGTGGCATGTGGGGAATGGACATGTCAAGAGGTTTTTTGGAAAACATGTTTTGCATTTAATGTCCTTATTTTGTGTCAAGACCAAGAAGGAGATTTGGAAAGGAAGATGGCAGGATATGAATAGGACAATGATAGGATTGTTACCCTAAAATTGCACATTATGCAATCTAATGATCATACATATAAAAGATTGCATAAATACACATCTTTTCCACAATTTTTATTCAGAAGATGGTAAAATTATCTTGCTATAACATTCATACTATCAGAAAATTGTATTCTAAGTATTGATCATGTTCAAAATTCAGGAATTCATAAATGATCATTACATTGTGCATTCAAAACTGAATATAGTATGCATATAAGTTTCATGTTACATCTTTTGGATTCAAAACTTAGAGGTAATTACAGAGAAGAAAGCATTATCAAGGCATGAGTAGGGGTCCATGCATTGCCTTGTATGGTAGAGAGTCTGCATTTGGTTTTGGTTTCCTTCTTCTGACCAATCTTCATAAGTGTCTTTTATCCAACCTTATGTCAGTTCTGCATAATAGGTCTAGGGTCCTGTATCCTGCATCATGAAGAGAAAAGAGATGCTAGATCCAATTGGATCTAAGCAATACATGAACCACAAAACAACATACATCAATCAAGCTTTCAAATCTGAATAATTACCGATAACATCGATACAACAACAAGATATACCTTAGCATCAATTGAATAAAGAATATCAAAGGGACATGTCCTTATGAAATCTTTTATTACATATGGTTATTAGTCTGCATTTTCAAAGTATTATTGTTTGTAGAACCATAAGAATATGAACTAAAGGGGTTTTTAGGTCTTGAATCTGGGAAAAAAAAAATTCAGAATGACATTAGCATGTTAGGTTAACAAACACAAAAAAAAACCAACATTCATGCATGAGTGTCATCTCATGTGACACTCATACACAAACATTAATTGGCTCATTTTGATTGTTGACCTAACAAGTTGATTAGTGATGTGTGTGCACTAGGTGAATAAGTAACTAAATTCAGATAACAAAAGAAATACAGTGAGTGTCATGAGCCCGTGCTCGAACTTCACATAAGAAATTACATACAAGAAAGTTGTGTGCAACTACAAGAGTATGCAATTCATAAAAGATGATACAATGTTGCTGCAGGAAGACACATGGGCAATGAAAAGATCCTAAGAAGAGATATACAGATATAGAGATGAATTGTGTACTATCATCATGCAAATGAGATAATGGAAGTAATGTTGTTACACTAAGTATACAAATGCAGAAAAGGGCATAGGAGTTTATTTTGAAAAGATCAATATTGGAAAATACATGCCTGGTGTTTAATCATGTTGTTATCTTTTTTATGTTATGAAGTGTTGTTGTCCATGCTTGTAAAAAAGTAAGGTTTACAAAAAAAAAATGATGCATAACAGAATTGACAGTTTTTTAAAAGAGTTGCAAGTGAAGAACAATGAGCAAGAGTTGCAAAAAATGGGTTGTTCATGTGCTTTCATAAGGTGAATATTCACAGGAAACAACTACATGGTAAGCAATCAAGAAAACTGGATATATTCTTCATCTAAGAAAACTCAAGTGGTTCAGTAGTAATTCATGATTTCAAAGTACAGTATCTGTGCCCTCAATGCAAAATTTCAAAGGTGTCTTTATGAATATTGAGCAAACAATCTTATTCTGGTATGCTGAAAAAACAGTGTTGTATGTACCCATGTTGATAATACTGTTATGATTTTAGTATTGATGTCTAAATAATATTTGGTATGCTCAGTGCATACAAGATGGGACAACATGAAGATAGATGTAGACATTCAAATAAGACAGCATGTAATGACAGCATACATCATGAACAACATGATCCCCATACAATAAAGACTGCAGACAGCAATGGAGGAAATCATTAAATAGTAGAATGGAGGCTGATTCAAAATCAACTCTTTACAAACCACAAACACAATGATGAAATAGTAGAGTTATGTATACATCAAAGTAAAAGATGCTATGTAGGGCATTTAGTAAAAATAGTGCTATTCTTGTATGATGAAATCACACTACTATTAGTATGCATGTTGTTATCAAGTGAAGCGGCCGTAGAATGTGCATGTTGTTATCAGATACAGTAATAGGGAATGTTCATATATGTAAATGAGAATGAAGCCATAAATTATACATGGAGACATTGATATTTCGAGCATATAACCAAAGGGAAAAAACAACAACTGAAGTGAATTTTAGTATTACAAAGGCTATGTAATGCAAGAAATTACACAAACAATGTGTTTAATGACAACATGCATATGGAAAAGACAGAAAGAATGAGTAAAAGAAAGAACAACTTATCTTTGAACTCAAGTTCAAACCGCAAATGGAGAGCCTAAGTTCTAATTTCTACAGCCTGAGCTTCTTGCAAAGATACAAGTAAAGCGCCATTATTCATGGCGGTAAACTTCACAAATATCTACATCAACTAACAAAATCAATAGACAGCGCCAGTTAAAGAACATACAAGCCATAGTGGAGGCCAGGATAGGAGAGTCTGAGTTTTACAGAAAATCCATGATGAGAAGCCATTATTCATGGCATTTAAAACCCCAAACAGTAGTTGGAGCCCGCGAGATAGCAAAGAGGAGCAATATTGTCATTATTATACTCTCAGTACAGCTCAAGTTCTTTCAAAGATACATGCAAAGTGCCAACATTCATGGCTTCAAAATTTAGAAATGTCGTCCAAGCCACACAAGAACAAGTCAAAGACAGAGAGCACCAGTGATAAAATGCAGATAAGCATGGCGACGACAAGGAAAACCCTAACCTTCTCCTTCCAACAAATGAGGAAATACCAAATGAGAGAGCTAAAAGAGATGAAATAAAATGCCTTTGCCAAGTTTTAATAAACTTTGGATTCCACAATGCGAAAGATAATGACTTGTCAAACTGTAGTGTACAACAACCTCTCTTTACATGCCACGACAGCTTCATCACATGCCATGGCAGTGTGATATTTTATGGTCATGTTGACCATGGTGATAGTGTCGGGTTTGGGTGATAGGTTATATACTATGGTGTCGGCTTCATTAAGTTAGGAGTTTTTTGCAAATATGTTAGGGTTGTATGGTTGAGTTTGGCATCTTATGTTATTTTTAGAATATAATTTAGATATTTTAAATATATTCTTTGATATATTTTAAATATTTTAATATATTCTTTGATAC
>MU226848.1:2322905-2349293 GCA_018584345.1 Thuja plicata
ATATATACATATATATATATACATATATATATATATATGGGGTACAAATAGTTGGTAGATAATAAATAAATAAAATCAGTCAAACTGTATATAAGAAATTAAAAAAAAAAAAGAACTAAAGGAAGAGATATAGTTGTACTGATAAACATATAAAATATAAGTGTTTATATATATTTATATATATACTAAAGTTTACTCTCTTTTTTTTTTCCAAAATACAAATATGTATATTTACATAGATAGTCAAAAGCATATGTAACTTTATATAACAACCATCTATCTACACATAAATTTTATAAGTCAAGAAATGAAGCTTTGTATTTTAAGTGTAAACTGATTCATATTCTTTTTTTGCAAGATTGAATATATTAAAGCTAGTTTCCAGATTTGGCATTTAAGTAGAAGGTAGAATAACCATTTGTAGAAATGTAAATCTATGTACATGCATAAACAAATTTTATGTTCATTATGTTTTATACTGAAAGAGAAATAAGGGAAAGTAAGAGCATATAGATATTTTGTTTAACAAGAAAATTTATATTTCTTCCAATCTTATTGTTGCTGTGATTTTTTCACCTTTACAATGAAAAATAAAATAATACTAAGTTGAAAACTTCGTATACCTTCTAAAATATCCTTCATGAAACATACACAATACTTTGTCTCTTTTTCTTTTAAAAACATATAATAGGAAATCATGTAAACATATCTTTACTCATTTTAAGGGAACTTATAAATACATGGACAAAAACAAACATTTAAATATGAAAACTTCAATAACTAGTTAAACTTACATTGTAGCACAAGTAATTACATATTTTCAGCCAAATGGCCTTGCATGTTTCCTCTTGATTATTTTACTATCTTTCATAGCCTCATGGGCTTTTACATAAAACAAAAAGAAAAAATAGGTAGATATCTTTTCCTTCCAAGCTTTCTCCTCCTTTCCTCAAGGGTACCAATGCCTCCAAAATCTGTAAAAGTAGGGAACCTAAGAGACCATGGGATTGTCACCACCCAACCTAGGCCTCTTATGAGGTCACCCCCGAGCTTGGGGAACCAAAAAAAGGTGGGGGACAATCATACTAACAATTTACAAAACAATGAGACAATAAAACTCACATTTTACTCCCAACCAAGGCTTTGCACAATGGGGTCTCTCAATGACCCTATATGGGGTGAAGTGGACCAAATACCCAAGGGAGAAGGCCAATCCTAAAAACTATAACTAAGCCCTCACATGGCTTTTCAAATACTTTCCATCTCAATATCAAACCCAAGATCAACAATATGTCCTTATGACCCCCAAAAGAAGTAACAACAAAGGGAGGCTTCATGGAGCCCATACTCCATGATTTTTTCCCTCTCCTCCTTGAGGAGAGACTCTACACCAAGGGCTATCAAACTCCTCCACCCCCAAGGCTACTCTTCCCTCCCAATAGTGAGTGGACCTTGAAACAACACTCCCATAAACAAGACAACAACAAAGAGAAGGAAATATCAACAAGACATGAATCACACAAAAGCATAAAACACAAGACAACCTTTACATTCCTCAAGCATACTAACATGATTCCTTCACTAACATTACCACTCAAAATGCAACAAGAAGAAAGAATGCAAGAATGTAAAAATATCCACCAGCCTAGTTCCAAGCTTATGGCAATGAAATTTGTTGAAGAGCTCCCTTGTAGCCTAAGTCCTTCTTTCCCAAGATTCACCAATTCTAACCAAGTCTCTAAGTTAGAGAGTGGGTGTTCAAACTCTCCAACATGGAGAGTTCCCACTAAAAAGCCACTAGAAAACTCATGGGGATTAGGAAAACCCTCCATTTGGTCCCTCTTCCCTAAACTCTTACACCTTTCTAAAAATAGATCCAAAAAGGGGAACTCCAAAAAGGTGAAAAATGTCTTTGCATAAAGATGGAAGGGTGGTCTATCCAAGGTCAAGCCTCACAAGAGTTGATTTTCGTCTAACTTGGGAAACCAACTTTTTGGAAGGGTCACATGGTCAACCAGAGGCTACCCTAGGGTAAAAATGGCCCTTAACTATTGGTATAACAAGTGGGCTACCTAAAAATAACCCCAACACACCCCTAGACACTTTCTAACCCCTCCAAAAGTCCACTTTAAGAGTAATTTCGAAAACCCAATGAGATGACCACACCCCCATCTCCCAAACCAAGGTATGCATATGGGGATTCACTAATGTACTCATCTAGGTAGGTGGACAACCATTCCCAAGTTTACATGTCATGGCCTTAAGCACAAAACACAAGTGTCAAATGACACACACAACATTCACACATCAAAAGGCCATGTCATATCCACTTAGGAAAAACTCACAAGGGAATAAGAAATACATTTAAGGACTATATTTCCAAAATCAACCATATACATTTATGAATTAAATCATGACACAACGAGGCCTTGTCTCTCATTAGATGCAACCTTGGTTCAAACTGAGTTCACATATTCCTTTGTTTGGTACCCCAGATAAAATACCATGGTCTCATATCTGCACACTCAATTCAAATATCAGTAGTCTGAGGAGATAAACATATATATCATAAAGGAATAAGCAATATTCAAACCTTAAGGAAACATCACATACTAAGTTTATTACTTAAGATCACAAGAACATAATAATTTCATTTACGCATACAACATAAGGTAAGATTCACATTGCATAATACCTAAATTTAATATCCATTTCTAATAATTCTCCCATAACATAATTATAATGTATTTCCAAATCAATTGTCTCAAAAATAAATATCCATCATATATTCCATAAGGTGCATCATAAAGTATCATGTGTCCAACATCTAAAATGATCAATCCATGACATAAAGCATAAAATCCATAAGGTCCATAGTGCATCAAAATGTAAAGTATCATATGCTAAATCTATCATAAGCAGAAAAACTGGAAATCTACGATGGGGTTCAGGGTGAGGCCTCACATCAAACACTTATAGGATTTATTTTTAGTTGAATAACCAAGAAATATACCTTCTTCTCCTTTAGCATCAATTTTTCCATTTCTATTATCCTTCAGTATGAAACTTTTTCTTCCAAAAACTTTGAAATATCTTACATTAGGTGCATATCCATACCATAGCTCATAAGGTGTAGCATTAGTACCTTTCTTGACTTGTACTCTATTCAGGGTATAGACTGCTGAACTTATAGCTTCTCTCCAATATTTCTATGCAATATTTTTCTCCATCATTAATGTTTAGGCACAATCCATGATAGATATGTTTCTTCTCTCAACAATACCATTATGTGGTGGTATCCTAGGTGCGGACATCTATCTTTTTATTCCTCGGTCATTACAAAACCTATCAAACTCATTAGAAATAAACTCACCTCCTCTGTCAGATCTTAGAAATTTTAGATTTTTAACTGTCTCCTTTTCAACTTTTGCCAAGTACCACTTAGTCATCATTCTTGAGTAATCATCAACAAATAAAATAAAATATTTGTCTCCACAGTAACTTTTCTCTCCAATGGGTCCACAAAGGTCAGTATGAACTAATTCAAAAATTTCCTTAGAAGTATGAGTCTTTCTTTTGAAACTAGACTTAGTCATCTTTCCCAATTGACATTGCTTACACATTACATTTACAAGTTTCTTTAACTTAGGCAGTCCTCTAACCTTTTTCAATTTACTTATGCTTACGAGTTAAAGTATGAAGCTGTGTCACACTTGAGGACCATTTTCATAGTTTCGGCCAAAATTGTTTAGGCCAAACCAGTTTCAACCGAAATATTTTTGGCCGTACATATGTGGCGCCATGTGGCGTCGATGTTGAAAATGAGTTTCGGCCAAAACAGGTTCCACCAGACCAGTTTCGACCAAAAATTTATGAGTAAATATAAGCCAACTATGTTTTATCGATGAAGAATTGGCACATATTTGTATAGGGGGTTTTGGCCAGACCTAGTTCGGCCAAACCAGGTCCGGCTGAACTAATTCTGGCCAAAACTATCTATGTGGAATCCTATGTGGTAGCCAAATAGGCAAAAATTTCAAAATTATAGAACTTATCACTTAGACAACTTGTTTCTTCATAAAAACTCAACCATTTTTAAAATCTAAAAATACCCTTTTATAGAGCTCAGAGGCTAGATTATGGTCATATAATTTTTATTTTGTTTTTATTACATGTAATATATTATAATTTGAAAAAAATCCAAGTAGGTATTTTAACATTGAAGAACATGCTTGTTCAAAAAAAGGAAAAAAATAGAAAATCATTTTGGAAAATTTTAAAATTTATATTTAACAGTAGACAAGAGAGTCCTCTTCAAGAATATATAATTTGTTTTTTATTTGGTGTAGATTTTTCTAGGGAAAATTAGGGTGGAGACAAAATCTGCTAATTTTGGGTAACTCCGACTTTGAATAGTTACAACGGACAATATATATACCAAAAACCAATCTTTCTTTTTTTTTGCACTAGCTATACATGTCATCTATAACATATTCTGAAATCAAAGGAAAACAAGATTATTTACATATGTTTTGTTGGTGGGAACTAGACCCTGGATTTTCAGCATTTTTCAGAAATTAAAAAATGGACTTCAAAAATTAAAAAACTATGTCAATTATTATTCAAAAAAAATTTAAAAAATTATAGGCATAAACTACATCTGATTTTACACATTTCATTAATTTACATCATTTTCAAATTCTAAACACAAATGCCACTTTGTGTCATTAAAGTTTAATAGTTTTGCATGTCGTGGTCCTCTTCCTTTGTAAAAGTGTGACACGGGTTTATACTTTTACCCTTACCAAGTTATCAAAGTTTACATGACTCAACCTTTTATGCCTTAACCAGACATCATTATATTGTGCAAACAAGCATGTCTTATCAGCTAAATCCAGATAGAACAAGTTACCTTTTGTCTGCTCACCACCTCCAACTAGTTCTCCATTGGCATCATAGATCTTTGCTTTCCTGTGATGGAACTCAACTCTGTAACCAGAAGTATTAAGTTGTGCAACACTCAATAAATTATATTTAAGGTCATCAACCCAATATACATTGTCACATCTGATCTTGTCAATCAAATTAATTGGTCCTTTCCCTTTAATAATACATGGTGCATCATTACCAAATTTAACATAACTACCATTACACTAATTTAGTGTCTCAAATTTATATTTATCACCAGTCATGTGATGTGAACAACCACTGTCAATAATCCAACAGTCACCTTTACTCATATAAGAAATTAGTGCAGTTTTCTCATCATCATCAGAATCATCTTTCATAGCAAGATACACAACTTCTATATCATTTTCATCAGAATTGTTAGAATCATTGTCACAAGCTTCTTCAACTATATAATAAGATTTCTTACCTTTGTCTTTGTAATCTTTATACTTTCTGAAGTCTCGGCCATCCTTTCTATCTTTGTGCTTGTTGTCCCTTTCTTCATCTTTGTCATTCTTATAAGGACTTCTAGCAGCAATATGACCGAATTTGTTACATGAGAAACATATGATAGGAAGTTTACCTTTGAATTTTCCTTTTCCTCTAGATAGCCTTTTTGCCATGAGTACTTCAAGTTCTTCCAGATCATCATTTATGGTGTCGCCATCACTGTTCACAAATTTCTTTCCTTTCTATGATTTGTTAAGGACCATCGGGGATCTGAATGCAGATTCAATAGCTTATGGAGTGTAGTTATAAAAATTTGACATCTCAAATACAGTAAGTCTGCCTACCAGACTTTCCAAAGTCAAATTATTATTAGAAGCACATCTTAACTCTTGAAATTTAGAGACTCTAATAGCATATACAGGAAGAAGAGTTCTCAATACCTTTCTCATAATGGTTTTATCATCAATGGTTCCCTTAGCTCCTCTGATAGCATTTACAACTTCCTTTATCCTACCATAATATTGAACTATATTTTCTCCTTCTTTCATTTTCATTTCATCAAACTTACGTCTTAAGCTTTCAGATTTGGCTCTCAGCACATTTGTGTCACCTCCATAGATGGTTTCTAGGGTATCCCACATCTTCTTCATAGTTGTACAATTTTTTATGTCTTCAAACTCATGATAGTTCAATGATGATGCAATCTCCAACATTGCTTGATTGTGTTCCTTCTTTTCTCTTAACTGTATAGCTGTGGTTGATGCACTGGGGGATACATAAGCATTTTCAACATAGTGCCTAGCTGAATCACCAATACCAACTAGATGCAACTTCATCAAACTTTTCCATGCAGGGAAGTTATCTTTGTTCAACTTTGGTACCTCCTTCTTATACATCTTGATCTTTTGCTCCAAGTACCTTCAAACTATTTTAAGGAGACCAAAGCACTGATACCAATTGTTAGAATGAATTTAGAATAACTAAGAGGGGGGGTGAATCAGTTATGCTTAGGTCTAGATGTGACCATTAAAACTTTATACCAATTTGAACAATTCAGATCTGCTCAGTAGCAATAACAATAACATACATATGCAATTTACTGTTGAGATGTAATTAGCTTGTAGAAACTTAACAGTAAAAATCAACATAAACATTCACAGAAGTTGAAACCAGAATTTAATGTGGAAACCCAATATAGGAAAAACCACCAATAACATGCTATCAAATTTTCACTCTTCTGAAGTGAGCTTTGTTAGGAGCCAAACTTGTTAAAGGTTACAAAACACAATGCTAAATGTGACTTGGTTAGATGATTTAATCACCCTGTCAGGAGTGGCCTTGTTAGAGAACTTAGAACATTCCACCTAAATGTCACCTTGCTCAAAGGATTTATACAATGACTATTAGGTCAACCTGGTTAAAGGATTTTGACTGATACAATGGTTAGAAAGTAATCAGCAGGTATGATTTGATACATACAACTTACTTTGCAAATCCAGATCTAATTTAGCTCTAATGCTAATTCACTGAGTGGCCTCCATTCTCATTTAAATCTTCAGATCTGCTTGCAAATCCATCAAACAATCACTCTTGTAGCTCTCTGCTCCTCTAATCAACCTTCTCTGCTAGATCATGCCAATAGGTCAATTAACTATGCAATCCTCTTGCATATTCTACTTCCATCATGAATAACCTCTTGAGGTTATCTTATACCTCTTCATCTAGGTCAAATACATCTTTTGCCACTTAAACAAGATCGTAGATCTTAGGTTAGGTCAGATTCAACAGATCTTTCCATCTTTACATTTAATTTACTTCTCCAAAGAAATCACTAATTAAATATTTTATCCATGCATTAATTACGATTACACATGTATTTACATAGTGTGGATCAATCATGCTTATCCTTAATTAACTTTACATATCCCAATAAAATCAATTATGTCGGCCAGAGACCTCAAATCTCAACAATTACCAAAATACTACTACTCGGCCAACACTATGTTCTTCCGCTCAATCATCACTAGTTTCCTCGGCAATTTACTGGTGCTCGGTCATTACTGACTTCGCTCAACATAAACTATTCACAGTAAACTATCATCGAAAGATAAACAACACATTACTTTGCTAATGTGCCAACTGATCTAGTACCCTTGTGATTTCTCATAACTCAACCATTCCACTTGGTCTTCTTGTTAAATCTCCTTCATCAATCAATAGATATGGTACTCAAACAGATAGCACTAGTCTCACCAGTTAAGGTTTGACATTAATGACAAAACAATAATTGTTTCCATTGTAGCTTTCCAAAAATATTTCCAAGATTTTCATCATTGGATATGCAACATGAGGGAGATGGAGGAAATTGTTCTTGTGAAACTTGTGGAGATGATGGAATGGAGGGAGACATGGAGGATTCTTGAAGGTGAAATTCTTGAGGGGAAATAGGTGTGTCATCCATGTGATTGCTTTGGAATGACGCCTTGCTAGACATGGGTGAATTATTTTTATTTTCTTGCTCTTAATCCATATGAAACAGTTTTTGAAATAAACTCCTTAAAGATTTCCAGGTCTCGATTGACTCAATTTCATTATTGGCACAAATGATTTTTGAAATTCCTTGAGGATCATTTGATTGCATTGGGACAAATATTGGTTCATAATTTGGTGGTGGGCCCGGTTGAATTATGTTATTCTATGGTTGGAAGATTTGATTTGATTGCTTTGGGAGTTGAGTTATGGTCACAATTGGCATGATGAATATATGCAAGTGCAAGATTTGGATTTTTGGATTTTGGAATAAAAATGCAACTTTTAGGAATGCAAGGAGCTTATAAAAAAATACAATCTAAGGCTTATGCAATTATGTTTTTGTTAGTTTTTGACTTTGGGAAAAATCCTTGGAAAGGAGACAAATCTAAGAGCATAACCTTATGAGGTTGAATAAAAATCTTGACTTGAAAAGGGAATTAAAGGGACAAGGGTCAATTTTGATAAAAGGGACTAGGTCAAATCCATCATGAAAAAGGTGGAATGTGACCAATTGATAGGGGGTTTGAATTTAGGGACAAAGGGACCAATTCAAGATCCTATTTCCAACATCATAAAGAAAGGTTCTATGATTTGGTTGCTTTCTAGGATTTTTTGCAAAGATTATAGAGGGGATCTAAGATGAGCTATTTATGCAAAAGGACTATGATTAGGAGTTATGCAAGATGAAATATAATGAGGAATAAAATGCAAGAGGCTTTTTGAAATGCAAATACAAGGAGATTACAATATGAATATGCAAGATGAAGACTATCAAGCATGTCAAAAGTTTCCAACTGGAAATTTTTAAGATTCCATATGTTCACCCAAATATTTAAGACAAGATGTTTGTGACCATTTGATCATTTTGAGGATGATCTAGAAAAATATTTGTAAGAAGAGTCTTTTTAATATTTTCCTTTTTTATTAAGGTTTGAAACACTCATGCAAGACACATCATGGAAAATGGTTGTTGTAAAAATAAAAAATACATCACAACCTAGGTAAGCCGGGGAAATATTTGTTGAATTCCCACTTGAACCAAAGTTTAGCCATGCCTACTCAAAGAGGAAAACTTAGAAGCTTGGAGGCACGGTCTCCTCCTTACAGTGCACTCACTTCTCAGGAACACCAAGCTTCAAATCCCAAGGGTAATCAATTCCCAAGGGACTGTTGTCTCTACTAAGACCCGTGAAAGTGTGGGATATCTTAGTCAGTCTCGAACCTTCTGCACTAGCAGAAAGAGGTTTTTTGGGCACTACAACTAGATTGTTAGTTAAGGCATCCATTGAGGTGGTCATACATGCAGAAAATTAGCTCCATTATGGAGGCCTCCCAGCCTACAGAAGTTGCGTTCTATATGTTTTTACGCACCATGAGGGTTCTGAGGGAGATCTTCTTCCTGATATAACATATTCAACACTTGTTCACTATGAGAATAATCACAATGACATTTTTATATACTGGTTTGGAAGGGCTTGGATTTAGCCTATTACCAGTTGGGCAATCCCTCTTAGTGGCTCTGTTAAAGCTCTTAGGAGGTATCCATGCTAAAATATTTGTATGAATTTGTCTTACACCCAAGATCTGCAAAGGCAAGGGGAGAGGATAAGGTCATACAATTCTTTAGGATTATAATTTTAGAAGATACTTGAAACACATAAGAAAATATTTTTCATTTTCCAATTAGAAAGGAAATGTGATCAAATTGTACAATTTTTCATTCTTTCCCTTCCTAATTAAAACCATGTAAAGATTGTAGGGTTAATTTATCCACCTATTTAGCTCTCTAGATGAAAATTGTTGTTCATTTATCCCACTAATTAGTCTATGTAGAATTTGTTGTTCATTTTAAAGACCAATTTAAAATTCTATTTTTTGTATGTTTAAAACAAAAATTCCTTCATGTATCACAAATTAGAATCCCAAGTGCATAGATCTTGTTTCTCTACCTTAAAAACACATCAAAAAAATAGCAAAGAAAATTCAGAGTTGCATGTTCACGCCGGGTTCACCAAATGAAGGAGAGGAAAAAGAACAAATAATTGCATGCAAGGAAACCACAACCTATAAAACCATACAAATAAAAATCCTATCCTAACATTAAAGCTATGAAGGAAAAGTGCATAAAAGATTTAAACAAAATCAAACAAATACTCCCTCAGGATGCTCCAATGCTTTTCTTTCTTCTTTTAATTTGATATGTTCCTCCCATGTGACAATATGCACCTATTCATGAAAGAAAAATGGCAGCAAGAATACTCGAAAAATGTGGTTAACCAAAGAAAGACAAAATAAGCTCAATTCATAGAAGATGAGAGCTCAAATTGTAAAACTAGTAATTAGATGTACAAAAGGGAAATTGTCATAAACTATGACAATTGGAAAATTTGAAAGAGAAAATTTGTCATCAATTATGACAACTTATGACAAATTGAATGCACAATTAGAAATTAGTGAGTAAAAAAAAGGAAATTTTTCATAAACTATGAAAAATATGACAAAAGCAAGAAAGGAAAATTGTCATAAAGTATGACAATTATGACAAAAGAGAAAAAGGAAAATTGTCATAAACTATGACAATTTATGACAAAAAGAAAAGGGAAGGTGGAGGCTAGAATTTAGGAAGTGGAGGCTAGAAAAGAGGGATGGGTGGATAATTAATTTTTAAATCAATTCCACTCATGTTAGTAAATTATAAATTAGGAAATATGAAAAAATAGAAAATTAGAAATTAGGAAATTAATAATAACTCCCAAATTTGAAATTAGAAAATTAACTAATTGTGGGAAAAAGAGGGAACATTGGGATAAATAAATTTTATTTATTTATCATAGGTTAGGACTTAGGAATAGTGAATAAATTAATGATTATTTACCCCTATAGAAGATGAATTAATTGATTGACAAGATTAAAATGATCAATGATGAAAAATGACATTATTTTTTTTAAGCAAAAGTAACATAGCACTTATATTAAATTATTTATTTAAAAACTAGTTCAGGGGGCTGAATAGAGAAAGAACTAGCAAGAAAGCACTTATATTAAATTATTTATTTAAAAACTAGTTCAAGGGGCTGAATAGAGAAAGAACTAGCAAGAAAACTCTGAATCATTGTTGGATTACATATGAACCTAGAAACTACTATCACAATTATGACAACAACAGCTGATACAAATTAGCATACCAAGCCGTAACATATAAGAACTTGGATGCTACTACCAACAAAATGTGTTGACTGGTAAAATTCAAAGTTGTGGGCAATACAAAGAAACCAAAAACCCAAATAAGTACATAGTGTTGCCACCAAAATGGTTACCATAGAAGAATATAATATTGCCACCAAAATGCATCCACCATATGAGCGTGAAAGTACCAACAAGTCTTCAACTTTACAAATGACAACTTCATTGACATTATTAGACATGATCAAAAGGTCAAATCGATCAGAATGTGATGATAATTAGGGACAAAAATTAGTAATTAATTAAATAGTTTTCATTAGTTAATTAATAGAATAATGACACAATATTGGTGATAAAACACACAATATATAAGACATTTTAAAAAGGGGGCATAGGCATTGAACCATTTTTGGGTGCCTACAGATACGTCCTTTATTTTTCCTATTTTTTGATCTCATGCTGCCATAACATGGTTTTCACCATTAGATTCTTTTTATTTTTCTATTTGATTCATTTTGTGATTGAAAGACTTGACACCCCCTTGAGTAAAAGTCATGTTAGTGAGTTTATTGGTGGAGGTTGTTTGGGGTTGGACAACATTGAGATACATAGCAATGATGTGGTCATTTGGGAAGATGTCAATCTCAATTGGCCTTGTATTATCCCAATTAATAGGTTCGTGATAGATTAATGGTAGAGGGTCATTAGGGTGGTTTGTTTCAAGTATGTTCAGGGTTCTGATAGAAAATTTGTCAAAGTTTTCCAGGAGGGGATCAAAGTAAATAATGGAACTCTCTCCTATATTATTTGAATAACGTGTCCTCATATTATACTCATTCAAGACATTGTTGGTATCTAGTGGATCAATTTCACCTGGCCTAGACCTAGATATTTGTCCCTCCTTAGATATAGACACATAGGTATGAACCACATTAATATCTTTTTGTTCACAACAATCTTTTTCTTCACAAGATTCTTCATCAATGTAAGAATCCATTTCCCACTCATTTGAATTTGAATCACTATAATCTTTCACTATGTGAATTCCCTCATAGATTTTATGGGTAGCTTCTGCTTCCTTTTGTCTGTGGGAATCTTCACTTCTTTTTTCTACTTCAAGGTGTTTTTTGTGGTTTATTCTTTCTTGGGGTTCCAAAAGGGTTTTGTTTCCTCTTGGTATCCTAGCCCTCATTTATCCTTGTTATTTTCTAATGTGATTGTCATAGGTTATGTGATACATTCTTTTATTTTACCAATAGGACCTATCCCATCATATCCCATTTGTTATAGGAATTGAAATCCTTTCCCATATTTCTTAGTGGGGATAGTGATAGATAGCACATTTTGGGAGTTACTTTCTTGGTCTTCATCTTTATATAACCATTTGAATATAATTTTATCTTCCTCTTTCTCTGCTTTGGTTTGTCCTTTAATAAAGGTTCCATTAAAAAATGTCTTAGGCTAAGAATTTGAGTGTGTAGAAAGTGACAAAATTCCATAAGATCTAGGTGAAATGGGAAAATTTGATATTGATAAAGAGTATTCACCTATTCCTTGGTCCTTTAGATTTATGTGTTTCATCATGTATGTAAGCATGGAAACATTTTCCTTACTTGAGGTACTAGGTATATACTCCACTTTATCTATTCCTTTATCTCAAGATGAAGGATTTGAAGTCTCTTAATGTGTATTACTATTCATGGAACTAGAGCCATCTGCTTCTCTATTATGTGAGATGAGGACATCTATCACTAGTTTCATGATGTTGCATTATTGAAAGGGATTCAAGTCACCAGGAATGTTTATTTATTTCACTTCAAATGGAAACTTGAGACATTTATGATAGGTAGACACTACTTCTTCAAATCAAATCAAGAACTTGACACACCACATTATTTTCAATCGGTCCCACTTTAATTGGTAAAACTATTAGTCCTCGGGAAGATCTCTCTTCATCATCATATTCTTTGATAGTGATTTTTCTTTTTTGATCCACAAAATCTTCAGATTATCCTATAGTGAGAACCAAATTTAATGTACAAATATTTAATCTTGCCCCTCCATCTATCAACACCCATCTTATTCGATGTTTATGAAGGGGGTTATTTTGATGGTGATTTAAAGAAAAGTCATCTTCTTCAGAAAATGAGAGATAATAAGGTGAAGTTAAATGTCCCACCATGGTCTAGAACTGATCAAAACTCAAATTTTTAGGTACATTTGTCTCCAATAGAGCCTTTTCTAGGATATCTTTGTGCATTGGTGAAAGTTTTAATAGCTCTAAAATGGAGATATGCATGGGATTTTTGTCTAATTGATCTCTAATATCATATTGTTGTTGAGTGGACGTGGTCTTGGAATTTTCCCCTTTCAAATTAACCTTTCTTTGATTTCTAGTGACTGCATTAGTGTATTCTTTCTTGCATTTATATTTGATAACAATCACATTAACTCTATCATCAAAATCAAAAAGATTATTTATAGTATTGTCATATGAATGGGCAAAATTAGCTTTGTTTCCTTGATTTATTTTTGAAGATTCTCCTTTTTCATGGCTCATGAAAGGATTTTTGAAGGTTGTGTGTTCTTTATTTTTTTATGACCATCCATGGTAATAACTTCATTATCGATCAAATCTTGGATAATATTCTTTAGTTCCATGCAATCATTTATCGTGTGACCTTTATTCCTATGATAGTCACAATAATTAGAGTCATTCCACCATGTGGGCTTGACTCTTGGTTTGAATTCTCTGGCCTCAGGTAATGTAATTATGTTGTTATCCAAAAGATTTTTTAGTGCCAAATTGAGGGGTTCTCCCAAAGCTGAAATTTTTTCCTAAGTGGATATAGGAAGGCCTTGGATTTTTCTTGATTATTTTGAGATGTGCTTCCTGATTGATTATTGTTCTTGAGTGGAGGGTTTGAAAAAATGAAGATGGCCTGTGAAGACTTCACATTATTTTTATCTACAACCCCATCATTGGTAACATGTTCTTTTATTGTCTAGAATTTGGGCTTCTTGGTGTTGTTATTATTCTGATTATTAGTAGCACTTTTAGTGTCCTTGTAAAGTTTCAACTTGCCATTTATAATTAGTGCATCCTCAACGCTAATACTATTTTTGATCAATTTGTCATAAGAAACTAGACATTGTAACTTAAGTCTAAATCTCATTTGTTGCGTCAGGGTGTTTATGAAGATAGCCATTTTTTTTATTTCTGGGATAACACGTGGATACTTAGAAAATAGTTTCCTCCATCAATGTAAGTATGTCAAGAAAGCTTCACCTTCCTTTTGTCTAGAATTGCAAAGATCTAACATTTTTATCTCATATTCAATGTTGTACGAATATTTACAAACAAATTTGCTAATGATTTATTCAAACGTTCTAATTCTAGGGCGTAACTTACAAAACCAATCCATTGTTGGGCCACCCAAACTTCATGGAAAAAACCCCATTAAATATGTGTGTTTTGTTGGTTCTTTTTTATGCTAGAACTACTGGACAACAACCCTTTCATTTTTCCACAAATCTTTAAGAGAAGCCAACTCCAACTATTTAAGAATGGAATGAAAAGGACCAACCAACAAGGATGCATAACCATCCTTGTACACTTTAGGTTCTGCAAAACCAAGGGGGGGACACCCTTTAATGCCTTTAAATATTTTGTGCAGCATTAATCAAGTAGAGATCTCACAAAATCTCAACACAACCGAGAGATACTAGGTAACTGGCCAATTACCCATTGAACATTGACCATGAAGTGGAGCATGAGATAGGTAAAACACAACAAACACATAAAAACATAAGATGTATCAAATTTTATAATTAAGTTTGTAGAATATAGCCAAACCCAACCAGATTTGCATCACTATAGAAAATACAAATCACTGACCAGTGCCTTATCCATTGGGAAATACTTTAATGCATATGCTGAATACAGAAACCAACTACCATCAAAGATTCAAAGCCATAAACATAATTTACCCAGACCAATACTTCTTACAAGATATCCTTATGCATACCAAGTGAATCAATGTCTTATCCATAGCATCATTTAATATAATCCTAGACCATAACTAAGCATTATTGAAAAACACATCAATAAACTCTATGAAATGAACCAAAAGATTCAAAACTCAAAAAGTAAACACAGAGGAGAGACCTGAATCTGGAAACTTGTATTAAGTTTGACGAATTATGTACACAATTTTACTTCAAAATATATCATTTCAGTAATCTGCAAAAGACCAAAGAATTTTTATTCTATATTAACACACCTCTAAAAACATTTGAAAAAATCTATATTCCTCTGGAACCAAAACTAGAACCCACTAAGGTTAAGAACATTGAAGCCTCTTGAGGCAATAAAATTGGAACCTCTGTACAATTGAGAGAAAAGAAAGATATAGAAGGGGAAGCCAAATTTCTCCTCCAATTGAAACCTATCTTCTTTCCATAATATCTAATTTTAAAAATTATATCCTCTCCCCCTTTCAAAGAGAACAATCTCTGATGATAATAATACTAAAGTCTGCTTAGCACCTTTAAAATAATAGACTATCCTATACTTAACTTTCTTTACTATACCAGTGCAGATTTAATCTTTAAATCCTGCATTTTATATTACCTGTGCAGATTACTTAGACTATGTTGATTTATATTTCTCTACACTTTATGCCTATTTTTGTACATTAATTCTCTCAGCACAGAAACCACCAGATTTTTCCACTTGTCACATTATGATTTTCTCTATCAATCTACATGGCACCTGTATCATCTTCCTCTACCTAGGCCCCCACCTGTCAGATTGCCACATGTTGGATGGGCACAATGCCTTGATGATAACGTTTGAGAATCTTTACCCTTCAATCCATTGTACCAGTTGTTGATCTTACCTTGGGATCTGTGTGCCCATCTAACCTACCTCTGTTGTGAGCCTGTTTTGTCACCTTCCACCTAGGTCGACCTGGGAGATCTTATGTCAACCTGCCGCATGTCGCACAGGCGTAATGGCTCAATGATATCCTTTGTGCATCTTTTCCTTCAAGCCATTGCCCTATTTTTTGATCTGATCACCTCAGGATCTGTGCATACAAATGCTCCTTTGTTCCCACATTTCACTTCAACCTCACCTATGCGGGCCCTACCAAAACCTTTTTGTTTTTGAAGTCGCCCACCTGTTAGACACAGTTGACCATGCTCCACTCAAGCACAGTTTTCAAGAGCGCTCCTTCTCTTCTCTTCACAATACATGATAGGTGTGTTTGTATATAAACATTAATAGGATTCCTTTCACCACCAATGTGGGATAAATCCCAAAGGAATTTTAAATTATTTGTTACCTAACGTGCTAAATTTGTTTTCCTTCAACCATGTCGAGGGAGCTCCCCATCATTCCCAAGTGCTGCATGGTCACCAAGAGCTATCTAATTCTTTTCCTCACATTACATGGTGTTTTTTGGCATATATAAATATTGAAACACTTCACTTCACAATGCATGTGGGATATATCTCAAAACCCATCTTCAAAACCTACGCCCAGCACGTCCATCGAATACATTTTCTTGAATGTTTCCAAGATAGGTGCAGGTTGAGAAGAAAAAATTGGCCTTATACTAGTTGATTTCACTACTTGGAGGTTTCTAAAACTATGATGCTTCACTACACAACCTCTTTATATCCATTTGGGTGCAACATCCTTCCAAACATGCGCAACCTCCTTCTTTAAAACATGTGTAGCCTGCTAGCACTTTGGCGCGACCTTTTAATATGTTTTAACATTGTTTTGGCAGCCTCCCCTTCCTTCTTTCATGTACAAGCAGGACACTTGCAAACCTATGGAAATTGGTATTAAATCAACCAATTTCATTTGCTTGAAAGCTTTTAATATGGTGTGCAACAGATAAATTGGTCTATTGCGCAGACTTGGGGGTGCATTGAAAAGGATATAGAATTAGCATTTACACCTGCCAATGTAATTATTTGAAGGATTTCAAAATTTTTCCTTCCATTTCCAATTCTCACGCTGGCATCCACTACATTGGCGCAGACAAAAGAGATTCACATAAGCTTCCTCAAAATATCTTCCAAAAAGTTGCACCATAAAAACTTGCATGGATGAGTTGAACTCTAAGTCTACCTCTAGCGAAGATGAGAACTTCAGATACTCTATAAATTTCACCATGAAAATGAGCACGGGCAAGGACGACTGTGAGAAAATATTTTGGAGTATGGCTTTATACCAGCGAATGCATTTTTACCTAGTTTCAACATCCCTTTTAACAGATTGATTTGTGTGTTTTGTATGCATTGCAACCATGAAATGACATACATGTTGAGGATTTTTCAAAGCAATCCAAGGACATTATCACTGCTCCCTTAAAAAAAAATTATACCCTGCATTTCAAGACCCCATGCTTTGTGTATATTGACTACGCATTGAACTTCAATAATATAAGTTGGGTCCATGAACTCCTGATTTGAGCATCATCATTTTGACACTGATTTTCACCTTCAATTTCATCCAAACATATCCTTAAGTGAAATCAGACCATAAATTATTGAATTGGCAATCAATCTTTTATACCTCTGCAAATTGATCTCACAAATAATAACTGGCCTCTGGAAATGGCTTCAAACATTGATCAAAAACTTTTTGGAGCATTGTAGTTCAAAATACAAGCTCATTTCCAACCTGTAAGTACATACGCTAAATGGATTTAAAATTCACCTTCGCGATCACAAGATATTCATAGTCAAATGACTACGTCCAAACTGATTCTAACATGCACACTAAAAAATGAGTAAATTTTGTATGAAATAGGCCTTGTAAAAATACTAAATCTTCTTGTAGAATCTCATAAATCAACAAATTGGTTCATCTACATACTGGGAGTACATATCAATAGTTAACCTGATATGGAATTCAACTGGTTACAAGATATGCACTTTTGAAAATGATTGATCTGCAAAATCAACTTAGTCAACACTGGTAACTTGCATAAATTGCTTTTGGTTTTGACTTCACAAACCCATCAAATTAACCTCTTAAAATCTGAAAACCTAGACATGGATTCATTCACATATAGAAAATGAAAGGCTTAAATTATCTTGTTCTGATGGTTAATTGGGTAACCGATATCAACCCTCCAAGTCATCCTCTTGATAACTTTCTTAACTCAAACACAGTAAAACTACACAAACTTGATTTGGAACTAGCTGAGAAAATTGACCAGATGGATTGGCCAAGGTCTAAAAATATTCATGAAGGAAAATTTATGTGTTTAAAATATAGGGGAACATGCAATTCCCCATGTCATTAAACTAGGTGCAAACTGTGGAACCCCAAAGTAGGGTACTTTGTAACTTTTGCATTTCACCTAGAAAATCAGAATAAATTGCAAACCAAATGGATTTGCAAAACTTATCACATGAAGTCACCGAGATCTGAAAATAGACATGCTAACTCACTTTTATGTCTAGAAAGTCTCGGGAAAATCCTTATGTTATGAATCACAATCTGGCCAAAGATACAAACCGCCAAAGTGGGTAACTTAGTAAAAATTGGATATGTGCACAAGTGCAAATTTATGTAAACACCTCTAAACAACTATCTCAGAAACATATCAAATCTGAAATATTAAATTTTTAACCCACTATATTTACTCCATAATAGGTGATGAACATACTTCCCAAGTAATTTCACATAGAAATCTCTAGGTCTCTTTTTACTTGCGTGCAAAGTAGGCATTTTCAAAAGTTTTCAGGGGTAGCAATTTGTGCCTTAGAGAACTTTTTCATTTGGTCACTCCAAATTTATCCAAAATTTGAGAGTTCCAACAGTGGATCCATCTTTGGATGTATTCCCCTTGTGTGCATAGCAAGATCTCAACATGTCTAGGTTGAGCAAACCAATCACAAAAATTAGGTTAATCTTCTCTTGACTTCAAGAATGGGTTCCTTATTGAAAATCAAAAACCACACACAACTGAAAGCAAAGAAACTATACAACATGCACATTATTTACAAATGGCCCCAAGCCACAAAAATGAAGTGAGCACTTACCTCTTTCAAATATCTGATTTTCATCTTCATGTACCAAAGATAAACTAAAATCACCACTGTCATATGTCTGATCAATCATGTTGCAATCTCTTATCAACATATTATATAAAATACCATCAGCATAATCATTATCCTTGAATACTTGGAAATCAACACAATACTACAAATGTTGATCATTGTGTGACATAAAAATATCCCACCCTTAAAAATCAATGATCAAATGAAAAGAAAATAATTCCAATCCCAAAAGTCTATTAGAATCATCAGGCACACATGTGTCATTGGTTTGCATAAAATATGGAAGTTCACTTACAACAGCTACCTGCAAACCTAAATACAATACATCCAAATAACAGCTTGACTGCATATCATCTTGCTGATCACAACTTCTATCAGTATTGTCTAAAAATGATAATGTATCATTAATTAATGACTCATTTACCATCTTCAAATCTAAGAAAGCACAAGTAGATTTTCACTCTTTTCAAAAGAACAATCAAAACCAGATTCTTTCACATAAATTCCACCCAAGTTAATACTTACATCCTTATATTAGTCTTCATACTCATCATACACAACATTTGCAACTTGCTCATATCATATGCACTTTCATCTGGCATATTATTTGAATCAAATGTGGGAAAAGGAAAATAAATATATTTGTCATACTTCATACCCTCACTAATATCATCACTATCAAAACATATATATGTCAGGCATGAAACTCTATAATCACTGCTTAGTGGGCATTGAACTTCTTTTTTACCTTCTTTGGCTTCACTCTTAGTGTTGAAAATATCTTCCTCATTTGAAACAAGGATTGAAACCTCTTGGATCATGTCATTTTGAAGAAAGGAATCACCAAAGAAACTCTCATCTACATCATAATCATCCTCTTGTTGTCCACAAAACTCTTCCCTAAAATGAGACAAAAAATTTGCACTATTATGCTGAGAAAGAGAACAATCTACACATTTAATGGAAACACAGTCAACTATAGATTCATCTTCATCATCTTGATATTCATTGACTTAATCATTAACATCACAATCAAAATCCTCAGCATAACTAGAGTCAGCATCATCAATATTTATTAGATTCAAATTTCTCAATCGAATCTGTCCATTTTTTAACATGTTCAATGCCTTGTTCTCTATAGGATGTAGAACAATTCACTGATTCAAGCATACAAATCTCTAAAAAAATATCAATGTAAGTAGACTCTTAAAGTTCAACACCTTCTGGAAGCTCATCATATGCATTACAAAAATTTTCATAAACCAAATGTATTTATTCTTCCTTCCTTTCTCCTACATGTGTTTTCAAGAATATTATGGCTTCCTCTTGGATCCTTTGGTTTAACAATGCGTTGTCCCTTTGAATTTCTTCAAGATCTACCAAATAAGTTTCAGATCTAGGCAACATATCTTGATACATTAAATTTGGAATCTCCATTGCACCATTCACTAACAATACATCTTATCTTTCACAAACTTCTATCCAATTTATGCAATCATTTTCTTCAAAATAACAACATACTTCTGATTTTGATGAATAAAATTTAAAATAAGAAGTACAAAAAAACTTCAGATCTATTTTCCTTTCTTTAGTGATTTCTCCACCTAATAAGGAACCAAGCTATTTCACAAAGCTTTGAGGAATACCTAGGTAAATTCTTTTTTTTTTCTGTCATTCTTCTTATTCCTTTATGATTGAGTTATTCAACCATCGAATCTATAAACATCAGCTAAATCTTTGTTGCAAGTAATTCTAACTAATCATCAAATTTCTTTCAATTAAATGCACAGTGGTGCAGAGATCTTTCAGAGTCACTACTCACTACTGTGAGAATGTATAAAACATTTGTAGAATACAAACAAATCTAGATTTACACAAGGATAGCAGACTTTTAGCAAATCAATGGGATTTGGTACAATTTTTTCACAAAGAAGACATTCAAAACTTCTTACAACAAAAACAAAAAGAACAACAACCAAGCTGATAACTATGATCTGAAAAATTTCAGATTTACAAACATTGATAACTCTTTCCTCAAATGGATATGGCTGAAATGAATGGGTTTATAAATAAGTAGGTCGGGAGTCTAGCTAAACTTGAAAAACCTGCATTATTTATGACAATATAACACTAGAGATTCTTTGAAATGTTTTGCAATACTTCTACCTCTCTCTCCCCAGCTCAGTTGCCATTTTGTTGGTTCTTTTTTATGCTCGAACTACTGGACTGCAACCCTTTCATTTTGCAATAGATCTTTAAGAGAAGCCAACTCCAACTATTCAACAATGGAATGAAAAGGACCAACTAATAAGGATGTGTAATCATCCATCTACATGTTAGGTTCTGCAAAACCAAGGGGGAGACACCCTTTAATGCCTTCAAATATTACGTGTGGCATTAATCAAGCAGATATCTCACATGGGCTCAACACAACTGAGAGATACTAGGTTACTGGCCAATTACCCATTGAATGTTGACTGTGAAGTGGAGTATGAGATAGGTAAAACACAAAAAACACATAAAACATAAGATGTTTTAGATTTTATATTTAAGTTTACAGAATATAGCCAAACCCAACCAAATTTACATCACTATAGAAAATATTAATCACTAACCAGTACCTTATCCATTGGGAAATACTTTAATGCATATGCTGAATACAGAAACCAACTGTCGTCAAAGATTCAAAGCCATAAACACAATTTACCCCAACCAATACTTCTTACAACAGATCATTATGCATACCAAGTGAACCAATGTCTTATCCATAGCATCATTTAATCTGATCCTAGATTAGAACTAAGGATTAACGATAAACACATAGATAAACTCTATGAAATGAACCAGAAGATTCAAAACTCAAAAAGTAAACATAGAGGAGAGACTTTAATCTAGAAACTTGTATTAAGTTTGATGAATCATGCTTCTATACACAATTTTACTTCAAAATATACCATTTCAATAATCTAGAAAATACTAGAGAATTTCTATTCTATATTAACACACCTCTAAAAAAAATATGAAAACAACTATATTCCTATGGAACCAAAACTAGAACCCCCTAAGGCCAAGGATCGGAGCCTCTTGAGGTAAGAAAATTGGAACCTCTGTACAATTGAGAGAAAAGAAAGATATAAAAGGGAGAAAGCCAGATTTCTCCTCCAATTGCCACATTTCTTCTTTCCATAATATATGATTTAACAAATAATATCCTCTCCCCCTTTCAAAGAGAACAAACTCTGATGATTTGATCTTCCCGTAAATGCACATTTAGCCCTCTGAAATAATACAAAAGTCTACTTAGCACCTTTAAAATAATAGACTACTATACTTAACTTTCTTTACTATACCTGTGCAGATTTAATCTTTAAATCCTACATTTTATATTACCTGTGTAGATTACTTAAACTATATTGCTTTATATTTCTCTGCACTTTATGCCTATTTCTGCACATTAATTCACTCAGCATAGAAACCACTAGATTTTGCCACTTTTTGCATTGTGATTTTCTCTATCAATCCACCTAGGTGCCTGCATCATCTTCCTCTACCTGGGCCCACCACCTATTAGATTTCCACATGTCATTTGGGTGTAATGCCTTGATGATATCCTTTGAGCATCTTTTCCCTTCAAGTCATTTTGCAAGCCATCAATCTTACCTCGAGATTTGTGCACCCATCTAACTTGCCTCTGCTGTGAGCCTGCCATGTCACCTTCCACTTGGGTCCACCTGGGAGCTCTACAGTCATCCTACCACATGTCACATAGGCACTATGGCTCAATGATATCCTCTATGCATCTTTTTCTTCTAGCCATCGTGCCTACCATTGATCTGATCTCCTAGAGATCTGTTCATACAAATGCTCCTTTGTTTCCATGTGTCACTGCCACCTCACCTACATAGGCCCTACAAAAACCTTTTTTTCCTTCATAGTCGCCCACTATTCAGACATGGTTTACCATGCCCCACTCAAGCGCAATCACCAAGAGCACTCCTCTTCTCTTCACAATACATGGTAGGCTTGTTTGTATATAAACATTAATAGGCTTCCTTTCACCACCAATATGGGATAAATCCCAAAGTAATTTTAAATTATGTGTTACTTAGTGTGCTAAATTTTTTTTTCCTTTAACCGTGTTGAGGGTACTCCCCAACATTCCTCAACCCTTTGTGGTCACCAAGAGATATCTAGCTCTTTTCTTCACATTACATGGTATGTGTTGGCATATATAAATATAGAAACATTTCACTTCACAACGGATGTGGGATATATCCCAAAACCCATCTTCAAAACCTACACCCAACATGCCTGTCAAATGCATTTTCTTGAATGTTTCCAAGTTTGGCATGGGTTGAGAAGAAGAAACCAGCCTTATACTATTTGATTCCACTACTTGGAGGTTTCTAAAACTATGTTGCTTCACTGCACAGCCTCTTTATATCCATTTAGGTGCAGCCTCCTTCCAAACATGCACAACCTCCTTCTTTAAAACATGTGCATCCCCTTAGCACTTTGGCATGACCTTTTAATATCTTTTAACATTGTTTTGGTAGCTTCCCCTTTCTTATTTCATATGCAGGGAGGACACTTGCAAACCTGTGGAAATTGGTATTAAATCAGCCAATTGCATTCGCTTGAAAGTTTTTAATATGTTGGACAATAGAGAAATTGGTCTCTTGCCTAGACTTGGGGGTGCATTGCAAAGGCTATGGAATTATCATTTACACCTGCCAATGCAATTTTTTGAAGGCTTTTAAACATTTTCCTACCATCTCCAATTTTGGCACTGGCATCTACTACATTGGTGCAGAGAAAATAGATTCATACAATCTTCCTCAAAATATCTTCCAAAAGGTTGCACCAAAAAAGCTTGCCTAGATGCGTTGAACTCTAAGTGTACCTCCGGCGAAGATGAGAACTTTAGATACTCTAGAAAGTTCACCATGAAAATGAGCACGGACAGGGATCACTATGAGAAAATATTTTGGGGTATGTCTTTACACCCACCAATGCATTTGTTCCTAGTTTCAACATCCCTTTTAACAGATTGATTTGTGCGCTATGCATACATTGCAGCCATAAAATGACATATCTATTGAAGATTTGTCAAATAAATCCAAGGACCTTATCACTTATCCCTTAAAAAAATGTTTATACCCTGCACTTCAAGCCCCCATGCTTTGTGTATATTGACTATGCATTGAACTTCAATAATATAAGTTGGGTCCATGAACTCCTGATTTGAACATCATCACTTTGACACTCATTTTCACCTTCAATCTCATCCAAACATAGCCTTCAGTGAAATGAGACCATAAATTACTGAATTAGCGATCACGATAATCAATCTTTTATACCTCTGCAATTTGATCTCACAAATAGCAACTGGCCTCTGGAAATGGCTTCAAACATTGATCAAAATTTTTTTGGAGCATTGTATTTCAAAACACAAGCTCATTTCCAACCTATAAGTACATATGCCAAATGGATTTTAAAATCACCTTCACAATTGCAAGATATTGATAGTCAAAATGACTACTTCAAAACTAATTCTAACATGCACACTGAAAAAATGAGTAAATTGCTTATGAAATAGGCCTTGTAAAATACCAAATCATCTCATAGAGTCTCAAAAATAAACACATTGGTTCATCCACATACAAGGAGTACAGATCAATAGATAACCCAATATGGATATCAACTGGTTATAAGTGATGACATATAACTGATTGAATGTTTGATAATGTTAAGTTGAAGATAATGCAAGGCATTAAATCAGTTAATGGTTTGTATTGTCATTGATGTCAACTTGATATCATCTATACGGTCATGTACATAATGCCAAAGACTTCAGAGAACCAAAGGAATAAAGGTTATGCTTTCAAAAATGTATATAAGTCAAGTATTCACTAAGTGACAAACAACACCGACAGAGTACACACCATCGGTAAAGGCAAAGAAGAAAAGTCACAGTGATACCCGACGAGCAGAAGACAGTGTTTCCTAACAAAGCAAAACCTTAGGATGCCTGACGAGATAAAAATAGAGTTTCTCGACAAGTAAAAATCCTATGTTGCCTGACGGACGGAGATCCTGAAGCTAACTGGAGTCACACCGATGGAACTATCAATTGTCACCGATGACTAACCGTAAAGTTGACCAACAGAACACAGAGTTTAGAAAATGACAAAATATCTACCTGGTAGAGCTTAAAGATAGACTTAACTAGTTGTTTTCTTTGTTTTATTCAACTAGAGTTAAGTGATTGATTTAAAGATGATCTGTACAGTTGGCAAGAAGATGATTGCGAGACAAATCAGGAGTTATGCTTTAAATCTAATTGGTTGGATTGTTTATCACACCAAGAATCAAGAATCAAGAAATAATGATACTTGATGGCAATGTGTTTAGTCTTAGCATGCATGACTGGATTCTTGGAAATGTTTATTGCACTGGTATTATCACAATAGATAATTAATGTTTCTAGGATCTTCATATACATACCTTCTAATAACTATTTGATCCATGCAATATTTGAGCAATTTGTAGCAGAAGCAACATACTCTACTTTTGTATTAGATTGAGAGATGCATCCTTTCATTTTGCTAATCCATGTGACAAGTCTCTCGCCCATAAAGAATGCTCCTCCTATTGTGCTCTTCTGATCATCAAGATTTCCAGCCCAATCAGCGTCGGTAAACACCTTAAGTTCAAATTTTCCTTCTCTTCTATACCATAATCCATATTCCTCGGTATTCTTTAGATATCTTAGAATTCTTTTTACAACAGTCATATGTGATTCCCTAGGATTAGCAAAAAATCTAGCAACAATTCCTACTGCATGTGCAATATCTGGTCTAGTGTATAGAACATACATGAGTTTACCTATCATTGATCTGTACAAAGTTTGATTTACCTCTGATGTCTTGTCCTCCTTTGTCAACTTACATCTAGTAGCCATCAGTGTTCCAAATGGTTTGGAATCATCCATCATGAATATTTTCAGGACCTCTTTAATGTATTTGGACTGTGTAATGAAAATACCTTCACATTGGTGCATGATCTATAGACCAAGAAAGAACTTGATCTCTCCAAACATAGACATCTCAAACTCTTTGCTCATCTCATTAGAAAATGATTTGCATAGCATATCATTGCCTCCAAATATGATGTCATCAACAA
>MU226848.1:2349460-2369220 GCA_018584345.1 Thuja plicata
TTTCTCTTGTCTGGATCTACAAACCCTTCTGGTTGCTCAATGTATACCTCTTCTTCAAGTATTCCATTTAGGAATGTTGACTTGACATCCATCTGGTATACCTTGAATCCTTTGAATGCAGCATAAGTAAGTAGTATTCTTACACCTTTTATCCTAGCAACGGGTGCAAAGGTCTCTCCATAGTCAATACCTTCCTCTTGTGCATACCCCTTTCATACTAGTCTTGCTTTTTTACCTTCCTGAATATCCATTTAGTACCGATGACATTCTTGTCATCCGGTCTTGGCACAAGTGATCATGTCTTATTTTTCTCAATCTGCTCAATCTCATCATTCATAGCACTTATCCATTCTTCATTATCAAGTGCAGCATTGACAAATTTTGGCTCAAACTCACAAATTAAACAACTTGAGTTTAGAGACTTACTTCTTGTTCTTGTACCAGCTTTCTTATCTCCTATGATCTAGATTTCTGGATGGTTCCTTCTTACATATCTAGCAAGTACAGGTATAGCTCTTTGTCTATTAGCTTGATCATCATTTTGTCCTTCATTCTATTCTTCATCACTTTGTACATTATTTTGATTTTTATCCTGACTGTCAGTATTTGCAGCCTGACCGTTGGTTGCAAAATTTTGTTATTCTGGAATTAAGCACTATTGCTCGAGTAGAGTGTTGGGTTCTTCATAGTATAAAAAATTTTTGTAGTCCTCTGGTTCTTTTGTACTTTCCAGTTCATTCTTTTCTGCAAATTCATCTATCTTTACATTTGCACTTTCAAAATTTTTGTTAGAAGCCTTGATAAGACATTTATAAGCCTTGCTCTTGGTGGAATACCCTAGAAAGATACCTTCATCACTCTTGGCATCAAGCTTTCCATTTCTATCATCCCTTAAGACATAACATTGACTACCAAATATTTTGAAGTAACTTACATTGGTTGTTTTACCATACCATAGCTCATAGGGTGTCTTCTTTGTGTCCTTCTTCAACTGTACTATGTTTAATGTGTAGACAGTTGTACTAACAGCTTCCCTCTAGAAGATTTGGGTGATTCCTTTCTCTATCATCAGTGTTCCAGCACAATCAACTATGGATCTATTCCTTCTCTCAATAATCCCATTTTGTTGTGGTGTTCTTGGTGTAGAAACCTGTCTTTTTATACCATGCTCATTGCAAAAATTAGTGAATTCATCAGATATAAACTCTCCTCCTTGATCTAATCTTAAGCATTTCAAATCCTTACCACTTTGTTTCTCTACCATAGCCTTATACCATTTAAAAATCTTGAATGCTTCATATTTATCCTTTAGAAACATGGCTATCATCATTCTAGAGTAATCAACAACAAAGAGAATAAAATATCTATCTCCATAATAAATATTTGTCCTCATTGGTCCACATAGATTAGTATGGACTAATTCTAAAATATCATTAGATGTATGGGTTTCACTTTTGAAACTAGACTTTGTCATCTTTCCTTTTTGACAATTTTTGCACATGATGTTGTCGGGCTTTGACATCGTCGGTAAGCCTCTTACATTTCTCTTTCTGCTTATTTTCATCATGTTTTTGAAATTTAAATGACACAATATTTTGTGCCACAACCATATGTCTTCATTTCTAGTCATTAAGAAAGTGGTATTAGTATCATTCAGATAGAATAAGTTACCTTTAGTCTATTCACCAATACCAATCAATCTTCCTAATTCATTGAAGATCTTTGCCTTCTTATTCTCAAATGCTACTATGTGACCTGAATTATTCAGCTGAGAAACACTCAATAGATTATAATTCAATCCTTTTACCCAATAAACATTTTCACATTTAATCAGGTTATTCAACATTATAGTCCCTTTACCTTTAATTGGACAAGGTGTATCATTACTTATTCTTACTGTAGCACCATTATAATACTCAAAAGTGTTAAAATTTTCTTTGTCACCGGTCATGTGATGAGTGCATCCACTATCTATAATCCAGATGTCATTCTTGCTAACCTTAGATATGAGTGCAGTTTCTACATACCTTTCATCTTCATCTAAATCATCTTTCATAGCCAAAAACACCATCTCGATGTCTCCATCAGGTTTGGTGTCGGTATCTTCATCTTTGCAATCAGCTAGGTAGCTGGCTTTCTTGCCTTTGTCCTTGTAGTCTCGGGTATCTCTTCTTTCTAATTGTCAATAAATTTTATAATCTTTGTTATCACCTCTATTAGATTTCTTCTCAAAAGATCTGTCATTACATCTATCATCTTTTCTTCTGTTAGGACATCTTGCAGCAAAGTGTCCAATCTCTTTACAATTAAAGCATACAAGTTGTAACTTTCCTTTGTATTTACCTTTGCCTCTCTGCATTCTTCTAGCCATAAGTGCTTCTATTTCATCTAAATCTTCTTCTTAACTTTCACCTTCACTATCTCTTCTAGATGTGTGTCTATGACTTGATTTTATTATTCTCATAGAAGACTTAAATGCAGACTCTAAGTTTGATAAGACACTATTATCAAAGTTATTTATCTCAAATGAAATCAATCTACCAATTAAACTATCAAGAGTAATTGTAATGTTTTCTACTACTCTCATTTCTTGAATGGAAGAAAATCTAATAGCATATACAGGTAGTAAGGTTCTTAAGAATTTACTTACAACTATCTCCTCTTCAGGTGTACCTCCAACTCCTCGTATAGCATTGACTACTTATTTGATTCTTGTGTTGTACTATGTGATGTTTCCTCCTTCTTTCATTCTGAGATCATCAAAATTTCCTCTAAGGATTTCTGTCTTGGCTCTTAGAACATTTGTATCACCTCCATGTACAAGCTTCAGTTTGTCCCACATCTTCTTTGCATTTTTGCAATCTTTTACATCTTCAAATTCAACATTAGAGAGTGAGGAAGAAATCTCTATGACCATGCAGTTGTGCTCATGCTTCTCTCTGAATTGATCTACTATTAATGCTCCTGTGGGCAACACATATTCAGTATCTAGGAATTGAGTAACATCATTACCAATATCTGATAAGTGGAGTCTTATCCTACTTTTCCATGAAGAAAAGTTGTCTTTGTTCAACTTAGGCACATCTCGTCTGTTCATCTTGTGATCTTGACTTAGGTCTTGAAAACTTCCTTCTAAGCACACAAGCTCTGATACCAATTGTTAGTAATAAATGAGAGGGGGGGGTGAATCAGTGGCCTCAAAAATTTATCCTTCAAACTTAACCACCAATCAATAAATCTCAGATTATTATGTCCCTACAAGATGCATGCCATGAAATACTTATAATGATTAACTGTCTGTCAGTTTTCCTTGTCAATCCTTATTCTTTCTTGATTACCGTTAAGCATTATAACTATTTACTGAAACTTAGTAAATAAGTAGAGTATACCGATAAATCCATAAATGCATATGTGAAATGTAAAATAGTAAAGTAATAAACCATAAACATGTAACACAAGGATTTTAACATGGAAATCCTATTAAGGGAAAAACCACTGGGACCGGTACCCCAAATTTTCACTCTTCTTAAGTGAGCCCTGTTAGGAGCCAACCCTGTTAAAGGTTACAAACACACTATTAAGTGTGACCTTGTTAGAGGATTTTATACATAGAGGTTGTCACTTAGTATCGGGCATCTATTGCTACCATCCTTGAATCAGCCTCCTTCTTAGACTATCAATAGGTATCGGGAAATTCCAATGCTACTTTCATGAATCAGCCTTTTTGGCACTCCTTGAGATGTACCTCAATATATAGAAGAGTGTTAAGTCCTAATCGGTTAAGATACTTGATGCTTCAATGGTTAAACTAAAACAATATGACCTATTCATATTGCAACTTTGAATTGCAGATTTTCATATCTATTTAAGTACATTACCTCTCTCACCAATGGATCAATTCAATCCTTGTGCTCCACACTTTCTGCTTTGTAATCATGTGCTCACTGTTCATCGGTGTCTATAGAATTTCTTAGCTCTCCTTCATCTTGTTTGATCAGTACTACATTAATTTGTTCCTTATCAGTTTCTCTTCAGCATCCTCTTTCTATTCACTCCCCTTAATCCCTTTTTCATTCTTACAAAAATGAATTAAGCTTGTCTATTATATAGACATAATATTCATTTTTTCTAGATTCTTGATTCTTGATTCTTGGCGTGATAAAAAATCCATCCAATTAGATTTAAAGCATAACTCTTGATTTGTCTCATAGATATCTTCTTGCCAACTATACAAATCATCTTCAAATAAATCACTTATCTTTGGTCGAATAAAACAAAGTAGACAACCAATTAAGTCCTTATTTACCTCTGCGAGCTAGATATTTTGTCATTTTCTAAACTCTCTATTCTATCGGTCACCACTCTAGTTATTCATCGATGACAACTGACTGTTCTTTTGGTGATACTTTAGTTAGCTTCATGATCTCTGTCTGTCGGGAATCATTGGAAATTTACTCGTCGGGAAACCTTCTGATTTTTCTCGTCGGGCAACCTCCTGACTTTTCTCATCAGGCACTCTGTGGTTTTGCTTCATTGGAAAACACTGTAACTTTGCTCATTGGGTATCACTGTGACTTTTCATCTTTTGTCTATCTGTCAGTGTGCACTCTACCGGTGTTGTTTGTCACTTAGTGAATACATGACTTTTATGTATTGATGAAAGAATAACCTTGGTTCCTTTGGTTCTTTGAAGTCTTTGGCATTATGTACATGATTGTATAGATGATATCAAGTTGACATCAATGACAATACAATCTATTAACTGATTTAATGACTTGCATTATCTTCAACTTAACATTATCAAACATTCAATTAGTTACATGTCATCAGACAACACCTTTAAGTTGATTGGTTGCGAAAATTAGTTACTTGTTATCCAAAATGTTTCGCTCAAATTCTAACTTTTTTTACTCTAAAGTTATCTGATGGCTTCAAGGTTTCTTTGTTTTCTCAATTTTGGATAATTTTCAGTAGCATGACTCTTAAATAGCCAAATAATAATGCAATTGTCCCTAAACACCTAAGGATGCAAACAAAATGTGTTCAAAGAATTCAAGTTGATAATCCATTAGGAACAAGTAGGAGTTTTTCAAACACACACTTCTCAGGTTGTTGATGATGAATGATTACTTAGTTTTGATTTCAAGCATAGTACACACATCAAACACTTGTGTTTCCCCTATATTTATACAAAAAATAGTGAATTTTCTTGAACCATTTCCGCTGGTATAGCACAATAAAGTCACTTAAAGTAGTCTACCTAAGGAAATTTAGCTTCAATGTATCTATCATAGGCTCATGAACTCATAATTAACAAAACTTGATGCTTTAGACCCTCATACACTGTGTCCCCCTTAGAAAACAGGTGAGATGCATGAAGAGATGAAGGGAAAATTATACACTTTATAAGGCTTTCAAGGTGTAAGAGAAGTACTTTTGGTCATCACTTCCAAAAACCTTTTTCCAAACAACCAAGGGAGAACTTTTGATGAGTAGCTTCAGGGGATGATGTAATCCCCTTGCACCATAACCAATCCACCATGAATAAATGGGTAGGTTTTCTATCTATCAATATTGTAGTATGTTTCTGTTTGGAAAAAAATAAGTATAAGCTCCATTACAGAGGCCTCTCGCCTGCATAAAAACATAGTTTTGCACAATCCCGAAGGACTACTAGAAGAGGGCTATTCTAAAGATATTTTCATCAATCACCCCATTAAGGATGAATGCATTTTATTTTATAGTGGGTTGGAATACCATGGATTTTGGTTGTATTCCTTTTGTGTCACTCCCTCTCACTGGCCTTGTTAAGGAAAATCTTGAGAGGCAGGCCTGCTAAGCAGGGTATACTTTAGTGGTAAATATTTCACATTGACGACTTGGAAAATGGTGAATATATTGTATAGCTTGGGGGTGGCCACTTTATCCAGACTTTATAACTACTTATTCCATTTCACTACCCAATTTTCCTTCATTTATGTAATTAATTGTATCTCTATGATGATTTTGCCAGTAGAATCTACATTTTCTACATAGTAAATTAAATATTTTTTCCTACACTTTTAGAAGTTGTCTTAATAGACAGCCATAATTTTATAATAGAAATATAAATATTTATTGTCTAGGAGGACCCAATTCTCCAACTCTATTATAATTTCCTATTAATTGTATGACCCATAATCACCTCAAAAATTACATAAGGCATGTTATAGCTAAGCGAAATTTTCCAAATATTAGTATACCATATAAAATTCCCGTCAAATTTTCCAAATAAGGATTGCTATAAATACATCAACCAAGTTCAAAATCAAATTTAATTCTACACAATTTGGTGATTTTTGAGAAATGAGCTCTCAATTCAGATCCAAGAGATTCAGAACAAGAACAACCATTGTTGTTGACTGCATTGGCGACTACTAGTGACCTAAAGGTAAGTGATCGTATTTTTGAAGTGTTATATAATTTTAATCTAAATTTGTCTCTATCTATTTGCACTATTAAGTTCTTTATTATTTAGTGGGGACCTGTCAGTGGTCACCAAGGAGACCTCATACATCTAGATTGTAGGTCATAGGGCCAATGAATCATATAGTGTAATATTACTTCTTCAACAAGTTGAAATTTTTTTGCATCCTTTATTTTGTTGGAGATTTCAAATAGTAATCATGAATGTAGAGAAGGCCTAGAGAGGCTAGAAAATATATAATATTGTCTTCATACTTTGGCATTGGCAGAGATTGTGGTGAAAATTAGGAAGGTACATCATCACAAGTACTAGTACAAGATTCACAACCTACACCGCATATTGAAGAAGGCAAAAAACGTGATATCTCAGATCACGGTGAACTTGAAGAATATTTTCTGGTAGATAACTAGGGTAGACATAATGATATAATTGACTTGGGTGATAATGTCACAAATGAGAATAGAAGGGGAAAAGAACAACCAAATTAGAAAAGGTTCAACCCAAATCAAAAAAGGATCAGGAGTGGGATCTGTTAGTGAGGAATTTTTAAATTACTTGGGCGTCAAACTATCCTTTCATTGAACTAGTGTTGAATCCCATTGAAGGTGAGCCTCCAGTAGAATATAGGTATAAAATTTGCACTTTGAAACATAACAAGGAAAAGAGGTTGCAACTAAAAATTGACACCATAGAAAATCATATGGATAAAGTTTATGAAAAAAATGATAGATGAAGTTAAAAATTAGTGATAAGATGGAAACAAAAGGAGGAATTTCAGCATGTTAGGAATGTTGAAGAATGTAATTTTTAGGATAAATTACAAATGAAGCCTATTGAAGTTAAAGGCTCTATTGAAGCTTTACTTGGAAAAGAAATGGAAATAGAAATACTGGGAAAAGATCTTCAGTTAACTATTGTTTTTTAATATTTTGAGAAAAGGTGTGCTATGATAGACTACCCACCAATGAGTGGTTTATTAAAAAAAAAAATTTAAGTTCCTAACTATCCTAACAGTCACTGGTCAGTAAAGAGTGGATGAGAATGGGCTAGTTATCTTCCTAAGGTTGAAAAAGAAGATGTAAAGAGAAAAATAAGAGAATCAAACTTTATTTCATTATCTTTAGATGAAGTTATGACAATAGATAATACTCCATAGGCATGCATGCATGTTTCTATTATATAGAATCATGCTCATCAACCTCATCTACTAATTTTTCTAAACTAAACATTAGTGCGACAACGAAAAATTTATTTCAACTAGTAAAGATTTCTCTAATTGAATATGGAGGTATGGATGACATGATGATTTCCCAAAATTTGGTGTGTGTTGGAGCGAACAAAGCTTTAGTAATGCACGGTCACAAGAACAGTCTTTGTGCAAAGATGGAAAATTCTTGTGCACCCTACATTACTATAATTCACTACATGCCCACAAAATGAATCGAGCTTTTGGATTTGTTAGAAAGCATGCCACAGTAGAAAAAATTGAACATTTAATCAGAGAGCTCTACTCACACTTCTATCAAAGTCCCAAATGATTAATGTATTTTCAAAAAAATTCTGATGGAATAACTGATGGGAACACACTTCTTAAGGATAATGATACCATATGGATCTCTTTGGATGGACCACAACATCAATTTTTTTTAGAATATCCATCCTTGATTGGACTATTTCACACAAACCCTGAAGAATCAAACCAACTGAAATCTCCTAACCTTCTTTGAAGGTTAATTAATATAGAGACACTCTTAACTTTAGCATCTCTTCTCCCCATGCTAGAGGAAATGAGGAATATTACAAAAAATACTAGCAAAGAGATATATACATTGTAGAATATGCTAAGCTGCATAAGATGACATGTTTCACACTTGATAGTCTCTATCAAAGTCAACCAACATTATCTCATGAAAAAATTGCTAAGTGTTGGACACTCATAGATTTGAACAATCCTGATAACTTTTTATAGATTGGTACAAATAGGGAGTTATGTGCTAGTGTACGTGGATTTGAGATACCAGTGCACTAATTTTCCATGCTCAAGCCTGAGGAGCCAGGAAAGTGCCCCAAGAAGTGACTTGCAAGAGTTACAAGGGAAGAGTTTAGCAAGATTTTTGAGTCTGTAAATGCTTTTGTGAAGAAATTGCCTATGATCTTTCCTCACATATTAGAACCCAATTCCCTCCCAAGAAAATAATTGAAGCCATGTCTATTATGTTTCCTCAATATTGGTCTCTCAGCAACTCAACTCATTTCCAAACCAAGCTACTGACTCTGGTAAAGCAATTTTGCAAATCCCAAGAATTCAATGGAGTAACTATAAATGGAATTTTAGATGAAAATCTTCTTAGAGATAAATCATCCCATTTTTCATACACTATGAGGGAAGAATATGACATAATGGAGAACCCCCATGAAGAGGGATTAGTAAAAAGGCTTTGGATAAATCTAGGACAGATCGAAATGTTGCATGATTTAATATATGAATATATCTAGCTTGTTGATTTATATCTTACCATGATATTGGGTTTGGTGGAGGATGAGAGAGTTTTTATTTCTTTGGGGTTCCTAAAATCAAAGCTAAGAAAAAAAATAGAGAATAATTTGGAAAATTCCTTGAGGCTTTATACATCTAGGTATGATGTCCACACTTTTCCTTACGATAAGGCGCTAAAATATGGACATCCAAATGTGGAAGAAGAGGTTTGGGAAACACTTCAAACCAAAGTACCAGTGGTAAAATTGACTTATGTACTAATAGAATTGAGATGAAGTTCAACAGAGGTATGTAGACTTAGAGTGAAGAAAACATAGACAAGAATCAAGGAAGCTCTAAATTTTTTGACGAGGAATGACAACTTTAAGAGATTTGGCACTAACAATTCATAGGTATTTATTGATATTATTAGTGTATCTCATCATTCATATTAAGAAACATATTATTGTGATCGTTAAATTGATGATATTTTATTTGTCTGCCAAATTTTTTCAATTAAAATTTATTATTGATTTACAATTACACTTTTCCACTTTCTATTTTCATATAGAAAATAGCAGAATAAAAGGGCATAATGTATTTATTGATATAGTGATGTTTATTTAGACATGTTGACATTTTTATTAATTCTTTCAAAATATAGCCATATGATATATTTCATTCAATACACAAGAGACAAGTCTATGTGATTCTCTATGAAAAATTCAATACAAAATTTTGGAACCCTTTGCAAATGACCCTAGATTCCCTTTTATACAAACAAGGGAGAAACAACAGCTTTAGGTCGATTTGCAAAATGTGAAAAGTAGACTCAAACTCAGTGCAATTTTAAAAGCCTAAAGGTATCTATGACTATCATAGGTTGGATTAGAAATTTAGCAACTCCTGCATTTCTCCTCTTCAAAAAATAGAGTAATAGTGACTGTGGCATTTTTCATGTTCATAAAATAGATTTACTTCAAGTGATTCCATATTCCAAATAGAGAAAAGTAGAAAACCTTGAAATTAAGAATAAAACCAAAAAACTAAGAAATACATACTATGATTCATGAGATTGTTATGCGAGTTTTTGTAGGGTGCTCCACTCTTCTTTCGATGAAAGCCTAATTTTTTTTAAGCTATGGTAAGTCACCTACAACTTCAATAGCAATTCATATTTGGAAGAGTGACTTAACACCACTATTTCATCCACTAGTGCAATCAAATTTGTCAGTGGTTTGATGAAAATCAGAAATCTGTGAGGATATTTGTCCTTAGGAAGAACATCTAAATTAGACTACATTTTTTCCTCCATCCTTTCTTTGAAGGATTCTATTCCATTGTATTTATTTGATGTATCAACAGTCTTTGACAAACCAAGATTTATCAATTTGTTTGTCTTTTATTGAAAATTCATGATCTTTTCGCTAGATTTCTCCTTAATTTCTGGTCCTTCCCTTAGTTTTTGACATTTTTGAATGATAGACGATACCTTTATTGAGGTATCAATGCATCTGTTAATTCCCTTTTTGCTGAAAACCAGTCATTGGTGCAGTAGACTACTTGCAAAATATTTTTTTCAATATTATCTTTGACATAAACATTTGTGTTCTTGTCAATTTATTTTTTGAGATTCCAATAAATTATTCTCACACTTTCATTTGATTCAAACCATTCAGACAACTTTTCAATCCTCTGCATTAGTTTCCCCCATATTTTTTCTTCTAAATACTTCACTGTATTATTGATATTGTCATTCAATCTATCTACAAATTTTTTAATTTTATTCTTTGACTTATGTAGCTCTTGTGCCATTTGTTCATATTTTTCTCTCTCTTCCTCTACTCTCTCTTCCCATTATCCATCTCATGCTCCAATTGGTTCTATAATTTTTTGTTTGCGACAACAACAGACTCCATGCTTTTGTATAATTTTGATACAGTGGCTCTTTCATCATCAAATGTTTTATGCTTTCATCCAATTTTTCCCTCAGTTCCTTCAATTCCGCCTCGATCTATTCCTGCTCTGTAATTGCTAATGTAGAGGTAGATTTTTTTATCCTTTTATGTAATTCATTGCACTTGTTATATTTTTCTTTCCTCTTTGCTTTTTCATTTGCCAAGTCTACCTGTAACTTTTCGATGTTTTTTCTCCAGCTTACTTTTCTCTCTCTCCACCTTGAGCAATGAAGTGTAGACAAATTTGTTGGTCTTTTTTGACACACTAATATTGTCCACATTTTTAACTTTGGAAAAATCCATTTGGAGGGTGCTAATGTGTAATTAAGAGGAATCCATCTGACTCTATGGTGATTTTTTTATCGTTATTTGGGGGCATAATAACCATGAAATCCATCATATCTTTGTTTGGGTCAATAGTGGGAAATACCCTATTCCATGCAGGTTGTTCCTCTAAATCTACAATAAGAGCACCCCTCTTCAATGTCTTCTTATTTTCTTTATTCATATTCTTTGTTTCTACAAATTTATTAAAGAAATCATTGTAACAAAAATATAGGTTTGCTGAAGAAATTGAATGTTTGAAAATTGAAATAGAACTTGCACTGATATACTCGTCTCCACCTATGCCTATTTTTATAACTAATGCATTTTGAGGATTAGAAACAACCATTCCTAATCCTGCCCCACTCTCACTTTCAAGTGGATTTTTTGGACACTTTTGAGGGGTTTGTTCTGAAGCTGCAAATAATAGATTTGGAATGGCAATTGATATAGTTGGAGTTTTACTTCCCATTGTTGTTGATACAGGAGCACCCTGGGGTAGTTGGCAATCCTGTGTCACCAAAAACATGTTTTGGTTTGATTTATGATTTAGTAGTTAACTCGGTTGGAGACCTAAGGTGCTCGGTTACTTTGGTGGAAGTTCTCAATTGGAAGATGTATTGCTTCACTGTTGGACTTGGTGGTGCTATTTTTAGTGGTATTCTACTCATGGTACACGAATTTGTGGTAGTTTCTCAGTGTGTGCAGCTTGGTTGTGTCTTTCTTGGTAGCATATTAATCGGTGGTGTCTGGTCTATGGAGTTCTGTTCGATTGTGTCTTTCCCTGAGTGGTCTGGCTCTCAGTGTGCTTGTTTACCAACTGATTGTTGGGGTTCACCGACTTGTCTTTATGGATTGGGTAGACATTGGAGATTACATCCATGATTTGAGGGGTTCATTGGGATTTTTTTGAGTTATAAGGCATGCAAATTTATGGCATTGGATCTTGTGTGGACCTAAAATAGGGTTGATGTGTTTTCCTATGTATTTTTTTATTATTTGTAGTTGACTGGTGAATTTAATATCTATTCATTTTAGAGGGTATAGGCAACTGGGTCATTTAATTATTATTTACAATCCAACTTGTGGAAAGTGTGTATAAAAGAGAGTCTAGGTTGATGTTAAAGGAGGGAATGGAAAGAGAGAGGGAGGATAGTAGAGTAAGCTAATAAGTTGAAAGATTGTAAGTTGTGGCAGATAGTTGTAAGTGGGTAGATAGGGATTGTAGATAGCTTGGTGGCTTGCAAGAACAAGTTCAGATCTAGTTTCTTCCACTTAGCTATAGGGTAGATGTATAAGGTTGGATCCTGCAAGATCTTGTTGAATTATTGATGTAATTGGCCCCAACTGGGAAGGCATTAAAGCCTGACATGTTTCATGTAATTGGAGTTCTAAGATAATATAAGTTGATATTAATATATCTTGTGTTGTGTTTTATCCATTGTGGCCCTTGTTTTTGGCTACAAGTTTGGACAATCCTTTATTGGATCCTTAGATATTGGACTACATCAATTGTTATAACCTTTTTTTTCTTCACAATTCCTTTATCATAGGGATTTTGTATAGTACCTGTAACTATAGCATCTTCAAACCAAAGTTTGAGTGGGAAAATTTACTCATGTACTGGTAGCATTGAGATGCAATTTTGTGGAGTTATGTAGACTCAAAGTGAAGAAAACACAAACAAGAATCAAGGAATCTCTGAATTTTTTTAGGAGGAATGACAACTTTAAGAGATTTAGCACTAGCAGTTTCACACTCCTAATCTGCAATAGACTGATTTCATCTTGTATGGAAATCCTCACACCATTACGGTAGGTCTGGAAAAGTGTTTAGTCTCATCATATATATATCTTGATCTAATTTTCAAATTGTAGAACTCTTTAGTATAAATCTTAACACTTAGGTCTCTTTTCTTTAAATTATACAACTTTCTAAACAAGCTTACTTGGTAGTCCTTGGTCAAGAACTTAGCCTTCAAATTATTCACCATCCTATCCCAAGATTTTATCTTGTCTTTACCTCTTCTTTACCAATTTGTTTGCAAATTTTACCACCATAGGGATGCATGTCCTCTCAACTTAGTGCAGACATACTTTACCTTCCTCTCTTCGTTAGTTCCTTCAAGTTCAAAATTATTGTCCATCTTTATGATCCAATCTATTAACTCATAAACATATAGGTTGCCATGATAATCAGGTGGGTTGAAATGAGGTCTCCTCTTAACATTATTCAAGGCTCTAATGAACCTCTCTTCTTCATGATTCAACTCTGGTTGTTCCTCATTGCTTGCCCCTTCTAGTACAAGTTCCTAATTTTGTTCATCACCTTCCTCATCACTGACATCTTCTTTATGTTATCCTCTTCTTTGAGAAGTCTCTACTACTTCTAACCTAGGAGAAATTTTTCTCAACAAATCTGCATTCCTAGCTCCACCTCTAGCATTCCTCATGACCATTTTCACAATCCTCAGTATTTCTAGGTCGAATCTATTCAACCCCAACCCACAAGAAAACCCTAATTTTAAAACTTGTATTTGATACTACTTGATTCAATCAAGGATGGAGAAACCTCAAAATATCAGTCTGATCCTTTTAGACAATACAGTACAACATAAATAGAAAGATAGAAAGAAAGAGAGACCAACCTTCTATTATTCTTAGAAAATCATGTATAATAGATCTACAACATGTAGTACCACATGCCAAGAATACATTCCTGATTATGATTAGAAAACCTCTTAAAAATCCTAGCCAGCTAATGTCAAATAATCTTATGAAAATCAATTATCCCTTAGGAACAAGTCCATAAGCTTATAAAGCAATCACAACATCAGGTCAGCCTAGAAAATATCACATTTCACAATAATTGAGAAAATGTGTTACAAAAAATAGGTCAGGACCTAAATCATCTAGAACCACCACCAATGAAATAAATAAGAGATGCAATCAAATAAATAATTCAGACTCAAATGTATCACAAAGCTAGCACAATCGAACATGGAGATTCCAATCAGAAGATAAAAAATGATCAGAAAACAAAATGAATGAATGAGAAAATGAAGAACAAGATAGTCATGCAAAGAATCTACAAAATCTCATGTGCAAAGAATCCAAATGACGTACGATCATAGGATAAGTATCAAAATGAAGCCATAAAAATATTGTAGTAAACGTAAGGCAAAAGAACAAGCATAAATCAACCGCTAATAGAAATACCAGACTGATCAAACATGGAACCAAATATTTTTGGTTGATGCAAGATTGCTAATAATCCTAGGATGCTCCTATATAAGATATATTGTTGTTTTTCTTGTTCAAGATAACTAGTGTTAGTACCCATTCCATCCCCACCAGTGCTAGTAGCACTTGATTGAATAGTAATAGGAGTACTATCCTGATATTTTGTTAGAATGATTCAGAATAACTAAGAGGGTGGGGGTGAATTAGTTATCCTAGGTCCAGATGTACCAATTAAACTTTCAGACAATTCAACCAACTCAAATCCACTCGGTCTATATATCATATAATCAATAATATAAACTTTCATTTTACTGTCCTAATGTAATCAACTTGCATAATATAAAACTCTTAATAGTACAACACATCAAATAAAATTTACACAAGTGTGACACTAGGGTTTAACATGGAAACCCAATATGGGAAAATCCATCAGTAACATGCTACCAATTTTTCACTCTTCTAATGTGAGCTTTGTGAAAAGCAAACCCAGTCAAAGGTTACAATACACAGTTAAATGTGACCCATTCAAAGGATTTAATCACCTTGTTAAAAGTGAGCCTTGTTAGAGGGCTTAGACTATTCCATTATAATGTCACCTTGATTCAAGGATTTAACAATATGACTGTTAGGTCAACCTTGTTTAAAAGGGTTTTTCAACTAATACAATGGTTAGAAAGTAACAACAAATTTTTATCTGAAATATACAACTCACTTTGCAAATACAAATCCAATTATAGCTCAAATGCTAAGTCACTGACTGGCCTCCATTGTCATTTTTATCATTCAGATCTTCTTGGAAATCCTTCAAGCAATCACCACAGTGCAGTCCTATACTACTCTCTTCAGCCTTTTCTTCCTTTTGCTTAGATTTTTCCAATAAAATGAATTAACCTCATACCACACACACATAACTTGAAATTAGGTTAATCTTATACCTCTCTGATCAGGTAGCTTGATCTATTTCTGCTCAATCATCACCATAGATCTTAGGGTTTGATTAGATCCAACAAATCCTTCCAACATTTACTTTCCATCTACATTGTAGAATACATCCTAAAACTCCTAAATCCATACATGAAAGCAGTTAAACGTATATTAAATGCTCATTTAATTTTCCACAACAATCATCCTTATCTTAAATATGCTTCATGTATCCCAAGAAAATTAACTATGTCATCTGGGATCTCAAATTGTCAAAATACTGACACTCGATCAATATTGTGTTCTTTCACTCGGTCATCACTAGATAACTTGGTAAGTCACTGACACTCAGAAAATATTGATGCTCATTCGACACTAAATTTGCTCAGCATGTATTGGCACTCAGTCGAAACTCGTATCACTTGGCACAAACATAAGTTCCTTAATCTTCTACTCTATAAATCAGTCAAGACTAATATTGTAGTCATCAAAACTTCACTTAGACTTAAGATAGACAACTTATTACCTTGTCAAGGTGCGATCTCATCAAGTACCCATTGTAGTTTCACATAACTCAACCATTTCACCGGGTCTTCTTTTTATCTCTCCTTTTCAAATATTCTTCATCAATAAATTGATATGACACTTTACAAGATAGAAACTGTCTCACCAGTTAAGGTTTGACATCAATGGCAATATACAAATTATTTCAATTGTAGTTTCCAACAAATTCTCCACTAGTGGTAGTGGCACTTGATTCACCACTAATAGGAATACCATGTTCTAGTGGTTTTGATTGAATTTGAGTGTCTTCACAAGATGGATTTAATTCTCTAACAAATGAAGATGTAGGGGTATGAGAATGAGTAGTACCTTTCTATGATGAATCTGATTATTCAACTCCAATGAATGGTTTGTGACCACGTCTTGGTGGTAATGGTGTATGAATTGGATGCCAAAGACCTTCTCCTTTGGGACCTAGACTACCTTAACCTTCAAAAACCATTTTCCTATAATTGTTGCCTCTAATATATTTTTCTCTCATGGACTCATCGATTCCACTAAATTTTGCATAGACTACAGTAGTTGTTGGAGTAGCCGTGGGATCCGGATTAACCTCAATCTCATAATCATTATCTTTAATATCACTTTTTTCATATGCTTCAGTGGGATGCTCCATATTCCACAATTTGCTAAAATTTTCATCCTCTTCAATTTCATAAAGATCTGCAGAGGTCTTTGATTCACCAAGATTCTTCCTCATAATCCAAAAATCAGTAATTTTACTTTGAGTCCAATTTATATTTTTACATTGTTCCACTATATTTTGTGGAATAGCTTTTTTACAAGGAATAACAGCTTTTTGGTATAAATTGTAGGATGTCCTGGGCTGCTTTATTTTTCTTTGTGTGTGCAATGCCACAATTTGAGATAAAAATTCTTCTATTAAAATATTATTACCAGAGTCAATTTTCTCCATCTCTTTTCTTACCTCATCTCAGGATTCCATGTTCTTCAACTTTTCTAGCAATGGTTTACTTTGATGCTGAATTTTTCTTAAAGAGCTCTTATTTGCCTTAAGCCTTTTTTAAATGACATTGATTGGAATATATTGTCAGTAAATGTCAACAAAAAAGACCAAAAAAAACTCAAAAAATTATGTGCCACACTGAATGCTCTTATCTCAAATGTGAACCCCTCACATGAGAAAGGCAAGGAAAGAAAAATTCTTTTCTTTTGCTGACCATTAAAGAGTTTATTTGTACTCTCCATTTTCTATACATATTCCAATGCAAATACTGTCTCTGTCACATGTATTGGAAGTTTGTAGGGTTCTACTGCTGATTTGTAAAATCTTAATATAGTGTATTCTTCCATGAAGAACCAATCAGCCAATTGTATGTGACTTTTGAGTTGAATGCATTCTCTACAAGACACAGGCAATCTAGGAATTTGAGTGCTTTTAATTTCATTATACATTAGTTCCAAAAAGAAGTATACAAAATGGTTTTAGTTCTTTTTGTTATCATGCTTCTTTATCTTAGGTGTCCATTCATAAATTGAACATACTGTTCTCTTTTGAGTCTTCTCATCAATCTTATAGACTTGAATCTAAAGCTTATTGGTCTCTAATATTTCATGATGCTTTTCTTGAAGAAGATAAAACAAGTAGGTTGTGAACCTAAATGTCTTACATGAACCTCTTTTAATCATTAGTAATTGTTTTTGCATCGATTGAACAACATGCTCAACAAAATTATATCTCATTGGTTCTCTAACACAATGGATATGAAAAATCATTTCAATAATGTTGGCACCTGCTTCCTTATCATTTTTCAATCCCATGCAAAATTTGAGCAAGGAAATAGTATCTTGAACCCATGGCACAAAAATATTAAAATCATAAGGAGGCTTATGATTCTGATCCAATTGAGAAATCATACACTGTTAGACCTTTGATACATTTATATTTATAATTTTCATCGATTCTCTTATATTCCACTGCTAGTTTACCTAGGTTAATATGGACGTTTGATTTTTATGCTTCAAACCCTAGCTCCAACAAATGAACAAATTCTCCATCTGTTATGGATAAAGTTTCCTCTTGAGTATTATAATTGAAATTTAGTTTTCTATCTTCATCATAATTTTGGGTGTAGACCATGACAATTTTTGGGCAAGGGAATACTTCAGGTAATTCCATGCATCCCAATCTAGCATCCCACAATGGAATTTTATATGTACTTGCATTTAACATTGTGTTAAAAACAATAAATTTTGTCCCTATTTGGATTTATTGCCTTACTTGACAATGCATATCTAATATATATGTTTATCTTATCACCATGGATAACAAAATCATAAATATCATGGTATTCATCAGTGAAACCTGGTATTTTAACCATTTTGGTTAAGTCTATTTTTTCATTCACTTTTCTTTTTGGTTTCCCCATTGCTGGCACTGGTATTGGTAACTTGGTTCAAAATAATGGTAGATAACTAGACTTCCAGTAAATAGTAAATAAAAAACTAAAAATGCTAATGATCAAGTTGAATGGTTGAACCCCTAATTCTAGTTCTAACTTCTACAATCTAGATTTTAAACCAGGAGATTCTAAGAATCAAAAATTAAAAATGTGAGATGTACGTGTTCTGAATTTTACCTAGAATTTCTATTTGAATAGACTGGTGCCAATAGACTCAGTTACATTTCTCAATCTAGTAGCCATTTATGATTCATTAATCTCCTAGGGTCCTAGATTAACTAGTTCCTCCAAGAATCCAAATAATAATTTAGCAAAAGTTTCAAAACCCTTAGAAGTTAAAAACCTGAATGGAAACTGCAAAAGTTTCTAAATTTTTTCTGAGGATTGAGTATGACACATGAGTGTGACACTTTTCCGCAATGTTTTTCAAGACTTTTAATCCTTTACAACTTTCCCTTGAAGTAGAGATTATTACACTTAATTACATTAATAAGTATACAAAATTACAAATTTAGAATGTAAGTATAGACTATAGTTAATAAATACACTTAATTAAATCTGGTATGACAAAGTTCATTAGTTCTTAGTCATGCAGTTCAATGAATGACAATATGACACGTGCCTCACTTCTGGAGGAAGTTTTCACATAATTTTAATCGTTCCCATTTTCAGCCCGAAATGTAGTTACACCTTATTCCATTAAGATATTATAATAATTATTATATTGAAATTATTAATAATTATATTTTAAATTTATAATATATTCACCAAAAAAAATTTGAAGGAAAAGTAATGAAATCATTTTATGTGTCCAAATTTATAATATATGTGACACTGAGTATATATGACACATGTATGTGACATGTCACTTTTTTGGAGGACGCTTGCAGAAGTTTTTAAACATCACAACTTCCCCCCGAAATGGATTTTATGTTGTCGATCTACAGACTGTGCTCATCCAGATCCAACATTCATTATTTTTTTCATTATTTTTACAATGTATTTATTATGTATTTTTAAAATCTGAAAGATTATAAAATAATATTTTTATAAAGGGTAGAGTTTATAATGTCTACGAATTTATTAATTTAGTAATAGTACTAAAGTAATAAAGGTACTAGACTACTAGTACTACCACTGTACCACGTTAATAAAATTTGTAATTGTTATGCTAATTTTAGATTTTAGTTTTACTGTAAAGAATAATTGAATACTTTACACTTTTACAGTTACAATTTTGTAGTCGCGCACATAGAAAAGTGATGCAGGAGCATCCTGGGTGTAAGGGCAATCTTGCATCACCCAAAAATATTTCTATTTTCTTTTCAATAAGGGCTACCTTGTGTAGAGCTGCTATTTATGGAAACTTGCTATTTTTAGTAAGTT
>MU226848.1:2369728-2394321 GCA_018584345.1 Thuja plicata
TTGCATATTGTAATTCTGAAAGTTTGTAATTCCGCATTTGTGGAGATAATAAGAAGTCCATTTTCTATTCTTGCAAATTGTTGTTGCTTCTCTATTTCTGTTATGTGTTTGTGGTATTAAGGGGAGCCCTTCATCAAAAAGTTAAGTTATTACTATAAAGAATAAATCACATACATACATTTTTTTGGTTCATTTTCAGATTCACAAATTTTTAACTCGTTACTACATTGTTATTTCAATTTTGTCCATAAATTATTTTAGTTTTTACACAATTTTGGCCATTTCATTCACAAATTGGAATCTACTAAGCGCAAATTTCAAAAGAATGAAATTGAAATCATTAATTAAATCCATAAAAAGAAAATTGAAACAAAGTTGCAAATTGTTATAACTATTTTCCATAAATTTAGAATATTTGGATTCCCTCCAAAACTTACAAGCCAAAATGAGGGATGTTACAAGGTAGTGGCAAGAAAAAAACCTAGTACCTACTAGGGCACTGGTAGTGGCATAAAAAAAAAAAGCAAAAATGGAAATCCTTCTATTTCAAAATACCAGGCCATAGGATCCTGGCCCCTGGTTAACACTAGGGATTTTCCCCTTTGTCTAAGTAGAACTCTTAAGAGATGATAATCTCCGAGAATTCATATAGCCATCTATAGTTCATCAATTTGTCCAAGAGAAACCACTTCTAGATAAAATCCCTACCAATTTACACTCATTTCCTATGACACGTCAACTACTCAACATTTAGGTTCAAAAGAAAAGGTTGCATGGCCACATTTTGGCCTAGATAGAGAAGCTTGGGTAAGTCACTTTCCCAAGGGATCCCCACCCCAATTTTTGCAAAAAAGGAAACCTGAACATCGTCACCCAAGGATTATTTTTTTAATACTTTCCTTAATAGTAGGAGCACAACCACCTTGTCTCCACCAAGGTCTAGAAGAGATGCCAAAAATTGGGATGTAGCGTCTATGTTAACTCGGTACCTATCAACATTTTTTAGAAACTCAAGGCCCAGAACCATCCTCATAGCCTCATTTGTAAAGTCTCCAACCTCCTTGCAAATTGATTCTAGGGTAGGGTATGAGACCAAGCCCAAAAAGGCCTTATGGTCCTCCTCAGATGTGCTAATTAAATGGATAGGAGTTTCCATCTTCAGAAAACCACTACTAGAAAATCACAATATGATAAAATATACAACCTAAAGACCTAAACCAAACTCCAGAGGTAGACTTTCAGGAACTTAGCAAAGGAAAACCTAAAACAAAGGAGAATTGAAGAAGAAAGAAGCATAGATCATCTATAAATACCCCTCAATTATTTCTCTGACCTTAGTATTTCCTTTTCCCTTTAAAATTCTCTAAATCTTTCATATTAAATGTAGAGTGTGTGACTATGAAATTGGAAATAGCATCACAATATGACATTACCCAATTGGAAATGTTTAAGTCGTGTGGACTGAGTGGATCGTAGTTAGAGAATGATGGTGATTGGATATTTATTTATTATTTAATGTCACTAATAAGATATTTCTTTATTAACTACAAATTTCACACTCTACAACATTATCAACCATCCACGCAACCTACTAACCAGTTGTAATTGATGATCAAGGTTAAGTGTTAGATGATTTAGAATAGCTAAGAGGGGTTGAATAAGTTATCCTAGTTGTAGATGTACTAATTGAAATTTCAAACACTTCAACCAACTCAGATCCACTCAGTAATCCACTCATTCTTTATAGCATATAATCAATAATATAAACTTACAGTTTACTCTCCTAATGTAATTGTTACCCAAATTTCCCATCCTGTCCAAATATGGCTACAAGTGGAGAAAATAAGGCTCCTGCAAGGGGAGAGCCCAGCTTTTCTGGTTTTTGACAATGTTTTCTAGTATTTGCCTTGGTCTCCACAATTGTTTCTGATCTGTGGATAAAAAGCCTAAGTCTTGTTGAGTCATTTTCAGGCTTAGACCCTAAACCCTTCAAGACTTGTTTCATTTTCAAGTTACTAATCCAAGTAACTTAAGTTCTTTTTTAGTCATGTGATTTTTAGTCTTTCCTTGTCTCTTAATCTTGCAATCTCAACAGTATATTCTTTCTTGTTTAGCAACTTGGCATGACCCTTTATCTCTTAATCTCAAAATGGAAAAGAATATGCTCTTTTCATTTGGAGATTTAGCACAGGCTGTAGATAAAGATCTATTCAAGTTTTGATCTTACAGCTATCTACTGATCTCATAATGAAAGGTACAAGTCATGTAAGTTCTCAATATTTAGTGCAGATCATTTTTCATGTTCTAATCCTGTGGCTAGCACTCTAGATCTCCAGATAAACTCAGAAGTTAAGAATTGATCTAGCGACTTGGAGATTGCCTTAGTCATGAAATCTCTAGATGACCCCGTGGTCCAGACAAATAAGTCAGGTTCAATTCAGATTTTTCAAAGATAAATTATGAGTCATTGATCAAGATCAAGATGTGCGCTTGGTGCTGAATCACTATACAAATTAAAAGTAAGCCAAATCATTCAGAGATTTAGTGCTAGATGTCAATCTTGTCTTGATCTTATAGTTGTCGCTTAATCTTGTGATAGACTCAAAGTTAAAGAATAGATCTAGAAACTTGGAGATACAAAGGATTTCAGGTACCCAGGGTTAAAAATGAGTTAAGGCCGAGGTCAAAAGGTAAAGGTAAGGATCAGGAAACTTTAGTTTGATTGCGTGGATGGCATAAAGCCTTAAAGAAAATGTGATCAAGGTCTAACCATTATGGAAATGTATCCTATCAACATGTATCCAAGTCAAATCTGAGATCAATGCCAAAGGGAAATCTAAAGATAAAGTTAAGTCAGGATTTCTAAGAAAAGATCGTGGTCATCAATGCAAAGATGATCTTATGGTTGGTGTTGAGTTGCTTGATAAATTTGTGTCAGGTCATTCCATTTGGAGATTTAGTGCAGGCCATCAATGCAGATCAGATCTTACAACTCTCACTTAATCTCATGACGGACTCAGAGTTAAAGCAAAGATTCAACGACATGGAGATACAAAGGGACTCATTGATGAAGGTTAAAGATGAGTTAGATGCAAGTTAGAGTGAAAGATCAGATGAGAGATAGATCCAACGGTTTACACTTTCCCTCGATGACCAAGATGAAGATTTTTAATGTTCAAGGCATTGCACTAGGGTGCCAAGTGTCTAGATCAAATTTGAGCTTAAAGACCAGATAAAGATAAAGAAAGAGATCGATGACTATGTTTTAAACAGGAGAATCAAGTCTTATTCTGATCTGTTGATACAAACATTCCGCGCCACCTATGACCATTTGGATCTGATTTTCAAATATTCAAATCCACTTCTTAGAGCTTCATGGTGGTGGCAACGTGTTCCAGGTCACAGACAAATTATATGGATCAGCTGACTTCTCTGCTTAAATTTATGTTGATGGGAGATATCTTCATAACTATATATGATAGTCTAAGATATTTCCCAAGTGCATTTAAAGGACAGACTTGATTGTTTTAGAGTTTTTGCATTGTTTAATGTGTTGGAAAGTTGACACTCAGGGTGTATATGACTTATTTTGTGTTTTCATTATGGAAACAAAGTCATATGAAGTTTTGATAGTAAACTTTGAAGAGCAAAATTGGCTAAGTATAGAAAATAGAATAGTACAGAGTTATGTAGTTGATCAGAGCACCAGTGCACATGCATATGATTGAGTCAGACTATGTGCCTCCATATTTAAGCTTTTTGATATGTTATTAAGCTTATAATATACATGCACGGTACGACATGACAGTATGAAGAAGTTACAGCAGGTTAAAGTTCCCTAGCAGTTCAAAAAATAGAGTATGAAGCTGACTTCAAATTTTGGATTAGCATATTATATTTTGTTTTTTAATGGATATGCGCCTATTGTACTATGTTTGTAATTATGTCTTAAACACTCATGTAAACATTCTTAAGCCAATTTGTTTAGAAGCGTTGTGTATGTTGTTTTTGGCCCGACTAAGGTCTTGTTTTTATTTGTGTCTATTCAGGCATGTATATATACTAGACATGCACTTTTGTATAAGGTGTGTTGATGGAAATAAGCAAACAAGATATTCAGAAGAGAAATATAAGGAAATCAGTATGAAGTATAATTCTTCAAGAGATTAAAGCATCAATGCATAAATGGAACTGATCAAACAACAGTGTCATTACAGTAGTTCATTTTTGATATAGTGTATATCTATCATCTGAATGTTGTAGCCTTCATCCTATTGAGTAGTGAGCTTTGGCAGTGAGCCAACCACCTTTAACCAGGTTTTGTAAAGACTCCTAACAAGGTCATTGTACTTGCATTGTATAGACTACTCCTAACAGGGCAAAGGAAATTTAATAGGTTCATAAGACTAGTACAATTATTTTTGGGTACTAATTCCCACCGGGTTTTCCTTTGATCAAGGTTTCCCCGTAATCATATCGTGTTTTATGTGTTGATGTGTTATGTTCCATTTTTTATCTATTTGATTTAATTTTAAAGTTTCTAATTAAAATTAATGGAAAAACACCGATTCACCCCCCCCCCTCAGTGTTTCTAACAATTGGTATCAGAGCTCTGGTCCTCTGAAAGAAAGTTTAACCACTTGAGGAGATCATGGATTCAGCAAAAGAGAAACACCTAAAAAACAATCTTGAAGCAACTCTTGATTATCTTGACAGATCTGAAAAAGAAAATGAAGAACTTAAACTAAAAGTTGATGGCTCCCAAATGCTTATCAAAAAATTAAGAAAAGATCTGAAAGATTGCTCCACAAATTATTTGGGAAAAATGGTCAAAAAGATGAATGAAGAAAACATGTCTCTGAAGGACAAGATTGAAGATCTAAAAGAACAGCTTACTGATAGCCTAACTTCTATTGAAGAAAATACCAAATAAAGTAAATAGTTAGATGAAGAACTTATGCAAGCAAATATGAAGATCTTGGAGTTGGAAAACATCAAGAAAAATATAGAATCTGAACTAATAGAAGAAAAAGATAAAATTGAGAAATTACACACAAGTTATGATATAATTCAATCACAACTTTATACACAGAAGCTAAGAGGTGAGACTACTAGTGTGGGATACAGTATAGCTCAAATTTAAATCAATGAAATGAAAGATAGAAAGAAAGCACAAGAAGAATCCACAGAAGCAAAGAAAAGTGAGAATCTTGTAGAGGCTAAAGCATAACCACCTAAAGATGAACACAATATAGTTAACAGAACTTGTTATGCCTCTAACAAACATGGACATTTGGCAACAGATTGTAAAAAGGTAATACCTTTCAATGGTTATTGTTATTCCTATAATAAATTTGGTCACAGGGCTATACATTGCAGAACAAGTCAAAGAAATCAGTCACAACAGAACCAAAGAAATATGACTCAATACAATCAGAGAAATCAACCATAGAGAAACTATCAGAACATTACATGTCAGATATGTAATTACAATGGACACATAGCCAAGTAGTGTAGCATGACCAATATCAATATACCTCCAATCATATGTCACTCATATAACAAATTAGGACATATCTCAAGGATTTGCAGGTCCAGAACACAAAGACAAGAAAAGCCTAAAGGATCATTATTTGAAGAATCTAGAAAAGTCAAGTTTGTAAAAGCTACAAAAGATTCAGGTAAAATATGGGTTGAAGTAAAGAAAGATAATGATGAGAACAAGGTAGTAGATGTATCCATAGTGGACGCACCTTCTACTTCTAGTTAGATGACCCTCATGGTCTTAGGGGGAGCTATTCTAGCTCTAAACCCCTGCGTGGCTGGTATACTCACCTCTAAGTATGTACCTATGGATTCATGGATTTGGTGATGAATTGAGGAAGTATGCATGGACGCATAGCTTGAACTTGGATGGAAGCAAAGATTGAAATTCTCAATGCAAACTGCATTACGATAACAAGCATTAAATGCAATAACTTTTATATAAGTTAGTAAAGAGAAATCTCATCTTCACTTTTTCATTTGAGATTGAGAATTTAGAGAGCACAGAAGATTTTAGCATCAAAGCATCAATAGGTAACTGTTGGTTGGTTAGCAAGGTGAATCAAAGTTGAAATAGAACCCTAGTGGATGCGTCATTTCAAAATCTCTGGAAACCCTACTTAAGCAAGTAACAAGTAAGTAATGGCTACTCCTACAGTGTTTGAAATCTCTGAGAAGAAGAGATATGTGTTTAAAAAGCATCCATTCAATTCTATACTAGATGATGTAGAAGGGGCATTCTCTAAGACTCCACTAGGAGTCATGCATGTAGAAGACATTCACACATACATCTATTGTAAGAAGGAAACTGTTGGGGGTAACTCTTATGGCATCAATGATGAAACTAGATTATTCATTCAAGGATGAATACATGCATCTCACTAATAACCCTATCTTTGAGTATTCAAAAGCACATGAGTTCTATGAGCCAGAATGGGTTAAAATCCTACTTAGTAGGATACATGATGATCTATATTGGATTGGTGAATTTCTTGTCTACATTACTGCTAATATTATTCATGAGATGACCGAACTCCCTAAGGTTGGACCAGTTCTTCCCACTGGTAAACATGTAAAGAAACAGGTTGAACAAGAATGCTTATCTAGAAGTGATAGGTGCGGGATGACCATTGACCCAATTGTCGAAGAAGACATCAAACTCCTCACTATGATACTTGGTTACAAGTTTCAACACACAAGCAGACTGAATAGTGTATCCGCAACTACTATTCTGGCAGCAATAAAGATGGCAAGAGATAACACTTAGTATAATCTCTGTGAGATATTGCACCCACAACTAATTGAGAATATTAGAGTTATCAAGCATGACAAGAGAAAGATATTCAAATTTGGCTCTTTGATTATCTGTCTATACTTTCACATTTTTGGTAAAGTTTATAATATTTACCTAGACAGGAGCAAACCCACTATGTCTCAAATTTCACTAAAGGAAAAATTAGAAAGCCGTGTAAAGGACTCTATGGATATGGAGATCAAAACATTCAGGATCAAGATGCAGAAGAGGTTCAGAATATTAGAGAAGATAGTTGATAAATACAAGGTCACCATATGCTTCATGGTGGAAACTGATTGTACTTGCATGCAAGCAGTTGAGCCAAGAACCAAATGGATTCACCAACTTGGTTATGAAGTTGAAGAACCTGTGTTGGAAGGATATGAAATAGTTATTTTGTTTGTGCCCAAAGATCCAAATGAGCCAAGATGGGGCACATACAGAGAGAAGACAAATCAAGTTGATTCTATCTTATATATTGTAGATAACAAAAAGAAGGCATCAAGGATTACATCCGATATCCTAAAAGTTCATGGGGTCACACAAGAAGACCTAGATAAAGATAGGGAAGCCAAAATTGCAAGAGAGCTTAAAGAAGAAGAATAAGAAGAAGAAGAAGAAGAAGCTACATCTGTCCCTTCAACTACTATTGAACTGGAATCCTCTCCATCATTGGAATCCTCTCCATCGTTAGTACCATGAAAGACAACTAGAAGAAGGAAGCAAGTTCCCATAGGTCACCCATCCTCAAGGACAACAAGGAGCAAAGTAAAGAATGCTCAAGCCCCTCCTGAGGTAGGATTCAAACCTAGTCTGACAGTCTTAAGGAACAAAATTGTTGATGAAGGAAGACTAGACTCTATTAAAAATGTCTATGACAAGTACCAAGAGATAGATAAATCAGAAATTCATTCTATGATTATCTCTCATATGATCAAGTTTACAAGGTCGGTATCGAAACTCAAGACAATCATACCAGACAAAGTATGGAACATACTAGACCTATTAAAAAGACAAGCAATAGAGGAAGATATGAGGATTAGAGAAGAAACATTAGACAATCTTCTCCCTATTTGCTCACATGATGAGAAGGAAATACTGTTAGATTTGGTAAAACCTCATCTCAGAACCAAAACAAGAACTCTTCATATCATGAACAAATAATATGAACTGGTTGGTGAAGAGACTCAAAAAGCATTTGAGCAAGTATTTTTGAACAGACATATGTATGCAACAACGGTGCCTACAACAAAAGTAACTCCAGTCCCTCCCAAACAAGATAAAGAACCAGAAATTCTTAATGTGCCTATGACAGGTCCACATGATTTAGTACCCAAATTTTCATCACCTTCTTATACAGCCAAAGATTCTGATGAAACCATTGTGATTGATGATGTTAAGATATCCATGACAACTTCTGAGAATGACATGAACAAATTTTAAAAATCATTTTTCAGCACTGAAGAGACAAAGAAGGTATGCACTGATAATACTTCCTTACAACAAGATGAAGCTCCTCCTAAAGATTCAACATATTTGAATACTAAGGAAGACAATAATTCTAATGAACCACCCATTATGGAGATTCTAGTGAAAAGTGAATGTATGGATACTAGTAAAAATGCTATATTCACTCCATCTATTCAACCATTAATGTCATTATTGTCAAATTTAACCCCTGACTCAGCAAGCCTAGATGCATGGGGAGAATAAGATTTGATCAAGATCAGTGTATTAGCCATGGAGAAAGCCAAAGAGAAACAAGTTATGAGAAACCTTCTCTTTCTGGAGTCGGTGAACATTTTGAATGACTTAGTGCCAGCAGATAAGAAAGTGGCTAAAATTCAGTCAGTTGATAGCATCTTAAAAAGCTTCAAAACACACTTCACAAGTTTAGTAGACTCGGCTACTAGAACTATAGAGGAAAAGTACAAAAAGGAAAGATTGGATAAATTGGTAAAGAACTTCTCTTTAGATATCAACTCATTGAAGATTGGTCAGACAATTTTGAAAGAGTTAGCATCAAAAGGCAGGAAAGTAATAGCAAATTGCATGGACAAAGACAAATTCACTTCTGAGCATATCAAGAAGATTGAGTAGGCAAATATCTTGGTTGAAAACATAAAGAAATCAGTTGAAACATCCTCCAAAGACATCAATATATGCAACAATATCTATCAAGGGCAGATAGACAAGATTGAAAAAGCCAAGTTGGAGATCAGCAAGATAAGGATCAGGCAGACCCAACTGAGAAATGCACTTGCACGTTCATTAGCTGTTTTGAATGAGAACATCAAACAGATAGATGCAACCATTTTCACATATGATCAAGGTCCTTGCATGGATCTGACAAAGATGGAGAAGCTTACATATGCCTTATGCACCCATCTTCAAACTGTAGATGCACTAAAGGCATTTTGGTAGCAAGAAATCAAGACTCTTTAGATTGTGTATCCAGATGTGTACTTTGAGTAAGTAACTAGAGACTTACAATTTTGAATCCTTTTTCATTAATGTCAAAGGGGGAGTAATGTGTGTGTATAAGGAGTATGTTATATATAGCCAAAGTTATGATGTACAGTTTTTGTTGTTAAGTCAAAGTTTAAGCAACTTGGCCATATTCCTTTGTTGTCATTAATGACAAAGGGGGAGATTGTTGGAAAGTTGACACTCAGGGTGTATATGACTTATTTTGTGTTTTCATTATGGAAACAAAGTCATATGAAGTTTTGACAGTAAACTTTGAAGAGAAAATTGGTTAAGTATAGAAAATAGAACAGTATAGAGTTATGTAGTTGATCAGAGCACCAGCACACATGCGTACAATAAAGTTAGACTATGCACCTCCATATTTAAGCTTGCTGATAGGTTATTAAGCTTAGAATATATATGCATGGTACGACATGATAGTACAAAGAAGTTATAGCAGGTTAAAGTGCCCCAATAGTTCACAAAATAGAGTATGAAGCTGACTTCAGATTTTGGATTAGCGTATATTATTTTGTTTTGTAATGGGTATGCACCTATTGTACTATGTTTTTAATTATGTCTTAAACACTCATGTAAACATGCTTAAGCCAATTTGTCTAGAAGCATTGTGTATGTTATTTTTGGGCTGACTAAGGTCTTGTTTTTAGTCACGTCTATTCAGGCATGTATATATACTAGACATGCACTTTTGTATTAGGTGTGTCAATGGAAATTAGTAGACAAGATATTCAGAAGAGAAATATAAGGAAATCAATATGAATTAGAAGTCTTCAAGAGATTAAAGCATCAATGCATAAACGGAATGGATCAGACAACAGTGTCATTACAACAGTTCATTTTTGATATAGTGTATATCTATCATCTAAAGGTTGTAGCCTTCATCCTATTGAGTAGTGAGCTCTGGTAGTGAGCCAACCACCTTTAATAGGGTTTTGTAAAAACTCCTAATAGGATCATTGTACTTGCATTGTAAAGAATGCTCCTAACAGGGCAAAGAAACTTTAACAGGTTCATAAGACTAGTACAATTATTTGTGGGTAGTAACTCCCACCGGGGTTTTCCTCTGATCAAGGTTTCCCCGTAATCATATCTTGTGTTATGTGTTAATGTGTTATGCTTCATTTGTTATCTATTTGATTTAATTTTAAAGTTTCTGAATTAAAGTTAATGGACAAACACTAATTCACCCGGCCCCCTCTCAGTGTTTCTAACATAATGGATATCTATTATAACCCTAATTCTACCCTAGTATGATTGGATGGATTGAATCTCAATCTTGTGCGCTAGGGGAGGTTGAATATAAGTGTCTTTAGGTGATTTTGAAGTTAGGTTCAGATTATGTAAGAAGTTTTATGTGGCATTTTCTTTGTCCTTAATATTTTCATGTATCTATAATTCTCAGTTTCTTAAGGCTTATGTGGGACTTTTTGTGGTATTTTTCCTACCCTCAGGTTCTCATGTGTTTTGGTATTCTTTCTGAAAAATAATATGTTGGCTGAGTATTGAATAAATTTGTGAAGTATTCTCAATTTTCTTTCTTTTCTGCATCTTTGAAAGCTATTGTGGATGATTAATTTAGATAACTTTGTGAATTTTGTTCATTCCTTGTAATCTTGTCTCATTCCTGCAACTATTAGCTAGAGTGGATGTTTCTTTGTAGGTAATATTATGTGTCTATCTCCTTGAATATGCTATTGTTTTTGAAATCTTCCCTTTCCCTAAATAGCATCTTTTCATTTCAGACCTCTCTATGAAACACTTTTTGCAAACCTATCTAGGAAGTTGTACTTGTCTTTACTCAGAGATTTCATGCTAATTCTTGGTCATTGTATTGTGATTCATGTCACTTTCGGTGTATCACCTTGTAGGTTAAATTTTCTTTCCCTTTCAGTTCTCCTTCTATCCCTTTTCCTCCCAAGTTTACTTTTCATGTTTAAAGAGAAAATATAGGTGATTATCCAAGAGGAACCAACCTAGAATCTAGAGGTTTCACTTCAGTTAGCATAGGTCCCACAACTTGGAAGTGATTCCCATGTTATATCAAATCATTAGGCTTACGAGTCTATTAGGGTGCAAATTTGGTGTATAACAGTTTTGGCACGCCCGGTGGGACCCCAAAAAGAAGTTCATCGTGTAAAGCTATGTTATCTTTGATATGTTGACAACATAGTATAGACCTAAAAGTGGTCAATATCTTGCATATTTGACGACTTTGGCAAGTATCTACTGGTTTCAAAGGATCAAGTGTTGGTATGTTTCAAATCTTTCATAGTCAAAATTCCAGTTAATTACATAAGTAGAGATGTCAAATTATTATGGGCAGTCAGGTTACTCATCATCATATCAAGAAAATAAATCTAAATGGGAAAAGAAACAACCATATGAAAACCATCCAAAAATGGTTTTTAGTCCAAGCTACCATATCATAGAAGGTTTCCAATATATCTAATATGCCCCTATTAAATACCCCTCGACAAGCTTATGAGTATGCTCTCCAATGGTAAGCATCAGGGGCACAAAAGAAATAGCAAGAGATTCAAGAACAACAAGTTCATCATGCCTACCACCCACCCCCTACTCCAACTGATTGGCAGAGTATATTGAGAATTATAACCAGTCCCAAGGATACTATTTCATGCCTAATCAGCATGAAGATATTTCCAATCAGCCTCAGAGCTACGACTTTGTTGGAATGGAGGAGAGTGAGAAGATGAAAGACATGTTTCTTGACTTGTTTGAGTAGTTTTCTGAAATCAAGGGTAGCAAGAGATGGAAGCTCAAATTTATGAGTAGGATTTATTTTCCAATCAAGTGGCAAAGACTCTAGGTGATGAGAAACAAAGAAACCAATGGGAAGAGGAGCTTGATCGCCAAATTATTGTCAAGAAAGTAGAGCTGAGATCAAAAACTACTGAACAAAAGGTTCTCAAATGTAAGGTTCCAAGCTTCAAGCCTTTTGGGCAAGGTGATTATCCTAAATCTCATGAGTTTAGAATTAAAAGTTGGATTACTACCATGTTCCAAGAGCCTATAAATGAAGAACCTATAGAGAATTCATTTTCAAGTTTTAGTGACATCCTTATAGAACATGAACCCATTATAGAACAATTCCAACCTTGTTGTGATCAACAATAGCCTGAGTATCATGTTGGGAAAGAGCTGGTTGCAAGTGAGAAACACAAAAAAGATAGGGTCTTCAATTTTCCAAGCTTTAAAAAAAAATTTCCCCCTAAGACTACCTCTGAACACTCTCAATTTCACATCCCAAGTTTTAAAGGAAAGCCTTCTTTCCAAGAGACTATACTTTAAATTTAGTCCATCACTCTAGAAGGGTAGTTTGTTCAAGACAATTATTTATCCCAAGAGACCCCTCAGGTCTCTCAAGATACTGAACTACCATGGAAACTTTCATGGACTCTACCTCCTGGCTATCAGACGCCAAGTCTTTTCAAGGATAATATTCAAGCATCAGATAAAGTACTTGTGGTGGATGAGCCTTCATGTGATGAAGAAATGGAGATTGATGCTCAACATGAGCTCTTGGTTGATTTATTTAATGGGCTTCCCCTTTTTGTTGGAGGAGAAGAAGACATGCCATTACATATGGCTAAAATTCAATTAGGAATGAGGGATCACCATTAGCAGGGGAGTGACAAAGAGCAAGCTTTCCAATATGCACAAGTTAACCAAAAACTTGGGGAAAATTATTTGGGGACCATCATGGAATATTTGTGTGTGGAGCTTGATGATAGGAAACCAGTTGTTCCTAAAGGCCTTCAGAGAGTGGATATTTTTTATGAGCTCATATCCTATTTAATAGAAGAGGATAGCCCTTTGACCATGGAAGAGGAGTTAACATGGCTATTCATAATGCAAGGCAGCCATGGGGATTCAATAAATAATAAAGAAAGATCCAAGTATGTCATCTTAAGAGGCTGCCCCATCAGATACTTAGCCCAAGATGAGTTTAGTGAAACATCCTTATATGATCTATTTGAGGTGAGTGAGCTTGATCCCATTTTTCAAGAGATAATTATATATTTTAAGACATAATTTTATGTGCCTCATGTCTTGTTGGCTATCCTTGTGCATTTGATCCAAAATATCATGATGAGGAAGGGTATCTATTTTAACCATCCAATGAATGGTTTTGTTTGACAAATTTTATATACTGGTTAGTTTAGATTAGGTTAGTTTCCTTGTTTTCCTTCAAGTGCTTGGGCATATTTTGTTTGTACCTGCTTGTATATAGTCCCTTTCCTATTTTGGTTCATTATTCCTCCTCCTAGTTTCAATCCTCCACCTTCCCAAAGATGTCTTTTTGTGCTTAATGAAGACTCCTTGCCTAATGGAATGTCATAAGGTCACTCATTTTATATGTTTAACAAGCTGACATTTAGCATAAATTGCCAAAAATGTTACCCAGATTTTCCGTCTTGTCCAAATCTGGCTACAAGTGGAAAAAAAATGCCCCCACAAGGGTAGATCCCAGCTTGTATAGTTTTTGATGATGTTTTCTATTCTTTTCCTTGTTCTCTGCAATTGTTTCTGGTCTCTGGCTAAAACCCCTAAGTCTTGTTGAGTCATTTTCAGGCTTAGACCCTAAACCCTTCAAGACTTGTTCTAATTTTAAGTTACTTTTCCAAGTAACTTAAGTTCTTTTTAAGTAAAGACCTTTTTATTCTCTCCTTGTCTCTTACTCTCACAATCCCAATGGTATATTATTTCTTGTTCAGTGACTTGGCATGACCCTTTATGTCTTAATCTTGAAATGGAAAAGAATATGCTCTTTTGATCAGGAGATTTAGTGCAGGTCGTAGATCAAGTTTTGTTCAAGTTTTGATCTTACAGCTATCTCCTAATCTTGTAATAAAGGTACAAGTCATGGATGTTCTCAAGATTCAGTGTAGATCATTGATCATGTTCTAATCCCATGGCTAGTGCTAGATCTCTAGATAAACTCAAGAGTTAAGAATTAATCTAGCAACTTGGAGATTTCCTTAGTCACGGAATCTCCAGATGAACCCATGGTCAAGAAAGATAAGTCAGGTTCAATTCAGAGTTTGCAAAGATAAAGTATGAGCCATTGATCAAGATCAAGATGTGCACTTGGTGCTAAATTGCTAAAAAAATTCAAAGTTAGCCAAATCATTCAGAAATTTAGCACTAGCTAGCGATCGTGTCTTGATCTTACGGCTGTTGCTTAACCTAGTGATAGACTCAGCATTAAAGAATACATCTAGCGACTTGAAGATATGAAGGATTTTAGGTACCCAAGGTTAAAAATTAGTAAAGGTCAAGGTAAGAAGGTAAAGTTAAGGATCAAGAAAGTTTAGTTTGATCATGTGGGTGGCGTAAAGCCTTAGAGTAAAAGTGATTGAGATCTAACCATTGAGGCAATGCACCTTGTCGACACGTGTCCAAGTCAAATCTGATATCAACACCAAAGGGAAAGATAAAGATAAAGTTAATTTAGGTTTTTTGACAAAAGATCATGGTCGTTGATGTAAAGATGATCTTGTGGTTGGTGTTGAGTTGCTCGATAAATTTGTGTCAGGCCATTCCATTCGGAGATTCAGCACAGGCCATCAATGCAGATCAGATCTTACAGCTGTCGTTTAATCTCATAATGGACTCAAAATTAAAGAAAATATTTAGAGACTTGGAGATACAAAGGGACTCATTCATCAATGTTAAAGATGATTCAGATGTAAGTTAGAGGAAAATATTATATGAGAGATAGATCCAACAGTCAGTGCTTTCCCTCGATGGCCAAGATGAAGATTGTTAATGTTCAAGGCATTGCTAGGGTGCCACATGTCTTGATCAGATCCGAGCTTAAAGACTAGATAAAGATAAAGAAAGAGAATGATGACTATGTTTTAAAAAAGAGAATCAAGTCTTGCTATGAGCCATTGATACAGACATTCTGTTCCACTTGTGGTTGTTTGGAGCTGATTTTCAAATATTCAAATCTTCTTCTCAGAGTTTCATGGTGGTGGAAACGTGTTCCAGGTCACAGACAAAGTAGATGGATTAGCCAACTTCTCTGCTTGAATTTATTGTAATGGGAGATATCTTCATGAATATATATGATCATCTATGATATTTCCCAAGTTAATTTAATGGACAAACTTGATTATTTTAGGGTTTCTACATTGTTTAATGGATATCTATTGTAACCCTAATTTTACCCTAGTCTGATCAAATGGATTGACTCTCGAGCCTGTGTGCTAGGGGATGTTATATATAAGTGTCTTTAGATGCTTTTGTAGTTAGGTTTGGATTATGTAAGAATTTTTACGTGACATTTTCTCTGACCTCAAGCTTTTTATCTGTCTATAATTCTCAATTTCTCAAGACTTATGTGGGACTTTCTGTGCTAATTTTCCTACCCTCAAGTTCTCATGTGTTTCAGGATTCTTTCTAAAACATAATTGTATCATATTAAAATGGAAGCACTTCCATGTTAAGAATGTTTAGCCCTACTTAGGGTGTTTTTGGGCCATCACCATGTTGTCCTCTCATTTCTTCCCCCTGTACATCTTTTGTGCCTATTTAGGACCCTGATTGGACCTCTTCAGGCATTGTTTATCCCACATGGAACATTTTCCAGGGGTCTTGACTCCCTATTTCAAGGTTGACCTCAACCTTGACCTAGGTCAGGGTCAACCTCGACCTCAACCTTGGTCCCCCTTTCCAATTGGAAAGTTTGTCGGTTGTCGCGGGACATTCAAACATTCATTTTCCAGCTTCCGGGTTGGCTGTTTCAGGTCACAAAGTAATGACTCTTAAATTATATTTAATATAGGTACACTTCTAGGGGTATAGGCCTAATTAGAATTTAATGCTCCTATGTAGGTCTCTCTAGAATATTTTTCCCTATATTTGTATAAAAGGAAGCTTTCCTCCTTTCATTTTTCCTAAAAAAAAGGCAAGAATCCAAGTGAACAAGGCTAAGTAATTCAAGAATCCATTATTATACATGTTTTCAATCTTCCAAGTGTTAAATCAAGGTTTTCAAGTCTTCCTCTCAAACATTCAAGTTCTCCATTGAAGATCAAGGATTCAAGAATTCAATCCTTTGAAGGGATTTGGTTCAAGCATTTAAGATTCATCATTCAAACCCTAGATCTACCCACCATGGTGGTGTGATCTTCCTTCAAGATCCTTTGTGAAACCTCAATATTCATTCATTCTTCCTTCAGGGTGGATGCCAAGAATATAATCATGGAGGTTTATGGTTTCTAATATTGATTCCAAGATTTGATGTTAACATACTTGTTTACATTAAAAATACAATTACATATCTATTGAATTTCATAGCTTCATTGTTAGATCTGCTTCTACTACTTGCTACCATTCTCTATTTCAATTATTGATTTCTAGGTTGATTCCTAAATTGGGATTTGACTAAGGCAAACCCCTCCCCCCAATAAACAAAACCATTTTTCTTGCAGGTATAGGTATATGACAACAAATTTAAGAGCAGATTTGGATACCCTTTTTGGCCAGCTTTCTAGATCTGCAAACAGAATTTTTGTCAGAGAACTGCAGGTCAAGGTCGACATTTTGGGGTACAATTGCACCCCTGCATTTGGGTCAAGGTTGACCTAACTCATAAAAGGAAAATATTTCTAGGTTTTTTCCATCTCTACATTTCTATTCAAGATCTGGTTGCAGAATTTCCTAAAACCTAACACAGACATCAGACAACAGCCTTTTCCAGATCTACTACATTACAAGGTAAATGTTTCATTTCAATTAAGGTTTTAAGCAATTTAGACCTATTATTTTACTTTATAATTAAGAGATCAGCTCCTCTTACCCTCTTTATCCATAACTAGTTGATTCCTTTTTGTATTGATTGTCTCCTTTCAATTAATCAATTGGGATCTCCTTGTCTTGGATTAGGAGGCCACACATATCACACACACACACACGCTCACACCTACCACCTCATCTATATATATATACATATATATATACATATACATATATATATGTATATACATATATATATATACATATACATATATATATATATACATATATATATATACACATACACACACACACACACACACACACATATATCCTACATTGTGGTGAACCCGTGATAGACAACTCTTTATTTTTGGTGTTAGATGCTTTGCCTCTTTTATTTAGAGACTAGCTTTTGCATACATATTAAATTAGTTTTCTTTTATGCTCTTGCATTTTAAAATACAAAAAAATATACATACTCATACAAATACAAAAACATTTCTTTCATTTCATTCACTATGAAGATCTTTAAGATGCTTTGGGGTATCGTTATTTTCCTCATTATTGTTCTCTTAGCATCTCTTTATAGTACTTATGATGTTTGTGAGAGTATCATCCATTTCATTATGTTTTTTACTCTTCATGTTTCACTTGCTTATGCTATTTTGAGAATAAATAATACTAGTCTTCCTACTTTCAAAACTTTCATTAATAATTTTTGTAACAAACTTATTACTCTTTTGGATTCTGTGAAGAATTTGGTAGATGATACCCCATTTCCTAATATTCCTAATCATAATCTTATCATTCCTAATATTCCTAATCCTAATCCTATTCTTCCTAATCCAAATCCTGATATTCCCACTCCTATTTCCCCATCTTCTATCCCTAATTCTTCCCACACTCATGATGGGGCTCAAACTATGATTCATGATGTAGATGTGCAAGAATTCTTTGATTTACCTTCCCCTTCTTATCTAATCCACATGATGATATTAAAGGGAAAAGAAAAGAAACTTCTTCTAAACCTATCATTCACCTTACATAAAATTTTCTCATCATCATCGTAAACAATCACCTCATGTAGAAGATTTAAAATATATGTACACTACCAAATACAATATGGTGGCTAAATAAGTTTATAAGGATTTAGGGCTTGGTGTTAATGAACATGGTATTAAAATCAAGTTCATCTATCCCCTAAACAAGATAAGCATGGTCTAGGCTTTCCACTATCACAATTTAAGGTGGTTGATTTTTATCGTCGCCCTCCTCTTCGTATTCTTCTTCCAACACCTTCCTTAGATTACCCAGATACCCCTCAAGATGTGGCTAAGAAGTTATATGTTCAGTTAATAAATTCTAAGAAAGAAATCTTTAAAACTATGCCGAAAGATTCTCTCTCCAAGTACAAATGTCCTTTTCATTATAGTAATACACATATACTTGTTGGTTGTGTGTATTTCAAGACGTATGTTAGAGAAAGAGCTACTTCAGGAATTATCTCATTATTGTGTGGTATTATAATTTCTTCATAATTTCCATACAGGGAATACCCCTCGTTCTTCTATAATATAGATCTTTCTCTCTCTTGTCTCTTCACTGGGGGGAAAGAGGTAAATTTTCAATTTTTCTAGGATCCATTATGCTTTTAGCATGTATTTTTTAGCTTAATTGGTTATTCTTTCTATATTCTATCCCTATGGTATTGTATTATGTTACATCCTTCCTTTTCTCATAATCATCCATAGCTCTCTTCTAATATTCATGATATCTTTTCTAGGACATTTGTTTTGTAAAGATATCTCTTTTTTAAAGCATCTCTTGATATGAATGGTATATCCCTTGCTTTCATCCCTGGGGGGAAAGGTTTTCCTTCTTTCTCTCTGTCTAAGGATCTACTTTCCTTAGCTTAGTGGAATTTTTTTATTCTGCAACATGATTTCCTTATAAAGACTTATGTTTTGGCTATGGATACCCTCTTACATGAGAGGTGATTTCCCTTGGTCATCACCTCTTTTTTATTTTTTCAAAATATTTTCTTTATAAACTCTTTCCTTTGCTTTGGTTTAGAGTTTGCTTCCTTCATTCTAAGATTCCTCTTCCTCTTGATCGCAACAGGCTTGATGATTGAATCTTTGATCCCTCTTTGATTTTCTTTGAAAGATGATATTTTATCCTAATTACTCCTCTATGGTGGGGGTCTTGTTGAAAATAACTCTTCCTCTTTTAGGATCCTTTTTCCATAAGTGACATAAAATTTTCATGATTATCTATTCTCTTAGATGTAAGGGTCAATACTCTTCGCTAAGACTATAGTGTACATTGTTGCTTACATGATATCTCCTTACTTTGTAAAATAGGTATCCTCCCCCTCTTCCTTATCCTTTCCATTGGGTAGCCATAATAAGGAGGGGGCATATATAGGGTCTTCCTTATACTACAGTTTACATTTTACAACATTGGTGTAGGGCACCCTGACAGAGACATGCTAAGGGGTCACTTGGATGAGTCCTGAAGAATGAATGATCTAAAATATAAAAATATGAATGTAATTTGACTTGAAGTCAAATTTGTGTATGTAATTTAATTGGATGTAATAAGCCTAAATGTATAAAGGCATGACAATGTTGAATTGATGTAATTTGCCAAACATGGCATAATAGACCTAGAGGATAGGAATAGGTCTCAGAGGGAGTCTAGAGGTCTTAAAATTTTATTTGGATCATAAAAGACTCAAATCCAAATTTATAGAGCCTTAGGAGTTATATTTAATAAGTTTTGCAAATTCAAAAATTTGAGAGTAACGGCTAGTTACCAAAGGAGGGAAAATCATAAAAATGAGTTTAGTTATGTTGTTAGGAGGTCTAACCAATTTGGATCAGTTATGGAAGTTTTAGGAAGGATATATATGCCTTGGAATGATGAGAAAGTAGGCATTGTATAGACTGTATGGACAGATTGGAAAATTCAATAAAAAATCAAGTTTTTCTTGCAAAATCATATTGTTTTAGATGCTTGGTTGATTGATCTAATCTTGGAAATGGATTGTGGGTGACCTAAGGATGTAATAACATCATTTTATATCTGTTTTGAAGGTTCTTATAGTCTATTTTGTTTCAGATTTAAAAATTTGTTGTAGGTGGTCATTTTGGAGCATTGCAATAACTCTATTTTTGTGTTTTTAGTGATGTAATGGGTCACTCAATGAATGTAATTGTTGTTTCTCATTGAATGGACCCTATGTAACATATGTATAATGTTATTAACCATTTCGATGCAGCAAAAGTGGAATTAGTGGGTGTACACCATGAGGAAGAGTGGGAAAAGGGCATGAAATTGATGCCATAAGTGTAGTAGCAGCATATTTGGCTTAAGGAGGGTATAATTTTATTTGAAACAGAAGAAGTATATAACAAATGCATGCTGAATATAGGAGGGTGAGTTCTAGAAGTGGTTTTTTGGGTGTATTCAAGAAGGCCCTAGTTTTTAAGCCATTTTAAGGAGGGTATTGGGGTTTCCTTACTTGTAAGGTGTTTGGGAACCTAAGACCAAGAAAATCATTGGTTTTACTTCATTTCTAGAGACTCTAGTAAGTGGGAAAGTTAGGGGATACAACCATGATAAGGTTGCTTTGTAATTTGGGGCTATTAGGCCTAGGGATGAGAACCAAGATAGCAGTTTTAGAGGGAGTTGGTATGAAACAAGTGCACTTGGTTTCAATAGATGTGTTGTAACTTGAAAAAGGGTATTCGGATCCATAATTGGTTTGGGGAGTCCTTTGCGAAAGCTTGGAGAAAAGTGAAATTTTCTCGCTGGATATCCAGCGCTGGTAGGACAATGCATGAATGGACAGTTTGGTCAAAGGTGATAGAATGGTCACAAGAATGGGTCTAGGTGTTGGTAAGTAGATTATGTGAGTGTGCTAAGGTCCTTAGAGGAGTTGGGATCACCATTAAGAGAATAGTTGATAGTTGCGGTTGCATAAGCATAGTGAATGAAGGAAGCATAGCATGGAGCTTGAAGCATGATTGAATGGTTGAGTGTGAAGAAGTGGATGAGTTGACGGTGTGGAGTCTAGTGGAGGCTACTTACCACTAGTCTTTACATCAAGTGGTATCATATCCTGGAAGATGCTTTGGGGAGAAGAGTTGGACGAAACAATCTAAGATTTTGAAGACTTAGAATCCCTTGTTGAACCTTAAAGTTGAGCTATCCTTTAAGAGTATTCCAAGGTGGTGATTCAAGGTTAAATGAATCTTAGCTCGTAGAGGAAGTCAAATTGAAGGGTAGAAGAGGTTCAAGCCATCATGAGTTCAGACTTGAAGAGAAGAGAGACTCATGGATACTCAAAATTCAGAACACAATACAAATGTATGGGTAAGGTTTGTAAAATGGTCATTTCCAGTGGTTCATTTTTCAATTTTGTCTCAGTTGAGATGGTTGAGAAGTTGTGTCTACAAAAAATAGTACATAAAATACCTTACAAGGTACAAGGATTACATGGCGGAAACCAAGTTAAGGTTAGAAGGAAAGCAAATGTTCATTTCAACATTGGAACCTATGAGGATGTTGTCTTGTGTGATGTTATTCCATTAGTAGGATGCCATTTGATCCTTGGGAGGGCATGGAAAGCAGAGAAACATACATTATATGATGGGACATTGAACAACTACACCTTCAAGCATGGTGGAAGACAAGTGATATTGAAATCTTTGGTGGAAGATGAAGCATCATGGAGGATGCCAACTAGTTTCTTGTTTGAGAGAGTGGGGTTCCTAGGACAAAGGGAACAAGAAGAGGAAAAGGTAGACAGCAAGGTAGAAGAACATATGGTGGAGAAGCCATCTTATGAAGGGGCTCAAAGAGATGTGGATCAGATAAAGATCCTGGAGGAGAGAGTAGAGGATGAGAAAGGTTCATGTGAAGAACCAAGAGAACAAGCAGAGATGCATGTGAAGATAAATAAAGAGAAGTCAAAGGATGAGGACGCTTATGAAGATGATAGGAAAGAGATGCAGATAGAGATGAAGTTGGTGCCTAGAGAAGGAAGGGCACATGGAGTTTTGATGGCAGGTAAGAAAACTTTAGAGGTTACTAAGGCAATGGATGAGTACATGGAGGAAGATATCCAAGTGGGGATATTCAAGTGTCCCTTACATGTTGTTGTTGAAAGGAGAGAGGATAGGGCTATGAAACAAGCCATTGATGACATGTTTGAATGCCAAGGAGGATGGCATAGGAAAGATAAGTTGCAGGATGTCTCAAGGATGACAGGGACCTTGGAGATTGAAGAGTTCACAATTGTGAAGACAAATTTGGAGGAAGTAGCCACAAGTTGGCATAAGAGGATGAAGAAGAGGTTAGTATGGCATGTCAAGAGGCTTATTAAAGAGAGGAAACTACTGAATGGAGGACCCACTGAGAGGGTACAAGTAGTTGATGGTGAGAGAGCTATCCATGATAGCAAGAAGGCAAGTGTTCATGGATAAGAAATAGATTTGTGGGATGAGTTGAATGCCATAATTGAGGAATGACAAGAGAAGGGCGGAGTGATGAGAGAATGCCTAGAATAGGGGCATGAGGAGGAAGAAGCATATGGTCATAGAGAGACCTTAGAGTCAGGGTTGTCTACAAGGACAAAGAACTCACAAGGAGTGTGGGAGGAGACAAAGGAAGTGTTGGATGAAGGAGTAAAGCTCCAAGCATTTTTTTTGGTGAATATGGAAGATTTGATTGTTTTTGTTTCTAACATTGTTATGACAGGGTTGCAGGGATCTTTTCTTGATGCTGATGTGAATGGGGATGTTGTAGACATCCATGAGGAGAAGTATGCAAGGATATGTGCTTGGCACATCATGTTTATTTGCAGGAACATATTACCTATGGATAGAGGTTGCATTTGTGTATAATATCCTCAACACGAGGTAGACAAAGACTGGAGAAAGAGGAAGAAACTCCCCAATCCAAGGAGACTTGGATTGATTTGATCCTTGGAAGTATAGTGCAAGGAACCCTGACAAAGACATGCTAAGGGGTCACTTGGATGACTCATGAAGAATGAATGATCTAAAATATCAAAATATGAATGTTATTTGACTTGAAGTCAAATTTGTGTATGTGATTTAATTGGATGTAATAAGCCTAAATGTATAAAGGCATGACAATGTTGAATTGATGTAATTTGCCAAACATGGCATAATAGACCGAGAGGATAGGAATAGGTCTCAGAGGGAGTCTAGAGGTTTTAAAATTTTATTTGGATCATAAAAGACTCAAATCCAAATTTATAGGGCCTCAGGAGTTATATTTAATAAGTTTTGCAAATTCAAAAATTTGAGAGTAACGGCTAGTTACCAAAGGAGGGAAAATCATAAAAATGAGTTTAGTTGTGTTGTTAGGAGGTCTAACCAATTTGGATCAGTTATGGAAGTTGTAGGAAGGCTATATATTCCTTGGAATGATGAGAAAGTAGGCATTGTACAGACTGTACAGACAATGGAAAATTCAATAAAAAATCAAGTTTTTCTTGCACAATCTTATTGTTTTAGATGCTTGGTTGATTGATCTAATCTTGGAAAAGGATTTTGGGTGACCTAAGGATGCAAAAACATCATTTTATATCTGTTTTGAATTTTCTTATAGTCTATTTTGTTTCAGATTTAAAAAGTTGTTGTAGGTGGTCATTTTGGAGCATTGGAATAACTCTATTTTGGTGTTTTTAGTGATGTAATGCGCCATTCAATGAATGTAATTGTTGTTTCTCATTTAATGGACCCTATGTAACATATGTATAATGTTATTAACCATTTGGATGCAGCAGAAGTGGATTTAGTGGGTGTACACCATGAGGAAGACTGGGAAAAGGGCATGAAATTGATGCCATAAGTGTAGCAGCAACATATCTGGCTTAAGGAGGGTATAATTTTATTTGAAACAGTAGAAGTATATAACAAATGCATGGTGAATACAGGAGGGTGAGTTTTGGAAGTGATTTTTTGGGTGTTTTCAAGAAGGCCCTAGTTTTTAAGCCATTTTAAGGAGGGTATTGGGGTTTCCTTACTTTCAAGGTGTTTGGGAACCTAAGACCAAGAATATCATTGGTTTTACTTCATTTCTAGAGACTCTAGTAAGTGGGAAAGTTAGGGGATACAACCATGATAAGGTTTCTTTGTAATTTGGGGCTATTAGGCCTAGCGATGACAACTGAGATAGGAGTTTTAGAGGGAGTTGGTATGAAACAAGTGCACTTGGTTTCAACATATGTGTTGTAACTTGAAAAAGGGTATTTGGATCCATAATTGGTTTGGGGAGTCCTTTGGGAAAGTTTGGAGAAAAGTGAAATTTTCTCGTTGGCTAGGGCTGGTAGGACAATGCATGAATGGACAGTTTGGTCAAAGGTGATAGAATGGTCACAAGAATGGGTCTAGGTGTTGGTAAGTAGATGATGTGAGTGTGCTGAGGTCCTTAGAGGAGTTGGGATCACCATTAAGAGCAT
>MU226848.1:2394371-2404454 GCA_018584345.1 Thuja plicata
TGAGTGTGCTGAGGTCCTTAGAGGAGTTGGGATCACCATTAAGAGCATAGTTGATAGTTGTGGTTGCATAAGCATAGTGAATGAAGGGTGCATAGCATGGAGCTTGAAGCATGATTGAATGGTTGAGTGTGAAGAAGTGGATGAGTTGAAGGTGTGGATTCTAGTGGAGGCTACTTACCACTATTCTTTACATCAAACATGCTAAATCCTCAGAAGGTAACATACATAAGTTGCTAAATCCTGAAGAGAGACACATTTTTTATTTTTTGCTAAATCCTCGAAAGGTAACGCACATAAGTTGCTAAATCCTAACGAGATACACATTTTTCAAATTCAAATATGCTAAATCCTTGGAAGGTAACACACATAAGTTTCTAAATCTTGAAGAGACACACATTTCATATTCCATAGTGATACAAGAATATGGATCTATGGGTATTCTAAAAGCCGTCATAAGATGCATTACAATTACAAAATATAGTTTACAAGTGAGCCTGTTGGGATCTCCCTCCTTGGTGATTCATGGTAAGGTGGGCATCTTACTAGGTGAGGTAATCACTCTCTCTTTTCTCTCTTTCACTTTCATGCTAGTAGGATTAGATCATGAAGCTATGTTATTTATAGTGTTGCTCTTGTCTTTCTTATGTAGTCATTTATGCTTTCTATGATTATTTTCTCTTTTCTTTCATACCCGTGTGCATGCATGTTGAGTTATAATCCTTTCCCTAGGGGATCATTCCCTTTGCTAATTTATGTTCCACCTTGTTGTGATCTAACAGAATCTTTCGTCTAACTTTATCGCGAGTATGTTTTATTTCCATACTCTTGCTAAAGTGGGGGCTTAATGTATCATCTTAGAATGGAAGCACTTCCATGTTAAGAACTTCTATCCCTCCTTAGGGTTTGTATTTGGTAATCACCATGTTTTCCTCTCATTTTTTCCCCTTTTACATCGTCTATGCATGTTTAGGACCCTGATTGGGCCTCTTCAGGCACTATTTATCCCACCTGGCACATTTTCCAAGGGTCCTGACTCCCTGGGTCAATTTCAAACTTGACCTTGACCTAGGTCTGGGTTGACCTCAACCCTAACCTAGGTTAGGGTCCACCTTGACCTTGACCTAGGTCCCCCTTTCTAATTGGAAATTTTGTCAGCTACCGGGGGACATTTAAAAGTTCATTTTCCTACTTTCGGGTTGGCTATTTTGGGTTCCGAAGTAATGAATCTTAATTTATATTTAATTTAGATCCAATTCTATTGGTATAGATATAATTGGAATTTAATTCTCCTATGTAGGCTTCTCTAGAAGATTGTGCCCTAGATTTATATATAAGGAAGATTTCCTCCTCTCATTTTTCCTAAAAAAAGGCAAGAATCCAAGTGAACAAGGCTAAGTAATTCAAGCATCCATTATTCTACATGTTTTCAAGCTTCCAAGTGTTCAATAAATTTTTTCATGTCTTACTCTCAAGCATTCAAGTTCTCCATTATAGATCAAGGATTCAATCATTCAAGCCTTTGAAGGGATTTGGTTCAACCATTCAAGATTCATCATTCAAACCCTAGATCAATCCACCATGGTGATGTAATCCTCCTTCAAGATCCTTTGTGAAACCTCATGATTAATTCATTCTTCCTTAAATGTGGATTCCAAGAATACAATCATGGAGGTTTATAGTTTCTAACATTGATTCCAAGCTTTCATGTTAACATACTTGTTTACATTTGAAATACAATTGCATATCTATTGAATTTCATAGCTTCATTGTTAGATCTACTTCTACTACTTGCTAGTATTCTCTATTTCAATTATTGATTTCAAGGTTAATTCCTAGATTGGGGTTTGACTAAGGCAAACCCCTCCCCCCAACAAACAAAACCAATTTTCTTGCAAGTACAGGTATACAAAAGCAAATTTAAGAGCAGATTTGGATACCCTTTTCAGCCAACTTTCAGGATCCGCAAATAAAATTTCCATTAGGGAAGTGTAGGTTGAGGTTGACTTTTTCAAGTATAATTGCACCCCCACATTTGGGTCAAGGTTGACCTAACTTAGAAAAGGAAAATATTTCTAAGTTATTTCTGTCTTTGTGTTTCTATTCTAGATCCGGTTGTAGAATTTCCCAAAACCAAACACAAACATTAGAAAATAGGCTTTTCCAGATCTTCTACATTCCAAGGTAAATGTTTCATTTCAATTAAGGTTTTAAGAAATTCAAATATATTGTTTTACTTTATAATTAATAGATTAAATCCTCTTCCCCTCTTTATCCATAACTAGTTGATTAATCAATTGGGATCTCCTTGTCTTCGATTAGGAGGCCAGACATATCACACACCCACACACCTACCACCTCATATATATATATATATATTGGGTGAGTATTGAAGAAATTTGTGAGTTATTCTCAGTTTTCTTTCTTTTATGCATCTTTGTGTGCTATTATGGATGATTGATTTAGATGATTTTGTGAATTTTGTTCATTCCTTTTCATCTTGTCTCATTCCTACACCTATTTTCTGGAGTGGATGTTTTTTTGTAGGTCATAGTCTATATCTATATCCTTGAATATGCTATTGTTTGTGAAATCTTCCCTTTCCCTGAATAGCCTCTTTTCATTTCAGACCTCTCTATGAAACACTTTTTTCAAACCTATGTAGGAAGTTTTTGTTGTCCTAACTCAGAGATTTCATGTTAATTCTTGGTCATTGTATTGTGATTCATGTCACTTTTGGTGTATCACCTTATAGGTTAAATTTTCTTTCCCTTTCAATTCTCCTTCTATCCCTTTTCCTCCCAAGTTTACTTTTCATGTTTATAGAGAAAAAAATAGGTGATTATCCAAGAGGAACCGGCCTAGAATCCGAAGGTTTCACTTCAACTAGCATAGGTCCCACAACCTAGAAGTAATTCACATGTTATACCACATCATTAGGCTTACAAGTCTAGTAGGGTGGAAATTTGGTGTATAATAGTAATCAACTTGGAGAATAAACTCTTAACAATACAACACATCAAATAACATTCACACAAGTATGACACTAGGATTTAACTTGGAAACCCTATATGGGAAAAACCACCTGTAACATGCTACCAATTTTTCACTCTTCTAAAGTGAGCACTATGAAAATCCAACCCGATTAAAGGTTACAATACACACTATTAAATGTGACCCGGTTAAAGGATTTAATCACCTAGTTAGAAGTTAGCCTTGTTAGAGGGCTTAGACCATTCCATTACAATGTCACCTTGATTAAAGTATTTAACAATATGACTGTTAGGTCAAACTTGTTTAAAAGGATTTTGCAACTGATACAATGGTTAGAAAGTAATAGAAAATTGTGATCTAAAACATACAACTCACTTTGCAAATACAGACACAATTATAGCTCAAAATGCTAATTCACTGACTAGCCTTCATTTTCATCTCTATCTCTCAGATCTTCTTGGAAATACTTCAAGCAATCACCATTGTGCAGTCCTGTACTTCTCTCTTCTACCTTTTCTTCCTTTTTGTTAGGTTTTTCCAATCAACTGAATTAACCTCATACCACACACACATAACTTGCAATTAGGTTAATCATATACCTCTCTAATCAGGTAGCTCAATTTATTGTTTCTTAATCATCACCATAGATCTTAGGGTTTGGTAAGATCCAATGAATCCTTTCAACATTTCATTTCCATCTACATTGTAGAATTTATCCTAAAACTCCTTCTTGAATCCATACATAAAATGGTTAAACATATATTGAATGCTCATTTAATTGTCTACAACAATAATCCTTATCTTAAATATGCTTCACATATCCCAAGAAATCAATTATGTTGGTTGGGATCTCAAATCTCTCTCAAAGTTCATAATAGGGATACGCAGTCAATATAGTGTTCTGTCACTCAGTCATCACTAGATAACTTGGTAATTCTCTGAAAATTGACAAACAATGATCCTCAATCAACACTAAATTTTCTAAGCATATACTTGCACTCAGTCGACACTCGCATCACTCGACACAAACTGCTTGAACTTATGTTTCTTAATCTTTTATTTTGTTACTCAGTCAAGACTAATCTTGTATTCATCCAAAATTCACTTAGAATTAAGATAAACAATATATTACCTTATCAAGGTGCGATCTCATCAAGTACCCATTGTAGTTTCACATAACTCAGCCATTTCAGCAGGTCTTCTTTCTATCTCTCCTTTTCAAATCTTCTTCATCAATCAATTGATTTGGCACTTTACAAGATAGCAATTGTCTTACCAGTTAGGGTTTGAAATCAATGACAATATAAAAATTGTTTCAATTGTAGTTTCCAACCTTAAGGTATGGGTTTAAGACTAGATATGTGTCCCTACTCCACATACTTTCTAGAGACCTATGTTTCCTTCACAATTTTGGGCCAAAATAAAACTTAAGGCATTGATCTAGGATCATCGAATGGTCATAAATAATACATTTAAAATGGTGAAATGATAGATATAAGGTATGTGTGGATCACTGGAATCATGCAGAGTGATGTAAACAATTTCATAACTAATTAAGGCATTCTTCTCTCGACATGGTGTTGCATTAATTAAATCAATTTCCATTTAGCATTGTCCCAACATGACGAGTCAGAACTTAGTCAACGCTTGAAACATGGCTTATTGGCTACTCATAGAATCTGAAAATTGAATTTTCAAGTGATTGAAAAATCCTCCATTAAATTATATATTTTACATTAAATAATGAAATATTAGCCAATTAAATTATGCAATTTTCAAATGGTAGAAAAATATTTGTCACTTCCATTAAATATTTGTTTCCTTTAAAGAAAAAACTTTTGCCGAATACATTATATATTTACCCTATCAATAAACACATATTTGCCAAGATTTTCTAGAATTTCATACAATTGAAAAAAAATTCTAGTAAAATAAATATTTTTTCCTTTCAAATTAAAATTTCGCTAACAATATTTATTTTTCCCTCCCAAAATAGTGTAGGATTCACTAGGATTTTACATCTTTTCCTGAGGGGTAGTTTCTTAAAAATAACCCTGTCACTAAGGATTAAATGCACGCTTGAAATGAAAATTAGATTTTGAGTAGGTCTGGTATTTTGGTCTCCCAGTTAATGGGAGAGCATATCCCTACCACATCAAATCTTCAAGCACTTCACACATAAGATTAATTTCATGACCTTTTTCTAACTCAAGGGGACCTTAGTGGGTCTGGTATTCTGACCACATAGTTAAGGGGAGAGCATATCCTTATCACCTTATTCTAAAAAAAATGAAGGCCCCTAATTAATCTATTTTTCAAATGAAATTACCACACATGAGATAGGAAATTTTATAATGTGCCCCTTTTAGCAATTTTATAAATCTTTTTGTTTCTTTTTGTTTTGCTCTTTTTAAGGCTACCAAGATTGTGATTAAAAATTTAGTATCCCACGGTTAGAAAAATCAAATAAATCAAATGACCAATAATTTATCAAAATGAGAATTTCTATAAACCTCTAAGTTATATTTTTCTTGATAGAGATTTATAATGTGTGCATAGAAGTCATAAGCTTTACCTTCCTCTTGCATTCTTTCAATGGATCGAGCTGACTCAATCTTAAAATCATGCAAAAGTATTTTCTTCAAGGCCTTTCTTAATCTAAAACTGGGGATCCTTCTAATGATTTTCTTGAACTTCATGATAATTTAGTTTTTAACATGTTCTAATCCTCAAAACCTCAAGCCACAATTTAATAAACATCAACCATAATAAGGTTCAATTCTAAAGTAAAGAACCAATATAAGAACTGGGATGTTTATACAAATGTTATATTTAAATTCATAAGCTTGGAGGGTAGAAATATATATTTTAATTCTCTCTCTTTCCTCTTCAACTTGAATTTTCTCACTAATCTTCTCTTGATGTGCAATCTTTCTCTTCAAATCATTCCTTTTGCAAAATCTTGGGATGTGATGCACTACCTTCTTTAGTTTGGAGAAACCAATCATTCTTGCATCACTAATTAATTAGTAGTTTCAAATTGGTCATTCATCCTGCAAAAATATATTAGATTCTTCAATCTACACAGTAAGATCAATAAAAAAAAAATCACTCATTTAGAAGTTAGAACTGCAAATCTAATAGAAAAGTTCAATATTATGTCAATCAAACCCAAAAATGCAAAAATAGAAACTGGAAACAATGATTTATCAATATGAACTATACAAGAATCTTCTATGGTCAATTAGTCCTAGTTTAATCTCAAAAAATTTTCTATTTGATTCTAACATCACAATGCATCAATATGTTCAGCACCCCCCTTCGCATCTCAAAATATCTAATCATATATATTCGATCTAAAAGATTCTTCTACTTGGTTCACAAGTACATCAAAAAATGTGTCCAAAACTTAATCAAATAGAAACTACATAGTCAATGACCATACATCAATAAAATTAGTGTAGGACCGAAACCAAATCCAAAGTAGCACTTATGGATTCCATGTTATACTCCCTTAATCATCGTGACCACTCATCTGCCATGTTTAATTGTTGCATTATCTTTGCATAACTTCAACAAGTTGTAACTCTCTTTGTTCAAATCCAAATTACAAGAGACCTTAACTAAAGGTAAATTACATCATATAGAACACTTCTCTAAGCTCATAGGTCTTAAGACATCACATAATATTCTCTCTAGTCAAAACTATGTAATTGTTCTTTGTCAACTACTTCCTAGACTTAGTCATTTTTCCAATCACAATCACCAAAACTGAATTACACTCCAAGAGACCATTTTTTGGATGTTATTATTTTTTAGTACTAATCATGTTGTTGATATTCATTTTTTGTCACTGATGTCAACATATATTTATGTGGAGAGGACAGACTGGTTACTTGACTGACAGAAGTGTACAAACACTGTAAGGATGATTCAAAATGATCAAAGTTAGATTTATGCAGAAGAATTGTCTTGACCTTATTCCTAAGATCTCTTGGATTTTTATTGTATATTACGGATGTTATAGTTGATTTGGTGAAGACTAGTTTCTAGACTGTAACTGTGATACTTGACAGAGAAGGTCTCTGTGTTTTAGGTATATCTTTCTGGTGAAGATATTTCAGATGAAGTGAGCTCACTGGTGGATAGATGACATATGTTGTAATAATGGGTTGAGTTTGATTGTTGTTTGATGACTGGTGACGTCAGTTGTGGTGTGTATTCTGAAGAAGACCTATTTGGTGGCCGACTTCAGACATGTAGCGTGTAAAATAAATTGTGAGCATGGATTGTCGATTTGGAAGTATAAGTGAAAGGATTATGTTTACTTGTTATAGATACCATGTGTATCTTAGCAAGGGGTTATATAATTATTTTTATATTGGAAATCCTTAATTGTCTGACTTGATTAATTATTTGTATATTAGGAAAGCTTAATTGGCCAACCTAATGAATTATTGTAAGAGGGTATATATGAGTGATCTTTTCTTTCAAATATATGTCACAGAGATTGAAAAAGAAAAGAAGTGAAAGCTGTGAGGCTTGTTTGACTTCTCAATGTAGAGAAGAGTTTATGACAAGAGTACTTCATCAGGACTGACCAAGCAAAGACAGTTGCTATCAGATACTTCACTAGATTGTATATTTTCTATATACACTTGTTTGGATTGTGAATCCTTGAGGGTGGCTTTAACCTTCTTTGGGAAGTGTGCCTGGGAAGTGAGGCTACTATTTCTCTTGACTCCTAATAGGGTCTATCTCCTAACAGGGACTATGTATTGTAATGTTGTAATAAGCTCCTAATAGGGCTATATCTTTTAACAAGGATACTATACTCTTAGTACATTATTTGTGGGTGCTAATTCCTACTAGGGTTTTACCTTTACCAGGGTTTCCTTGATAATAAGAATTGTGTTATGGTGTTGGCATTTACTATGTTATCATTTACATTTGCATATTTGGTTTATAAACTTTAAAGTTTACTAATCTATATTACAAATGATTCACCCCTCCCCCCCTCTCAGTTATCTTTTGGACTTTTATTCCAAAAAATTGGTATCAGAGCTTGTGGTCCTTAGAGAGAAATTTTAATAGCTTGAGGTGATCCTGAATATGACTTTCTATAGGAAGGATAGTCCAAATTTTGATCCTAAAAACTTTGATAGTTGGAAGAACAATATGACAACACATTTGCAATGTCTGGGAATTGACTACTGGATGATCATGAAGAAGAATGAAAAGATAATGACTGAGGATGAATTAGAGAAGGCTACTGAAGATCAAAACAAGTTATTTTCATGTAATATGGCTGCAAGGGAATCTTTGCTTAGTGCACTTTCAGAAGGAGAATTTACTGAAGTAAAAGACTTGGATTCTACACATGAAATTTGGACAAGATTGGAAGAACACTATGAAGGAGACAGATTTACAAAGAAGGAAAAGCTACAAAACTGGAAGACAAAGATGGAATAGTTGAAGATGAGAAAGATGAGAACATTAGGGCATATGGATAGAGAATTACTGAAGTGGTTACTAGTATTAGAAACTCTGGAGGTACCTACAATGAGGAAGAAAAGATTGCGAAGATACTCAGATCTTTAACACCTGCATATAGAACCAAAGTACAAGCTATAGAGGAGATTATAACTTTGACACTGAACTTCACCAGAGAGATGTTGATTGGAAAGCTAACTATATTTGAGGCTGCAGAATTGTGAAACACTTTACCTAAAGTAGAGTTAGCATTCAAGGCAACTGTGCACAAGAACAAAAAGACCTTATCTGGAAATGAAAGCACCAACAGTAATGACCTAAGGGAAGAACTTGGAGCCTATGTTGATGAATGGGATTAGATAGAAGAAGAAGAAAGAAAGCTAGATGAAGTTGTGGCACTGATTGCTAGAAAAGAAAAGAGAGGTAAGGGAAAATTTGAAGTAAAATTACCTTTGAAATGTTTTTCATGTAACAAGATTGGTTATTTTGTATCTAGATGTCCTACAAGAGTTCCAAAGCACAAACCTAAGTTTTTCAAGTCTAAGTATTCAAAAGACAAGGAATGTTATTATGATAGTGAGGGTATATCTAATGATGATGATGGTGACTATGATGAAATTGGATTTATTGCCATTAATGATGATGAACCTATGCATGAAGAAAACACCTTAGTATCCCGTGTTGAAAAGAAATCTAAATGGGTTATAGATAGTGGTTGTTCACATCATATGAATGGAGATAAAAACAAGTTTGTGAGTTTCAAAATACATGATGGTGGTGTTTTCATATTTGGTGGCAATACTCCTAAGCTTATTATTGGAGTTGGATCTATTTCTTGGGATGGAAAGATTAACATTGACAATGTATTACTTGTTGATGGACTTAAGCATAATCTAGTGAGTTTTGGAAGATTAGTGGACAAGGGTTATCAATTGAAATTCATTGATGGGAAATGCTCTATTAGAAATAAATCAGGAGACATCTGGTACTAAATCAGAGGTAATGTATTTCAATTGAACACATCTGAAGCTTCTTGTTTTATTGTGAAGGTTGATGACAGCTAGTTATGGCACAAAAGATTTTGTCATGTTAACTTTGACAACATTGTGAAGGAAAGTATGAAAAAAGCAGTAAGAGATATACCTGTTATATGCTGAATGTAGACCTCTGAATTCAACACAAACACAACATATTCTTTACATAATCGCTCAATTCACAAAGACAAACATGAATTGTTTGTTCTGCAAATTCAATTGAGGCAACCTATTGCCTCCTAATTAGTTGTGGATGTTGAGTTTTACCCTTAGAATGAGAGCCAACAACCTGACCATTGCTAACATGGAGGATTTTAAGAATGCAAGAAGAGAAGAATTTCCATTAATCTATGAGAAAATGCTCTTAATATATGAATTGAGAAACAATTAAGCTATGAAAGTGAATTGTAACTAAACTAAGGATGAATTGCAACTAAGTTATGGAAGCAAAATGCAATTAATCTAAGAAAGAAAAATGCTTTTAATCTAGAGATGAAATGCTTGTAATCTATGAAAGGAATTTGCTTTTAAACTAGAATTGAACTTGAAATGAATTTAAGAAGCT
>MU226848.1:2404712-2419800 GCA_018584345.1 Thuja plicata
ATTATTTAAATAAAAGGGTGAATTATTGCCACATAAGTGTCCTTTCACATGGAATTATGGAATTCTTTTTTGAGGATAATTCACCCAATAATTAAATAACCTTTCAATTCCTTTTATGTATATTAGCCAAAGGGGATGGAATTGATTTAATTAAAAGAACTTAAGACTTTAGGATTAAATCAATTAATCATAGGGGTTTTTAGCTAATAATCATTGAGAATATCAATTAAATGTAATGTTAGATTTATGCAAATTTGGGTTTTCTGCATTTGAAACTCAGTCAATTAAATTCAATTAGGGGAAGAATTTTCCTAGTATAATAGGACTTCGAGGATAAGAAAATGCACCAAAATTGATTAGGATTATTAGGTGCCAATTTTGGGGTGTTACATTTTGCCCCTGTTTGAATTAATGTGCGAGTAGTGCATTGATTCAAAGAACAATCTAAAGTGAAGATCGGAATCGGGGTTAGATTGCCCCAATGTCCACTGATAGCTGATGAAGATCTAGGACTATCTTCAGAATTAGGGTTAGATTGCCCCAATATGAAGGTTAGCCCTCCGAGATCTAGGTTAGATTGCCTACATAACGGTCTAAAGAGTTTTTGAGAGTTATCTTTAGAATGAAGCATAACTTTTAGGAATTAGGGTTAGATTGCCCCAATACCCAATGAGATTTCAAGAATCATCTCTGGAATGAAGCTTAGTGCCCCAATGTCTAGGTTAGATTGCCCAGACACCGGTTAGATTGATATCTTTCACAAGACTATCTCTAGAACGAGGCTCAACCTTCAGGGGTCAGGGTTAGATTGCCCCAATACCTGTCTCAAAAGACAATCAATTTAGGACTGTCTCTAGAACGAAGTGTGATCCTTGAGGATCCGAGTTAGATTGCTCAGATACCTAGCAAGATAGATGACGTGATGAAAAGATTCAAGATCATGGAATATCCAATTTTGACCAAAAGGTATGAAAAATTGAATATGCCCCAAGTGATGAGATGCCCCTAGCAATGGGGACTTTTGATTTAGATTAGACTTATTCAAGAATGATGTGAAAAGATTCAATGATGCAATCATCTTGCCCCTTGGGAGAGAAATCGAAAGAAGACACATCATAGTGATGAGAGAGAGAAATTGTAGAAAAATATAGATCAAGAGAGAGCAGAATCAATTTAGAGTGATCGATAGGTCCTATTGATTAGGTTTGACCATAGTTGACCAGAATTTACTTTGATGAAAAGATTGAAGAATCTGAGAAAATTATGACAAGAGATAAGCCTAACAAGAAACCAACATCAGAAAACTGACTGCATAAGCATCCGATCATGTCAGTCCCAAAATTTTTAAAATGCAATTTTGATCTACTTAGGAGTGTCAGATTTTGATTTCGATAACAAAAATGGATTCAGAATGGTCCAATTAGCCAAGGGTGCATTTTTTGTGAAAAATGGAGCACTTTGAAAAATTAGGTCAAAGGCTATATAAGGCCCGGAGGGGTCATTTTCAAATCATTAGGGGTCATTTTCAAATCATTATTCACCTTTGACTTTAGCGATGGTGAGAGCTCTAGCTAACATTGAGAGTATTCCTATGCACATGCATCGATTTGAGCACACCTGACGGCACAACTGACCAGCTGAGTATGACACACCTGTGAGTATTCATAATTGGATCTTGTATTTCTGCAAAAAATTTATCATTTTTTAGCATTAGTGAGTTTTTAAAGCATTTTAAACCACGTCTCACCAAATCTCGCACAAGGAAATAGTTTCTTCACGCCAGGCCTAATCGCCTTTCGCCTGAGGAAACTGAATCCTCATGTGCGTTGGGGATTTTTCATGCGGGCCCCTCCCTAGTGCTCGTGCAAAGAGCATGCATGCGCCGCGCAAGATTCCTAGAGTTTCCTCGTGCGAGAAAAGAGTTTTCTCGCATGGGAAATTGGAAAAAATTAGAAATTGTTATTTTTCTTGCGTCGCAAAGTCAACTAGTTAAACTGTGTGTAAAATAGTTCCATAGCTGCATTTGTTGTCTTTTTCTTTGAAAATCATCATTGTTGAGGTATTGATCCAATCTTGTCCTTTTATGTTGTAGGTTGATCTCCTAGACATCAGTTTTAGGTCCCATCATCCTATCATGGGTGAGTTATTGTAGAGATTATCAGATGCTGATGGGGCCCACATTGATGGGCTAGGATTGACATATCTGCATGATGTACCTGATATTTGAGTAAATCATGGATTACTTGGAGCCCTGGTTGAGCATTTCCATTTGGAGATGAATACTTTTCATCTGCCATAGGGAGAGATGACGGTGACTTCGGAGGATGTATACCAGATATTGAGAGTGCCATTCCATGGAGCTCATGTGGAGTATTGCATGCAACTGAGAGATGGTACACAGGCTTTGAGAGCCATTTTTCAAGATTAGTTGGATGTGGGCTGGGCTATCTCTTAGGAGGAGCTGATACATACATATGGCCAAGATTACCCCTTGGCAGTTGTTCTCGCATTATTTTTGAGTTTTCATATGGTACCAGATCATGGTCAGCACAGTTTGGAGTGCGACTGGGGCGTTATGCTCCAGAAGATGTTAGATGTTCCTTTGGTCACTTTTGGATGGGGTGAGTGCATACTAGCATAGATGTATCATGAGATGCACGAGATCGTGTATCAGGGGGCCCGCACTATGGCAATAGGAGTGGTTGTTTTGTAGATCATGGCCTAGGAGCACCTTCCCATATGTAGGCCAATTTTTCATGATACGCGACAGCTATTAGAGCCATATATTTATAGATACATTGGTCCGATGACCCAGCCCATGCTAGGTAAGACTGAGCAGTGGCATGCATAGATTGATGATATGGCTGCAGTGATATGGTAACTATGGGTAGCTACTGAGGTCTGGGATGATGCTCGTCATGAGCTATCATACATGTTATGTTCACATCCTCTGATAGGGCATACCATCACAGTGATCAAGCACTTTCTACTTACGCGTGTGTTGCACCAGTTCGGGAGTCCTCAGGATGTATCGCTCGAGTATTGCACTTATGCCCGATTCATCGATGAGATGAAGAAGGGTTGGAAAAGGCATCTTGACAGGGGGTGTAGTATGATAGACACTCAGGTACCACCATCTCAGGGGGATTACATGGTTGCAGTGAAAAATGTAGGTGTGACACCTACATACATAGATTAGCTATTGGCACATCCATTTCCTAGGTTCACATCTCTAGTAGGCTAGATTCCTCAGGTGGTGCAGCCACCACCATAGCAGTAGGCACAGCAAGGTCCTCCTCCAAGATAGCAGCCTTAGGATCGGTAGCCACAGGATCAACAGTCATAGAAGCCACCACTTCAACAATAAAATAGAGTGGTACGTCCACGTACACAATAGACTGCTATCCCTATGAGGCCTATGGGATCAGACACAGGCACTGGACCTAGTGGCAGCCAGGATAGAGCTGCAGAGTAGGGTGATGATACTGTCATGGCCAATGCCATTCTGACTGATCCTCCAACAGGCAGACAGGTGACCTAGCTATAGGAGGCTCTTCATAGAGTGAGAGAGAGTGTGACAGACATAGAGGGAGCGTGATGATCTCCATAAATAGGTGGTTATCAAAGATACCTGAATATCAGAGTGGGATTGGGAGGTCCAAGATTTGTGAGAGGCACTGGCTAGGGCACAGCTAGATATTAGATATGAGGCTACTCAAGCTACTTACTATTATGCTATGTATACTCTTGCAGTTCTTGAGGTAGTAGATGAGATTCTACCTTTTTCAGAGTATGCTGGCGCTCGAGTTGTTCCACAGGGACCACCTCCAGCAGGACCACCTCCATAGGGACCACCTCTGGGTCCTCCTCCTCAGTAGCAGGGCATGCCCGCACCTCCACCTCCTCCAAGTGGTTAGGTCATGATGTATTTTGTACCACCATTTTGACCTATTGTGCTCAAGTAGCACCCTTGTACATTCAAACCGATCAATATATATATATATGAGCTCAATTTTTGGCATCATTGTACATGTGTATATATTGTTTTAAATGAGTATGTTTTATGAGATGATTTCCTATATGATTTATATGTATGGATTATAAATGTATGCAATGGATGAATATGCAAATGTTTATGCACGTGTTTTATTGATGTATGAAAATGCTATGATAGATGTTAGATGGTTAAATGCTATGTATGATTTGAGTTATGCTTATAATGGATGCACATGTTTATGAATATATGTATGCAAATTAATTTATGGAAATGCATTTCTTGAAAATTAATGGAATGTAATGAATGTAATGGTACTAATCATCTCATGTAGGGCATTCACAATATACAACAGATTCTAGCCAAAGGGACACACACGAAGATCGAGAACGAGGACCAGACACTCATGCAGTCAAGAAGAACCATGATGAAAGATGAGGACTTTTTAAGAATGAGAAGATAATGAAGAGAGCACCAAACTACCACGATGCAAGCCTAAAATGTGAATTCAAGCCTACAATGCAAATGCAAGCCTAAGCTAAATGCAATCCTAGGACTTTGGTTGTTAGACTCATCGTATTTATCATCATCGGGTGCTTTGGATCATCAAAGTCAATACAATCCTTATTGGTGCCACTACGACCATAAGAATATGAATATAACTTTCATCACATAAAATGTAGGAAATGAATGTAAGCACTGAAGGAACGAAAGCCAATGTGACCCGAACATTGTTTCCAGTTTGATATAGTAATAATTCACAAGTAAACAAACAGAGCAATAACAGTCAAGGAGATAGTTTCAACCTCCCCTTGGCATACAAATAAACAAGATCGAGGTATGTGAGGGTTTTCCACCTTAATGAAAAAGCTCTTATCACATACACCTTGTTTATTTGACGTTGCCGAATCATCAAAACCACACCAACAAGCAATAGTCAAAGAAAATATCAATGAAATCCATAAGAACAGACATCATACAAAGAAAGAGTCAATCATATCTCAGCATGTTTCAAGGCTTACGAATGTGTCTATGTTTGGGGTGTTGAGAAACACCATTGTGCTTTTGAGTGCAATGTGTTTGATTTCTATTGAGAGATGTTTACGTTGTGAGATATCGATGTGTGTTAAAAAACACAGATGTGTCCAAAGAGAGTGTTGAAAAACACTATTTGATTAAGGTGTTGAGAAAAACCAGTTTGTGCCAGTAGCAAGTTGTCCTTTGACAAGATTACTGACTCAAGTGTAAATCGAACAGCAATCAAAATGGGGAGCCATGCCCCCAAGTAACAAATGGATCAAAGCCAAGAAAAATGGATAGCAAAACAATGCGAGAAATCTCATCAATGTAGTGGCAATCAATGTAGTGGCAGGTTCAGTGAGAACCACTGGTGACTGTCACAAGAGATTCTCAAGCATAAAGATCGATAACAAGATTGAAGCATCAGTAGGAAGATGCAGTGAGGACCACTAGTGACTCATACGAAAGAGAGTCTCAAGAAGAGATGAAGTGCTACGAGCCATCGGTAGGCAGACACAGTGAGATCCACTAGTGACCGATGTAAGAGGAGAAGAACTCTAAAATATAAGACAATGCCCCCTAGACCAGGAACATGCCCCTGAGTATGACCACTTTCAATCCATGTGAGGTTGAGAAAAATCTTGAAGATGACAGAAAGAAAAAGCACACTAAAGCAGGAAAGCGAACTAAAGCTGGAAAGCAAACTGAAGTAGGAAAGCAACTGAAGCAGGAAAGCAACTGCAAGAAAGCCAAGACATGCTGCGACAGATAAAGCATTGTGAAACAAGAGGCACCTATTTACCAGGTTTTCACCATCTTGGAAGAAATTCTATTTTTGCTACCATGACACCTGTTTACCAGGTTTTCATCAATGGCACATTTTTCTCTTTTTCTCTTTTTTTGTATTTTTCAATTTTTCGTTCTTTTTTCTTTTTTTTTTAATTTTTTTGAATTTTTTGAATTTTTTCATTTTTTTGATATTATCAAGGCACCTATTTACTAGTTTTTCACCAGGATAATAGACACATCAAAGCACCTATTTGCCAGGTTTTCACTAAGATGATCATTTTTTCAGGACATTTTACAATTTTTAGGATTTTCTTAGAAATAAAGTATGTACATGAGCATGCAGAAGATATCTCAACTATAGAATTTCTTTAGGTGAAGAGCATTGATGGGATCTTTGAGTGGTTCACCTTCTGTAGTGGAGAGATAATAAGCGCCAGACCCAAATACTGCAGTAATGATATAAGGACCAAGCCAGTTTGGCTCAAACTTCCCTTTCTGAGTCCGCTGTTGTTGATTTTTAGGAATCTCTCCCAGGACGAGATCATCTGTTTGGAAGTCTCTTGGTTTGAATTTCTTATTATAGCTCTTTGATATCCTCTTTTGGTATGCTTTAAGATGATTGAATGCCACCTCTCGATGTTCATCCAGTAAATCAAGCTCTTGAAGCCGAGATATTCTCATGTCATCATCTGTAACAAGGCCTTTCAAAGAGACTTGCAATGTAGGAATCTCAACCTCAATAGGTAGTACAGCATCTGTGCCATAGACTAAAGCAAAGGGAATGGCCCCTGTTGGCATTCTGATACTGGTGTGATTGGCCCATAAAGTCAGATTTATCTGGAGGTGCCAATCCCATCCAGGCTTGTATACCGTACTATGCAGGATCTTGAGAATTGTTTTGTTAGAAGCTTTAGCTTGCCCATTACCCTGGGGGTAATAAATAGAAGACCAATGTTGAATGATCTTGAACTTAGCACATAAATTTGTCAGATCTTTATTCTTGAACTATCCCCCATTGTCAGTGATAATAGAGGAAGGTACACCATATCTACAAATAATGTAGCTTAAGATAAACATGGCTATAGATTTTCCATCAGCTACACTGAGAGGCACTGCCTCAACAAATTTAGTAAAATAATCCATAGCAGTGATGATGTACTTGTGTCCTCTTGAGGAAGACAAATATATCTGACCTACTAAGTTGAAAGCCTGCTATCGAAATGGCCAAAAGGTGATAAAAGGAATGAGTTCCTTAGCTGGATCATGAATCAAGTTTCCATGGAGTTGACATCATTTACAAGATTTGGCGAACTACATATCTTCCTTCTCCATATCGGACCAATAATAACCAGCTCTAATAAGCTTATGAGCTAGTGTCAGGCCATTTGAGTGAGAACCACAAATTCCTTCATGTACCTCTTCTAACGCGTGTTTAGACTCATCAGGTTCTAAACACCTGAGGAGGGTACCATCTAGACCCCGTCTATACAAGTTGTTTGCTATAATGATGTACCGTGAAGCACTACAAATTAGATAGCATTTTTCATTTCTAGTATATGTCTCAGGAATAGTTTGATTATGGAGATATGAGTATATGTGGTGGTAGCAAGATGAATCATGTCCAAAAACTGAACAGACCATCTGGGACTTAGGAGAGTCATAGGCAGGGTAGCATAATGTCTCCACTAGGAACTCGTGTCTTAAATCATTCTCTGGCATTTGCAACATAGAGGCCAGAGTAGCCATAGCATCAACCACTTTATTATCCACCTAGGGAATTTGCTAAAAAGTGACATGTGCAAAATAATTCTTAAGGCTGTCAACCATCCTTTTATAGGGTACCAACTTTTCATCTTTGGTTTGATAAGTATTGTTGACTTGATTGATAACTAGTTGTGAGTCTCCAAAGACTTTTAGTTCATCCACTCACCATTCAATAGAAATCTTGAGTCCATTGATCAAAGATTCATACTTAGCGGTGTTATTGCTACAAGGAAACATCATTTTATATGCCTTTGGTAAAGAGGACCGATGAGGTGTGATAAACAAAATTCCAGCTCCTGACCCCTGTTGGGTGAACGAACCATCAAAGAACATTGTCCATGTTTGATGCATGAGAAGCATAATGGACTAATCTAGGAATTCCATATTTAATGGTTGGTGATCTGTAAGAGGTGCTTCAGCCAATTGATTTGCAATTGCCTATCCTTTAATAGCTTTTCTCTCAACATATACAATATCAAACTCACTAAGGAGCATAACGCATTTAGCTAGTCTACCTATGAGGGTAGCTTTATTAAGTAAGTATTTCAATGGATCGATCTTTGCAATTAACCTCATAGTGTGAGACAACATGTAGTGTCGTAGCTTCTGGGAAACAAACACCACTGCTAGGCAAGCCTTCTCAATCACTAAATAATTCATTTCGTAACAGACCAATGTTCTACTGATGTAGTAAATGGCTCTTTCTTTGTGATTTGGATCTTCTTGGGCCAAGAGAGCACCCAAGGATGTTTCGATTGCTGAGATATATAGGATCAAAGGCTTCCACTAAGTGGGAGGCATCAGTATGGGTGGATTAGCTAGATACTATTTAATTTGTTGAAACCCTTGTTCACACTCTTCGTTCCAGTCATAAGTCACACCTTTATGCAAAGTCTTGGTGAAAGGTTGTGACTTATCAACTAATTGTGAGATAAGCCACCTGATAGATTGAAGTCGACCTTGAAGACCCCTAAATTTTCTGATATTACAGGGTGGTGGCATTTCCATTATAGCTTGTACCTTTTCCAGATCCACCTCAATTCCTTTCACCGAAATAATGTAGCCAAGTAATTTTCCAGAAGTAACCCCAAATGCACATTTCTTAGGGTTTAGACACAACCTAAATTTATCCATACAATCTAGTATAGGATTTAGATCAGTGAGATGTGTTTTCCTATCCATACTCTTGGCAAGCATATCATCCATGTAGTCCTCCATTTCCATATGCATCATGTCATGAAATATTGTAGTAACAACTCTTTGATAAGAAGCCCCAGCATTCTTTAAACCAAAGGGCATAACATTCCAACAAAATGTACCCCATGCACAAGTAAAAACTATTTGCTCTTGGTCTTCTCACGCAATTTTGATCTTATTATAGCCAGAAAAGCCATCCATTAAGGAATACATCTCATATCCCGTTGTCATATCCACAATCATGTCAATATTAGGAAGTGGAAAATCATCTTTAGGACATGCCAAATTTAAATCTCTAAAGTCTATGCAAACCCTAATAGATTTGTCATGTTTGGTTACTGAGACTATATTAGAAATCCACTCTGCATAATCAATCGCTCGGATGAACCCAGCTTTCAGAATTTTTTTCAATTCTACCTTGATCAATAAAGCTACATGAGGATGCATCCTTCTAAGTTTTTGTTTGGTAGGTTTCACACCTAGTTCTATTGATAAGTGATGCATAATGAGGTCAAGATCCACACCTGGCATGTCAAAATACGTCCATGCAAAATTTATCTTTTTCTCTTGGAAAAATTCTATAAATTCCTTAAGTTCCTCTATAGATAATGACTTGGCCACATGGATGATGTGTGGATGTTCTTCTGTTCCCAAATTTATCGGCTGAGTAGGTTCAATTAACACTAATGAGCGTTCCTAGAAGTGACTCTAAAGCGCATAAAGTACCTCACCCTCAGGTGCCTCAAAGAGGTTTTCACCTTCGGGTACGTCTTTTCTTTTTACTTTTTTTGGCTCTAATACTGCCACAATGTGGTTTTCACCATCAGAGTGCTTATTTTTTCTTCTTTTAATTTTTTGACTAAGGTACTTGATGTCATCCTTGGTCATGTTGATACTTTCTTCACTAGTGGAGGACATTACGGGCTCAATAGTGTGAAGGTAGCAGGCTAAGGTGTAATCATTCTGGAATGTAAGGACTTCACTGGATGAAGGAGAGGAATTATAGTCTATTAATTCAGGATGTTGGAGGGAAAGAGATGTGATAGGTTCAAGTGCATCCATAGTATAGTCATCATTGAAAGTGTTAACTAGCAAAATGGGATCTAAACAGATCTCATCCAAAGGTGTGTTTGAATCCTTTTGATCTCTAACAACTGAAGTAGAAGACATGTCAACACCTATAGACTCAGACTCATTAGGATTTTCACTAGACTCCTCACTTACGTCGAGAAGTCTTTCATAAGATCCTGCTGACAAACTATCAAACTCATACTCATGAGAGTCTGTATCTAAACTCTGACTCAGGTGCTTGCACCATGAAGGTTTTTGAGTTCTTGTAATACTAGTATGTTCTTGTGTCCACCGTTCTTGAAATTCTAGTGGTATGTACTCTTCTCCTTTGAAGTTAGGATCTTGTGAGTCTTTCCATTTCTCATAAGTGAGTGTCTCAAATGGAGTAGTTTGATCAGAATCATTGTCTATTTCAGTAGTATAGGTACGTGGCACAAACTTATCTAGCTTAGCAAAGAATGTTGCCAGGTCTGGAGGGATACGATAAGGAAAGTAATCCTCATCTGAGCTATCTTGTATAGTGTCAGCTGTAGTTGTACTTTTAGGTTCTAGTGTAGGCTCTACTTTTGGCACAAATTTATTGATCCCTAGATGAAATAGAACCTTTTGAAACCTAACCCAGTGGTATCTTTTGACCTATAGCTTGAATAGGTTTAACTAACACATTGCCATTCACACCTATCGGGCCACTTCCTTTGTACCCAAAATGTTTCATAATCTTAAGACTCTCGCTGTTAGGATTTAATTTGCGAGCTAGGGTAGTTTGTTCAGCTGTGTTCTTTCCTTTACAAAGCCAAGCTTTGATAGCTCTATCCTTGTCTTCATCTTCCAATGGTGTATTAGACCTTACAAATGTACCCTCATAAACTACCTCAGGGGTAATGGAAGATTTATTGTGTTCAGAAGGTCTCCCACAAGATCTAGGAGATAGGGGAAGAGCCGCTAATGATAGCATGGGCTCCATTTGATATCCCCCCATGCCTATATCTATGATTTTTAGTGTCTATTCCATGTCTTTGAGCTTGGCATCACAGAGTTTTGTGTATTCTCTATTAGTCAAAACAAGACTGTCGGCTGATTGAGTGAGAGAATTACAAGAAGATCCCACACTAGCAGGAACAATCACCTCTGTGCCTTGAAAAGAGAACTTGATACACTAATGGTATGTAGAAGGAACCACTTGCATCTCATGAATCCACAGTCTTCCTAGCAAAATATTATATGCAAGAGGAAGGTCTAGCACTTGACATATGATGTCTCTTTCAACTGGGCCAACCCGAATGGGTAACACAACTAGACCTCTAGATGTTCTCTCTTCTTCATCATAAGCTTTTATGGTAATTCTTTTGTGAGAGTCTATGCAATCCTTGCCATAACCTAGTTGAGCAAGAAAATGAGAAGAGAAAATATTAAGACCAGCACCATTATCAATGAGCACGCGGCGGACTAACTGCTTCCCTATCATGACTTCTATGTGTAGAGGAGCATTGTGTGGGTGACTAATTGAGTGATCATCTTCTTGAGAGAAGGATAAGTAATGCGGCAAGGTCAAATGACCCACCATGGATTGAAATTGATCCAAGTTGATATCTTTGGGGACATTAGCTTCAATGAGAGCTTTGTCCAGAATCTGCCTATGAGAAAGTGAGATTTTTAATAGCTCAAAAATAGTTATCTGAGCATTGGTCCTTTGAAGCTGGTCAAGAATGCTATAACTAGTAGCATGAGGCATAGGGACCACCTTTGTGGTCTTTTTGGTAGAACCAACAACAGTCTTATCCATAGTTTGTTTTGGCATGGACGTAGCAGCAGGAGGGTTAGGACCCTTGATAGAGATTCTATCATTAGACCAAGTAACAACATTCACACAATCCTGGGATGTTTCAAATTGAGACTCAGGGCCTCTCACGACAAACGGGGTTCTGGGTCTAGAAATATTCCCACTTCCATTGTTCGTAAACATATTACAATATTCCACTCCCATTGGTTCAATCATGTTGATCACATTATCATAAGTGGCATTGGCGTAATTAACTTTGGCATTATTATTCTGAGCATTGGAGGATTCACCTTTCTCATGATGAGGAAAGGGGTCTTTGAATGCTTGGTGATCCGAATTCTTGTTATGATTCTCCACAATGATGACTTGGTTATCAATTAAGTCTTGAACTTTATGTTTTAATTGGTAACAAATAGTAGTCTTGTGACCTTTGTTCTTATGGTAATCATAGTAATCATTCTCATTCCACCAATGAGGTCTTGGTTGCGGATCGTATAAACATTTCTCCAAAAGAGAAAGAATTTTATTTTGCACCAAAGTTTTGAAAACCACATCAATTGGTTCTTCGAGAGGGGTAAATTCATGCTTGGGTCATGGTACCCAAGGTTTGTTGCCAGCAAATCTAGAAGGCTGTTGAGTGTTGGTTGCAGCCTTTGTGATAGCTTTGGTCACTTGCATACCCACGATGAGATTAAAGACCATTTTCGAAGAAGTTGAATTCATGTTATCAACCACCCCATCATTCACAACATCTTTATTTTTGTTGGGGAATTTACCTTTGTCTTTGTTGGATGATGAGGAATTTTGCTTGTTATCTTTATACAAGGTCAATTCACCTTTTTTAACCATGAAGGCTTCTATTCTCATAGCCTATTTTATCATACTATCAAATTTAAGGGGACCTTGGAGTTGGACTTGATACCCGAAGTTAGGGGTGAGATTATCCAAGAATATATCAAGTTTCTTGGACTCAAGTATTTTGCAAGGGTACTTTGTGCAAAGTTGTCTCCATCTTTGGAGAAACATCAAGAATGGTTCCCCTTGCTTCTGTTTAAGGATGCAAAGATCCCTTATGTTAATAGGATGTTGAATATTATGAGAATAGTGTTGCATAAAAAGATTAGCAATCTCATCAAAAGTTTTGATACCATTGGGCAATCGTGAGAACCATTCCATAGCAGGCCCACCTAAACTTCATGGAAAAAGACACATCAAATATGTTTGATCATGTATAAACTCCATTGACAAGGCACCAAATTCTCTTAAATGATCCTGGGGATCAAAGGTACCTAGGTACTTTTCATACTTTGTGAGCTCTACACCTTTGGAAAAGGTTGCATAACAATACTCTTATCAAACGAAAAAGGACATATACTTTCCATTGTGAATTGTTGCGTAGCTTTGTCCTTATCTTTCATAAGTTGGCTGACTTCTCCTTGTATGTCATGAATTATCTTATGCAACTTGGAGGCTTCAATTTCCTCTTCTTTAGCGATAAGTGTATCCAATTGGAAGTTTGTGGGTAATTTGACTCCTTGATTTGCTAGATCTAGGAAATATTTTTCTTTGTCTTCCGCAAGGAGTATCTCCATCATTTTAATAAGAGCTTTATTAGATTTTGCTATGTCTATATCATTCTGAGTTATAGGGTCATCGTCATTCCCAACAATTTCATAAATACTTTGAGTTTGGTCTTGACCGTGGTGTTGCTCTTGACCTTGTTCATGTTGAGATTGGTCATGACCTTGTGTGTAATCGAAAGGAGACATCATGTTGTTAATGTGAGATTGTTCTGTATGCACTCCTTCAGTATGAGAGTGAGAACTCATAGCCGATGTGCTTTTCAATGAATCAAAAGGATTGAAATGTGAAAAAGGATCACTAAGGCAGTGAGGGTCATTAATAGGATCGACCCAAACAGATGGCTTCTTTGAGATAAAAGCATTATGCTGATCTTGAAACAATGGATTAGAACAAAACTGAAGCACTAGCTTCAGATTTGAAATATGGTCTGCACTGAATGGGGAAGAGGAACATGATGATCCCTCTTGATTATCCACTTGAATAACATGTTCAGAATGACCTTTTCCTTGATTGCGAGGTTTACTTTTAACTACTTCAAAACCACGTATAAGAAAGATATTACCGCTCCTAGTCGTAACATGCATAGATGAAGCTGATACGAGAGGAAACTTAAGATCTAACTCAAAACTCTGTATCTAAAGGTATCAAAAAAAAGACAAGGTAATAGGCTAGAACAACCAAGGCATGAGATGCACCCAGCATGAATCGTTAGAAGTATGGCTAGAATAGTCGAGATATGACTATCATGTCGCAAGGTAAAAAACATAAGAAGCAGGATAGAGAAAAAGAGACAAGACGAGTTCGAGTATGAATCAGTCAGTTTCCAACTTGGAACAACTAGTTTCAATCTATAGACAACAAAGGAACAAATAGTCAAATCCAGACAAGAGGCAGATAAGGCAGATAAACAAACTTGGTTTTCAAGGTAAAGACCAGGTTTTGAGACATAGTGAGAACTGTTCTCTAACAAGATATCCAGGCTTAGGATAGTTTTAAGATTATATAAATCAGCAATCTTTGTTTCAAGGTGACAAGCATTCATTTAAAAACACAAAGTTTCAATCAGGTAGTGATGCAAATAGTAATCAAAAACAATTCCACCAAGGAAAAAGCAACTTGGTAGAAACATGGGAGTCTTTATTTGAATGATAGAATAGACAGTTTAAGACTCAAGAACAAACACTCAATTATACCTACAAAGAAAATTGGTTGAGAAGACAAAATTTGTGCCCCGCTGTCTTATGCGTATGCGTTCACCTCACACAACAGTGTCACCCTCAAAAGAGCGCTCGTGTTTTCAGTGTTTCCAAGGACTAAGTATATATTTTGAAGGTAACCCTTAAACAGGGGCCAGTGTCATATACCACTTCAAACATCTAGGTGCATACCTATGTCAAGAATCTAGGGGAGAGATTCTTCCCTCTCCCTACACATAGATTATGCCTCCTTTTGGAGGTGAACCGGGTAGGCATTTAACTAAGAGAGTGTTTAATAGGCTTCCATTCACAATAACCTCTGGTGCCTCTGATACAGAGCTGGGGCCTCACAGCCACACCAAAACTTCTAAGTCACACACCCTTGCAAGCAAGGCTGGGAGCGGCACCGCTCAGTATGACAAACAAGGCTTTCTCATGATGACAGTCAAAATCAATGAGAAAGAAGTTACTATGGCTTTGGAGTCTTTAGATTACAACAAAGTAGACTTTATTAGAGTGAGGTGGAATCACCGATGAAAGGTGTGTACTCACTTGGGTCATTCCCAGAGGTTCAACTTCTGGTAGGCCCTCTAAAGGTGACTCAACTTGGTTCGGATTCAAGGGTTTGATTTTATGATTCTCTCAATGAGAGAAGAGCATACTTCTCTACCTTTGCACCTCACCCAAACACAT
>MU226848.1:2421132-2451154 GCA_018584345.1 Thuja plicata
AGCCATATGGATAAATCATAAATGAAAGCTAAACATCTTCAATTCTAATTGAAATTTAGACTAATTATGCAAATTAAGCTTAAAACATGAAAATCAAATGCAAATTGACTATAATATTGATGCTCTCAAAAAATCATCCTCTCTAATGAAGAAAAGAAGTCCAATTTATAGAAAACCAAGGAAAGAGAGTGAAGAGTTTCTTGAAAAGAAACAGTTGTCTCTTCATTCTCCATTTGAGACAAATAAGCGAAGATTATTTAAATAAAAGGGTGAATTATTGCCACGTAAGTGTCCTTTCACATGGAATTATGAAATTCCTCTTTGAGGATAATTCACCCAATAATTAAATAACCTTTCAATTCCTTTAATGTATATTAGCCAAAGGGGGTGGAATTGATTTAATTAAAAGCACTTAAGACTTTAGGATTAAATCAATTAATCATAGGGATTTTTAGCCAATAATCATTGAGAATTTAGGAATTAAATGTAATGTCAGATTCATGCAAATTTGGGTTTTCTACATTTGAAACTCAGTCAATTAAAGTCAATTAGGGGAAGAATTTGCCTAGTACAATAGGACTTTGAGGATAAGAAAATGCACCAAAATTGATTAGGATTATTAGGTGCCAATTTTGGGGTGTTACAATACCTAAATTTGTGAATCCATCTAACACTATGTGTAGAGAGTGTATTTTGGGGAAGCAAACTAAAAGCACTTTTAAAAGCAAAGCTTATTCAGCAAAAGAGAAGTTGGATCTGGTGCATACAGATCTATGTGGTCCTACATGAACAAGATCATACTATAGTGAAAGGTACTTTATACTATTTTTTGATGACTTTTCTAGAATGATTTGGGTTACATACTTGAGAGAGAAATCTAAAGCATTTGACAAATTCAAATTTTTTAAAGCAAAAGTTGAGAATGAATCTGGTTTTAAGATAAAATGTTTGAGATCAGACAGAGGTGGTTAGTTTACATTAGAGCTATTTAATGCATACTATGAAGAGCATGAAATATTTAGATATACATCTGCACCTAGAACTCCACAACAGAATGGGATAGTAGACTGAACAAACAGATCTATATTAGATGTTGCAAGAACTATGTTTCTAGAAGGAAATGTGTCACATGCTCACTAGAGAGAAGTAGTTGGCACTGTTGTGTACACCCTAAGCATAATTCAGATCAGAGACGGTACAAGTAAGACTCCCTATGAATTATGGTTTGATCATACTCATACTGTAAAATATTTTAGAATATTTGGAAATAAATGTTATATCAAGAGAGAAGATGAGATAGGCAAGTTTGATGCTAGAAGTGATGAAGAAATTTTTCTTGGTTATTCCACTAAGAGTAAAGCATATAAATGTTTCAATCTGAGATTGAGAAATTTGATTGAAATCACCAATGTGAGGATAGATGAAAAGTTTCAAATTAAGGATAGGATATATGACTGTGGTTAGATTATAGGAATAAAAGAGGTTACTATTGAACCTGAAGAACCCTTGATGGTTGACAATGAGATTGAAGATGAACAGATTGAAGCTACTAAGACACTGAAGAAACCAAGGTATGTTAAGAAGAATCATCATGAAGATTAAATTATTGGTGATGCAAGTAAAGGTATGATGACTAGATCTGGAGCTAGAGATGAAATTTGTTTGATTTCTCAAGTTGAACCAAAGACTATTGATGAAGCATGTAGAGATGAATCTTGGACTAAAGCTATGGAAGAAGAACTTGAATAGATAAAGAAAAATAATACTTGGGAATTGATTCCGAGACCTAAGAAAAAAATGTGATTAGTACTAAATGAGTTTTCAGAAACAAAATGGATGAGGAAGGAAAAATGGTAAGAAACGAGGCTACACTGGCATGTAAAGGATATTCACAACAAGAAGGAATAGACTATGAAGAAACATTTTCTCTTGTTTCTAGATTAGAAGTTGTATGATTATTTCTTTCTTATGCTACACATAAAGACTTTAAGTTTTATCAGATGGATGTGAAGTTAACATTCTTGAATGGTGATCTAGAAGAAGAAGTTTACATTGAGAAACCTATTGGTTTTCCTTTGACAGATGATGAAAACATGGTATGAAAGACTAGACAAATATCTACTTCATCTTGGTTTTAGAAAAGGTAATGCAGATAGTAATTTATATTTGAGAACTGATGAAGATCAAATCTTAATTGTATAAGTTTTTGTTGATGATATCATTTTTGGAGGCAATGATATGATGAGTAAGAAGTTTGCTAATGAAATGGAAAATGAAATTTAGATGTCAATGATTGGTGAGATAAAAAAATTTCTTTGTTTGCAAATTAATCAAAGTAAGAATGAAATTTTTATATCTCAAACCAAGTATCTTAAGGAAATGTTGAAATTTTTTTGAATGGAAGATTGTAAACCCATTGGGAAACCTATGGTGACTAGACAAAAACTAACTAGCAATGATGAAACTCAATGTGTTTTTCAAACAAAGTATAGATCGATGATTTGAGGTCTAAAATATCTAACTCACACTAGACCAGATATTACCAATGCAGTTGGAATTGTGGCTAGATATCAAAAAGATCCTAAAGAGACACATTTTGTTGTTGTAAAAAGAATTTTAGATATTTTAAAGGGACAATAGAATATGGATTGTAATATGAAAAATCAAAAGATTTTACTTTGCAGGCTTATACTGATGATGATTGGGAAGGTAATGTGGATGAAAAAAAGAGTGCAAGTGGTGGTACATTTTTCCTTGGGAAAAGATTAGTTTCTTGGTTGAGAAAGAAGTAGAACTATATTTCTCAATCTACTTCTGAGTCAAAATATGTTGCCACTGCAATAAACTGCACACAAGTTGTTTGGATGAAACAAATGCTAAAGGACATTGGAATAATTTTTGAAGAACTAGTGGTTATCCATTGTGATAAAACTAGCATAGTGAATATGTTGAAGAATCATGTAATGCAGTCAAAGACTAAACATATTTCTATTAGGTATCATTTCTTGAGGGAGAAGGTAGCCGATAAAGAGATTAAACTGGAGTACATTAGCACAAAGGAACAAATAGCTAATATATTTACTAAACCTTTACCAAAAAAATTATTTTGAATATCTCAGAAGCATGCTTGGAATGATGGACCCTGCTAGTGGCAATTAATTGATGCAGTTATACATCAGTCCAATGGATCTCAGAGCTATATCATTCTCTAGACTTGATGTATGGATCTACTCCTCAGGGGGAGTGATCCTAGGAGAATACTATGGAGTACATTTGAGTGATCTTGCACCTGGTTGATGGACATGAAGATTTAAAAAAGATACACCTTATAGAAGACTACATATGAGTTATGGAACCCTTTTCCATTGCTGCCAAAGGGGGAAGGAATCTATGTGAAAATCCCTATTGCTTTGGGAGATTTGTGTTGAGGATATTGAGAATATTGTATTGAGAGAGAGTACTTTTGGGTTGATGCATATGGATTTTCCCATATGTTGCCATCAATACAAAAGGGGGAGATTGTTGCTTTGTCACTGATGTCAATATATATTTTTGTGGAGAGGATAGACTGGTTACTTGACAGACCGAAGTGTACGGACACTATACAGATGACACAGAAAAATCAAATTTAGATTTATGTAGAAGAATGTGTGTTGACCTTATTATTAAGGTCTCTTGGCTTTATATTATATATTGTGGATGTTACAGTTGATTTAGTGAAGACTGGTTTCTAGACTGTAACTGTGATACTTGACAGAGCAAGTCTTTGTGTTTCGGGTATATCTTTCTAAAAAAGATATTTAAGATGAAGTGAGCTTAGTGATGGACATCCAACATATTTTGGAATAATGGGTTGAGTTATATTTTTGTTTGATGATTGGTGACATTAGTTGTGGCATGTATTCTGAAGAAGACCTATTTGGTGGTCAACTTCAGACATGTAGCATGTAAAATAAATTGTGAGCATGGATTGCGGATCTGGAAGTATAAGTGATGGATTATATTTTATGTTTACTTGTTATAGGTAGCATGTGTATCTTAGCAAGGGGTTATATAATTATTTGTATATTGGAAATCCTTAATTGACCGAAATGATTAATTTTTTGTATATTAAGAAAGCCTAATTGGCCGACCTAATGAATTATTGTAAGAGGGTATATATGAGTGATCATTTCTTTTGAAAAGATGTGACAAAGATTGAAAAAGAAAAGAAGTGAAAGCTGCAATTCTTGTTGGACTGTTAGATGTAGAGCAGAGTTTATGAGAAGATTACTTCATTGGGACTAACCAAGAAAAGACATTTTCTATCAGATAGTTCACTGGATTATATATTTTCTATATACACTTGTTTGGATTGTGAATCCTTGAGGGTGGCTTTAACCTTCTTTGTTCAGTATGCCTAGGCAGTAAGCCTACTATTTCTCTTGAATCCTAATAGGGTCTATCTCCTAACAAGGACCGTGTACTATAATGTTGTAATAAGCTCCTAACAGGGCTAAATATTTTAACGGGGATACTATACTCTTAGTACATTATTTGTGGGTGCTAATTCCCACTGGGGTTTTACCTTTAACAAGGTTTCCTCGACAAAAAGTACTATGTTATGGTGTTGGAATTTACTGTGTTATCATTTATATTTGTTGATTTGGTTTATAAAGTTTAAATTTTAATAATTTATATTATAACTGATTCACCCCCCTCCCCCCCCCTCAGTTGTCTTGTGGACTATTATTACTAACAATTGGTATCAGAGCTTGTGGTCCTTAGAGAGAAATTTTAATAGCTTGAGGTGAACCTAAAGATGACTTACTACAGGAAGGATAGTCTGAAGTTTGATCCTGAAAACTTTGACAGTTGGAAGAAAAAGATGAGAACACATTTTCTATGTCTGTGAATTGGCTACTAGATGATCACAAAGAAGAATGAAAAGATAGCGACTGGGGATGAATTAGAGAAGGTTTTTGAAGATCAAAATAAGTTATTTTCATGTAATATGGTTTCAAAGGAATCTTTAATCAACACACTTTCAGAAGGAGAATTCACTGAAGTAAAAGACTTGATTTCTGCACATGATATTTGGACAAGATTGGAAGCACGTGAGATTCTAAGCTATTCTCATCATGCCACTTTCCAACAATCTCCCCCTTTGGCATTGATGGCAACACTTAGTGAAAAATGACTAAGTTTTAAATGCAAAACTACACTTTTGACTTATTACTCCCCCATCACTTATTACTACTATATACATTTTTCACACTACACTTATTACTCCCCTTATGAAATCAATGGTAAAGGTATACTAAAAACATAACTATATACACACCAAAATTGTAGGTCCTCTCACCAAAAACTCATACCATGTGAAGAATATCTTGAAAAGATATTTCCAAGATCTTTGAATCTTCTTTCCATGTCTTCTCAAAGATATGACCTACATGAATGAGAACATTCAAAGAAAACAATGATATCTCTACATCCTTTAGTACCGTAGGTAGAGCTTCATCAAGTGACTTCTTCATTGTTTCCATGTCCTCAAGGTGTTTCTCTAGAATTGATAGTTTAGGAGTAAGAATACACCTCAACATATAAAATATCCCCAACACTCTTGACTTCTCAATTTCTAGCACACTAGTTTTGTCTACTAATGTGGACACTTCCTTATACATCTTTGAAAATAGATTGTGAAGATGACTCATGATTCTTTTCCAAATCATCCAAAGTCTTCTCATCATTATGTATTGTGTCCAGAACATTTTGTACATTCCTTGAAGGTTTTATGTATTAGTTATACATTTTCTTTCCTTTCTCAATGAAAGACCTAATATTAGAGATAGTGGTATCCAATATATAGTTTTCCCACTTCAGTGACTAACATATCTCTTACAACTTATTTTCCACAAGGACTTTGTTTTGATTGTCCACTGTATCATTACTCTGAAAGGTAAAAGGTAAGGGTAGAATGTTGTTTATTCTATCTATGGCCACGTCCAATACCTTTGTCTTTTTCTCTGTCCTCTTTTATGATCTCTCCTTATCCTTGTAAAAGGCTACGTATGAAAAATTCATTAAGTTATCCTAATATGCCATCAACATGAGTGTTCATAGGTTTCACATTACTCTACCAACAATAGTGTTGAAGATACAGGAATGGATGCATTAGTTCCTTTTTTAGTTTCTTCATCAATCTCATCTTCCTTCTTTACTTCAACCAAACTCTCTTTAAGTTCATCCTTAGTGCTTTGATGTTTTTATTTGAAGGCTTCTTGAATTTCATCCCCATTCAATGTGCAAAGATTGACTATACTTTGTTCATTACTTCCATCTACTTCAGTAAGTGTATCATCAATATTCCCTTGAAAAGGGTGACCAATATCCTATGAAGTGTCCAAAGACATAGCCACACCATCAGTAAAGAAAGATGGTTGCATAACTATATTGAAAAACTAACTACTGTCATCTTCATCCTTAGAAGATTCAATGTGTACATCTGCAGGTTTTGTTAGTAATAACTGAGAGGGGGGGTGAATCAGTGGCCTCAAAAATATTTCAATAATCAACCCTTTAAAACTTAGTACCACAATATTTTACATGTAGTTATCTTCATTCCTTTAAGATGAATGCCTCCAAATACTTTTATCAAATTATTACTGATCGGAATGCTTTGTAAAACCTTCGACTATATGTTTACCAAAAAGCAGTATGTTAATTTACCAATGGATAGTAAATTATCTAGAGTATACCGATCAATCCAATTAAGTTATGTGTAATGTAAAACACTAAAGTAATGACTCATAGACACATTGACACATGGATTTTTAATGTGGAAAACTTGTTAAGGGAAAAACCACTTGGGACTGGTAACCCAAAATTTTCACTCTTCTAAAGTGAGCTCGGTGAAGAGACCACCATGTTAAAGGTTACAAACACACTATTAGGTGTGATCTTGTTAGGGGATTTAAGATTTTAGTCTGTCACTTGATATCTAGTATCTCTATGATACCATCTTTGATCAAACACTCACTTCCCCTGTCAATTGGTATCTAGCATCTCATGCTATCTTCATGATCAAACTTTTTGATACTCCATTGGATGTATATCAATATAAAAATGATCTTTAAATCCTTCTCGGTTAAGAGAATTTATGAATCAATGGTTAAACTGAAACAATATGATTTATTCACATATACAACTTATACTTGTAGATTTTTAGATCTATTGTAATCTCACAAACTATTTTGATCAATATAACTCAGTTATACCTTTGCTCCACTTTGATTATGCTCGGTGATGTTGTTCTTTGTTGCTTGGTGTCTACAAACAACTTTATCTCTTTCCTTATCTTGATTGATCAGCACTAAATGAAGTTTATCTTTATCAGTTTCTCTTTAGCATCCTCTTTTTCATTCTCTCCCCACAATTCATAATGAATTGAGTTGTCTCTTTATATACATGATATCACTATTGTTAGGTTCTTGCTTTTCTTGATCTTGGCATGATCCACAATCTTAGCCAATTAGATTTAAAGTAAAACTCCTATTTTATCTCACCAAGATCTTCTTGCCAACTGGACAAAACAAATTTAAATCCCTTACCTATCTATGGCTTATCTTGTTGATGAAAACAATGATAACAACTAGTTAAGTCTATATTTAGCTCTTCCAGGTAGATATTTTGTCATTTCTTAACTCAAGTTAATTTCAGTGTTTAACACCTTGATAGTGTCGGTCAACACTTCAGTTCTCCTTGGACTTCTCCATCAGTTTACACTATGTTTCTGGCCGTCAGTTATGCTTGTGATTATGCTTGTTAGTAATGCTCATAGGTGTTCTTGCTCATGCATCACTGTGACTTGACTGTTGGTGATCTCTATTCGTCAGGTTCCACTGACAGTCGGTGTTCGAAGTGACTTTGTGAATACTTGTCTTTTATGCATTTATAGAAAGCATAATATTTATCTCTCTGATTCTTTGAAGTCTTTGACACTTTGATTATAATTGAATATATTATATCAAGTTGACATTAATGACAATACAATCCATTAACTGATTTAATGTCTTGCATTATCCTTCTGCATTTTGGTGATCAACATAACACCTTCAAACATTCAATTAGTTACATGTCATCAGGTTTAGAGGACTCTCCTCTCAGAATAGTTTTGGGATTAGTACCTTAGGCTTAGGAGGTGAAATCTTTTCTGGTTCAATTTCTATTAAAACCTTATCAATAGCCTTGTAGGTGTTTTCTATAACTTCATCATACTTTCTCTCCATAATATTTATCAGTCTTGACTTTACTCTCTGTAGGGGCTTAATAGATTTCATTATTCTCTCATGCTCATCATATGAAACAAAAGGTAGTATGTTTTCTATGGATTTTATCCTTATCTGATCATATTCCTTAAGGGCTAATTGCTTTCTTACTTCCAATTTTTAATATAAGTCCTTAGGAATACTACCTTCTATTTCAAGTAGATTCTTCTTAAACATTAATATGCGATTAATAAAAATGTCCTCAATCAGAATTTTGTCATCATCATTGTACTTGTCATAAGATTTGGGTAATTGATTCAAATTACCTTGATCTACTATTCTCTTTTCTAGCATCTTTAGATCTGGCTTCCAAAGTTATCTCTGAGTTGGTTCATCATTTTTCTCCTCTATTTTCTTCTCTTCATTTATCTTTTCTTCTTTATATCTTCTATCTTCTTTTCTTCTTTCTTCTCTTCTTCTTTCTTCTCTACACTATTCCTCTACCCTTTGGGTGGTGATTTTTTTTTTGGAGGACCTTTTCCTTCTCATAGGAATCTCTTCTACCTTCATTGTCTTATTCTATGATGTCCTCTTTGGTGGTGTAGGAGTGGTATCAGGTAAATCGACCACAGTAGGAGGTAAATAAGTAACCTCTATAGCTTTAGGAGGTTGAATGGATGCAAAAGAAGTGCTCTCTAATCCAAAAACTCCTTCTTCCATCTTGTTCCTAACCTCTTTCATCTAATGTATGTTTATGCTTTCCTTTTCTTCAATATCATCAACCATTTTACCAATCTTTCTTTTCCTTTCTTCCCTAGTTTGTTCATCTCTGATTTTAGCATATTTTTATTCATAAGTGCCCCATATTTCTTCTAAAGAATGAATCTTAGAAGAGAGAACATGTTCAACTTGCATTTTAAGAACCTCTGCACTGACCTCATAACCCATAGGGTAACTTCTCTTCTTCCTTGGTTCAACTTCTCAAAGAATACACAATCAGTTTCAACCATGAAACAAATAGTTTCTTTGTATTTCTCAACTATTATCTTATGGATCCACACTCTTTCCATCATTTTCCTTTGAATAATTTTGAACATTGCGAAGAGTTCACAATCAATCCATGTCCTATTTTTCCTTCTATAGATGTTATTTATTTGAATGAAAGTTTGTTCACTATCTTTCCATGCCCTAGGATACATTCTAGGAAACTTATGAACTATGTGAATATAGATATGTATGAGTAAAGATGCAAACCTAAATGCTTTTGATTTGTCTCACTTAATTTTCCTGATGTTCTCCAAAAAAATTGTCTTAGCACTTTGCATAAGTTTTATTTTACAATCTCTTTTGTGATCTTAAAAGCAATCAAAATAAATCCCGTAGAAACCAAATTAAGTTGGCTACTTTAGTGAATTTTGTATCCCAAAATCATGGAAATCAATCTCACATCTTGTTGAAAGATGTCTCAATGGTCATTTCCCTCTTGTCCCACTTAGAGCATTAGGTTTTTGACTTGTTTCTTCTTGTTCTTCTCCACAACAGGGATAATGCCAGTATTATCCAACCTAGTCACATCATGAATTAACTCACTATAAATCTTAATAGGTTGCTCACCTATCCATAGAAACTGGTCATAGAATCTACTAAGAACAATCTTAATCCATTCTTCCTTATCAAGCTCATAGAGTTCCATCATTCATATGATGCTCAAATTTTGTAAATGAGCAAGCTCATCCTTCCATTTTCCATCATCCTTAATCATGTCTTTCATCTCTTTGTAGATCTCAAAGTCTCCCAATGACTCATACATGCAGTGTATGTAAGCCCTAATGTCTTCCACATGAAGCACATTGTAGGGTGTTTGGGAAAAAACATGCCTTCAGGTTCATCTTCTGTGGACTTGCAAGGGTGTTTATTAACATTATACCTCAGCCTCTCACTAACATCAAATATCAATGGAGAATCCATAATAGACAAGATTAGACAAGATCAAAATACCTTTTGCTTGATGAATCAAGGTATGCACACTTAGCGATCTCAGAAATGTTATAGCTTCTCTTCTTACTCTTGTGATATCCTTTAGTTCAGCTTGAATTGTGATTAGAAATATCTAAGTAACCAAACTTATAATTTTCCATGCATAAGTTGGCACATTTCCCAATGAACTTATATGTCTAAAATAATCCAGTAATCCATCTTTTTTGTGATCAACCACTATAGTGTGTATAACCAAGCGATCTCAGATATAGACTCTATAATTATCATATTTACTTTCCATAAGCTCGCATCAACTTATTCTGCATAAATAGGGGCTGGATATATTTCTATTAATTCTCCAAAGCTCCCCCTAAGGCCATGCTTGGCCATTTAGGCTAAAGTAGAAACATCTGCTGAGGGTTCAATAACATCAATTGATTCTCCCTGATCCTTAGTCTCACTTTGTTCCTTTTATTTCCATACTTTACCATTGTCCTTGTCTCCTTCCTTCTTAAAATGATTGTCAAACTCATCCATTTATTTTGCCATACTTTTTCCAAAATCACCTACTTTTTTCTTTATAACAATAGGTGGTATTATTTTTCTTGTAGCTCCATTATACCTGCAAAAATTCACTATATGTCCTTGATTGTTACATTTATGTGAGGCCTCACCCCAACCCATCATAGCTCAGTTGATACACTTATTTTGATACATTGATTCACTTTTTGATTATCTGAACAAAGACTCGAGATATTATGTTTATGATGATGATTATATTGTATGGATTACATTCTAATATGGATTAGACCTAGAACATGTGGTTGATTTTTATTATACATGTTTAGATAGGTGAATTGATGAGAATATCAGATCATGATTAGACTTGATTATTCCATGGATGTTATGTCATGATGATTATGGAATTATTATGTTTTAAACATTTCTGTATGAAAATTATAATTAGGAATTTAATTCTGCTTATTGATTAATGTTGCTAAGTATGAATTGAATATGTATATTGCATGTGATTTTATTATCTTGGACTACTGATGCTCAAGTTTAGTGTGTAGGAAAGAGAACCATGGAATCAGTCAGAGAATCAGTAACCAACCATATGTGCAATCTGTAAAGCCAAGGTTGAACCTAATGAAGAGGTTTGAACCTCATTGTTAAGTAATTTTATTCATGACCGTAAAATTGTATGTATGTATTAGGTGTTTTCTTTATGTAATTAGTGACATGTCAATCTTGTATTATGTCATTTTATAGTGTCACTTGACACTCGTTATGTGTTTATGTAATGAAATGTCTACTAAGGTTGGCAATGTAAACCTAAGCCTAACTGATTCATTAGGAACCTAATTAAACCTGTTGTTGGAGATACTTGCAAAGTTCCACCAATTTGATCATTTAGATTTAATTCTTTTCTAGCCACTTCTAGAGGCCAAAAAGAGGTCCTAAGGGTCAAATTTAGCAAAATCCAAGTACCTTAGTGATACGGGTATGGGTTAGGAATATTTTTAACACATCTAGAATCCCCTAGTGGCCTTGGTGGCCTATTTTAAGACTCATTTTCCACATGCTACGAAAATGGAGTAAGTCTTGACCTTTTACCCAAACCCACACTCCTTTCCAATCTAACATTTATGATAGGGGACAAGGAGAAGGCAAAGGACTTTAGGGTCAAGTCTAAATTTAATGTTAGTGGGTGGGTAGAAGTTAGAGGTCTTTTTAGAGACCCTTGGTAGAGTTAGTGGGTGTTCACCCACTCTCTTGTTTTAGAGACATTAGGGTTTGGATGGAGAAAGCATAAGGGATTGGGCTCTTCTCAAAAATCATTTGCCTTAACACATTGTGAAGGTTGGTCTTCATTTCCATGAAAGTGCTTTGTTTTGTTATAATTAGATTTGTATGTTTCTTTTCATTCTCTTGCATATGTGAAATGTATTTGTATTTTTGTTATGTAAGGGAATGGGATTTTGGGTTTGAATTCTTGCTTATGGTTTTATCTTTGTTTTGAATATGGGAGTTTTGTGAAGGGTGTGATGACATTACTCACCCTTGGGTAGGGAAGAAGTGGCCATATATGTGGGAAGGGTTTAGTTGGATTCCATGATAGTGTAGAGCCTCTTTTCATGGAGAGAAGAGGGAAAAAATGTAAGGTGTATGCGCCCTTGCATGCCATTGTATTTGATCCTAATTTTGGGGGAGATAAGGAGAAGATTGGATGGAAAGATGTATGTGGTCTTAGCCTTGAAGAGGCATGTTATTTGTATGTATTATTTTGGCATCATCCTACATGGAAATCCATCTTCACCCCTTGTTATGGGTTCATGGTGAATCCATTTGTGCAAGCCTTGGGAGGGTGTTCTTTGTTGTTGTATTCATGTATGTGGATGTGTGATTGTCCCCGTTGGTTACCGATTCTCCTAGCTTGAGGGTGGTCTCCTTGAGACCTAAGATGGGAGGTGAGCTTCCCATGGTTCTCCTCATGTATTTGTAGGTTTTTAAGTCAAGATGATTGTAGACAAGCTTGGGAGAAATCTCTATTTTGGTGTAGTTGTGTGAGAGCAACTTTAATGTTGCATGGTTACTCCTTTTGTATTGAGAATCATTTCTTGTTGAATGTTGCAATGTTCATATTGAAAGCTTTATCAAGTTAGATTTGAAGAACTCTTATTCATTATGTAATAGCTTCATTAAAGGAAAAAATATTGTATGAATGTTGTAATGTTCATATTGAAAGCTTTATCAAGTAAGATTTGAAGAACTCTTATTCATTATGTAATAGCTTCATTAAAGGAAGAAACATTGTATGTTTTCCATTGATTGTATAGATCTTCCAGCTTGAAGATGTGTAGTTGTATTTTGAAAGATTACCATAATGTAAATAAAGAATCTTTATTTTCATGCCTATTGTATTCTATCCTTTAGAATAATGAATTTAATCTTTAATGGTAGATTGATATCCAATATTGAGAAGAAAGGCAATGTAATATTTTTTCATAGCATATGGAATCTTGTTGATTTATGAATCTTGTAATCTCTATAATGTATTTGATTGTAATTTTTTAAGTTAAAAAAACTCCATTCTTCCTTTGGAAATCTATATTCTATTTCAATAGGTTCAACGCTCTACCTTAAAATCTTCATTGCAACCTCAATTCTTGAGAAGGAAAGATAAACTTGATAACAATAGTAAATCAAACAAGTTAGTATATTAATGTGAAAATCAACTAATACTAATATTCAATTTATAGTCCACTTAGTTTATTGCATTAATAAAATAAATCAAATGCATACAATTAACTACTCCAATAACAAAACTAAGAAATCAATATGATAGAAGCTAAAACCAAATAATATCAATGACACTTTCTAGATTTTTAGAGCAAAAATGCTCTCTAGAATTTGTATGAGAAGGGAAATAATTCTCTTTGCCACTGAGAATATTCCCTTCCCAAGATGCTCTTCCTAATGAGAGTTAGTATACTAACTTTCTAACATAACCTTGTTGTTAATTACTAATTTCTAAATTAATAAAATATTTTATAACATAACGTGTTAAACACTTCCCTTCCCATAAATGGACGCAGGTATGTAGTGGCAGAGGTCACATTAAATAAATAAAGAAAAAATGATAAAGGGGTAAAACATCCTCATTGGGTTTTTCACCCCCCAAGTCATGCGCCCACTTCTCTTAAATACTTGTCCTTGCATTTCCTTTCCATTCAAATTCCCTTGCATGGGATTTAGGCAAGATAGTTGGTGGGCCCCAAACCTTGTCCTTTAAACCTGCACTCCTTCACTTAGGAATTTGACCCCCTATGCAACCTTTGACTTATGTGTCTTGTCACCTCTCCCACTTGGCACGTGGGCCAAGGGGGAAGGGAGGGGTGATGGGATAGGGGATAAGTAGGTTAGTAGGTTAATAGGTTAGTAAGTTAGGTTAGTTTAAGATTTTTTAAAGATTTTAATTGGTATTCTAGTGTATAGTTAGTTGTTAATTCAATATGATAAATTGAAATGTGTTGCTCATGTGTTCAAAAAGGGTTAGAGGTTAATTTAATTTTCTATTAGGGGATTAATGGACTATGGTTGCATGTGTTTTTTTTAAAGGGAAGAATTTTATTAAAATTGATATTAGTAGGTTAGGAATTAGAATAGATTTTGATTATTAGATTTTAATTAGTAGATTTTCTGTATAGTGAGTTTGTTATTAAATTATAATTATGACAAATGGTAATTGTTTCATGTATGTTTTAAAAAAAAAAAGGAGTAGAATTTAATTAGTCTTTATATTAGTGAATATTTTAATATATATGTTTAAGTGGGTCCAAGGATAGTTAAGAAAGGTTATACATATTAATTATTGTAATTGATTTAGTTCTCTTTTATTTATTTAACTAATGTGTGTGAAATAGTTATATCAGGGTTGTTTATAGATGTTATGTAGATAGGGTTAATTAACTCACTTTAAAATGTTTTAGGGTTGAAATGGTTTTTGTTTAGTAAACTTGATTGACCAAGGATCATGTCTAAAGGTTACTTTAAATGTTGTAAGTATCTAAGGTTGAAAGGGAATTGGTACTAGATTTAAATGGATAAAGTGGTAATCTAGGTTAAGAATTAAAGTATTTGCTAGGTCAACCTAATTCAACATATGTTCTTAACAATTAAATTGCCATCATGATACTACGTGTGGTTAAACATAAAATTATAGTTAATTCAACCTGACCCAAGAGTTTATGTAACCCGTGTAACAAGTTGATGCTTCAACTCTACATATGTATGTGGCGTGACCCTAATTCAATCTATGAATATACCTTGCAAATTGAAGACTAACTTCACCATGTTATCACCTTTCCACAACACATCCATTGTTAGTTGTATGTGCTTGTGTTTTAAAAAAAAAATATGTGTGTTTTGCCCTAGTTTTGGGCATGATAATTTATAACATGTAGGAGATGATCTGTTCTAATTAACCTGTAACCTATAGTTCCTTATGATGTTCCCAAATTTGTTGCACTTGTAACATGTAATCTTAGCTATTATTTCTTCTATGATGTAATCTTGTTTAGTGCTTGATTGATCACGTTTTCTACATTGTGCCTTCTTGTGCCCATATTCATAGCAATTGAAATAATAACCAGAAAAGGGCCTATAAGAAGTCTTACCTCTACAATCCATTTTCATGTGACCAACTTTGTTACATCCAAAGAATCTTCCTCTGAAAGGTATGACCTCCTCTCTAGGTTCCTCTTGCTACATAGGATCTTCCTGTCGATTAGGTTTCTCAACTAATTTTCCTTCAGACTGTCTTTCTTGAGATTTTAAGTACTCTTATTTATCAAACCAATTCCTATCATGTCACCTTTATAATTTTGTCTTTCCCTATGTTCATAAATCTTATCACTGCTTGCATGAAGTTTTTTAATGTGATTCTTTACATCAACAAGCATCCTTTAATGACGTGATTATATTTATCTAATTATTGATACTTGATTATATAATCATCAAGTTCAAACTACATCTTTCCCATCTGTACATTAGCATTCTTCAATATTTCTTCAAGTTTTGTTTTTTCAGCTTTCTCTTGTTGAATTTCTTTGGCCATCTGAATAGTGGTAACTTTGCATTCATGTTTCAACATGTCTTTGTTTCTTTCAAGATGCTTAATCTGATCAGATGAATCATTTTCAGATTCTTCTGGTATCTTATCCATAATATCTTGCCTTTGGTTCCTGAAAAATTTAAAGTTGTTCCTTAAGCTTCTTTATGAAACCCTCTACTCTTCTCAGTTTGAATTTCAATTCAACATTTTTATCTTTTTCCTTATCAAGGTCTTCAAGTTCTACCTCAAAGTTCTCTTTTAAACTACATGAATCCATCCAGATCTCCCTTGAGCTATTAGGCTTTCTATCCAAGGGCCACAAACTCTGATACCAATTTTTAGGATTAAGTAATATGAAGAGGGGAGGTGAATCAATATTACAACACTTTAATTTCAAACTTAACAATTTCAATCTTAACCATGCAATTACTGAAATAATAATAACATACACATAAATTAAACAACTCATACACCATGACTTGTTCATGAGAAAACCATATTAAGGGAAAACCCCAGTGGGGATGATACCCATAAATGATGTACTAAAAGTATAGTGTTCTTTCTAGGAGACCTAGCCTTGTTAGGAGATGAATACTACATTTAGTACATATCCTTGTTAAAGGATACAAACCCTGTTAGGGGTATAAAAGGATCTCACTTCTCTTACAAAACAAAACTATCTATTACAATAACTTATCAATATGAACTATACAAGCATCTTCTATGATCAAGTAGTCCTAGTTGAAGCTTGAAACATTTGTTGTATGATTTTGACATCACAATGCATCAATCTATTCCACTCCCCCCATCGTATCTCAAAAAATTTACTCATATATACTCAATCTCAAATATCCTTGTAGTCAACTCACAAGTACATCACAAAACATTTCCAACACTTAATCAGATAGAAAACACATAGTGAGTGACCATACATCAACAAAATTAGGGTAGGATCCAAACCAAATCCAAATTAGCACTTCTAGATTCCACATTATACTCCCTTAATCATTGTGACCACTCATCTGCCATGTTTCGCTATTGCACTGTGTTTGCATAACTTCAACAAGATATAAATATCTCTATTAAACTCCAAAATGCAAGTGACCTTAACTGAAGATCAATTAAATCACATAGAACACTCCTCTAAGCTCACAAGTCTTAAGACGTCACATAGTGTGCTCGCTAGTAGAAACTGTGAAACTGTGCTCTGTCCATCGCTTCATCAACTTAGTCATTTTTCATTCAGTATCACCAAAACTAAATTACACTCCATGCGACTATGCCAATACGTAGTGTTTCCATAAAATAAAGCCTCTAAGATATGCTCATCAGGCCACTTTCCAACACTCAGTATCACTTAAGATCATTTAGATGACAACCTAGTGAACATGATTTAAATGGTGTGCAAGAATGCGATAAATTAAGCTATTATGAGTATTATAATGTCTAAAACTAAAATTATGGTGCAAGCTAAAATGATAAATATGATAGCTATAATATCCAAAGACATGATCATGATGTAAAATAATAAGGTGAAATTGATATTATAACTATGATGGAGGTTCAAGAAATCACAAAAATTGTATGAGGAACCAATTTGCAATATGAACCAAATGATGATGATATAGATGCAAGATTTAAACTATTGAAATGAAACTAAGTGATACTAAGATATTATGATATGCAAGAAATAATAATGAATATGCAACTACCATGAAGAAACTAAAATGAGTGCAAGAGAAATATGCAATTATGAACTATGAAGCTTGAAATAAAATTGGAGCATTATGACACTACATAAAGAGATGATATTGATGACATGTAACTGATTGAATGTTTGAAGATGTTAAGTTGATCACCAAAATGTAGAAAGATAATGCAAGACATTAAATCAGTTAATGGATTGTATTTTCATTGATGTCAACTTGATATAATATAAACGGTTATAATCAAAGTTTCAAAGACTTCAGAGAATCAGAAAGAGAAAGATTATGCTTTCAGTAATGTATAAAAGACAAGCATTCACAATGTGACTTCAAACACCGAAGGTAAGTAGAACCCTATGGATAGAGATCACCGACAGTCAAGTCATAGAGAACACCGATGAGAAGAATCACAAGCATAACTGATGGCTAGGATCATAGTGTAAACCAACAGAGAAGCCCGAGGAGAACTTGAGTTTTGACCGAAGATATCAAAGAGCTAAAACATCAAAAATAACTAAAGTTCACAAATGAAAAAATATCTAGCTGGCCAAGCTAAATATAGACTTAACTGGTAGTTATCATTTTCTTCATCGACAAGATAAAGCCAGAGATAAGTAAAGGATTTAAAGTTTTTTTTTCCAATTGGCAAGTAGATCTATGTGAGATAAAATAGGATTGTTTCTTTAAATCTAATTGGCTAAAATTGTGGATCATGCCAAGATCAAGAAAATTAAGAACCTAACAATGGTGATATCATGTCTATTTAAGAGACAACTTAATTCAATATGAATTAAGGGGAGTGGATGAAAAAGAGGATGTTGAAGAGAAAATTCATATAGTCCTAATCAATCAAGATGAGGAAAGAGCTAAGCAGTTCTGCAGACACCAAGAAATAGAGCATAGCATCACCAAGCAGAACAACAGTGGATCCAAGGTATTAAAAGGACATATTGATCAGAATAGTTTTATGAGATTACAATAGATCTAAAAATCTACAAGTACAAGTTGTATATGTGAACATATCATATTATTTTAGTTTAACCATTCTTACAGAAAGTCTCTTAACTGAGCAGGATTTAAAGATCCTTTCTATATTGAGATACATTCACGGGAGTATCAAAAAATTTTATCATGAAGATAGCATGAGATGTTAGCTACCGATTGACAGGCCAAGTGAATGTTTGATCAAGGAAGGTAGCATAGAGATGCCCAATATCAAGTGACAGACTAAACCTTTAAATCCTATAACAAGGTCACACCTAACAGTGTGTTTTTAACCTTAATAGGGTTTCCATGTTAAAAATCTATGCGTCAATGTGTTTATGATTCATTACTTTAGTGTTTTGCATTACACATAACTTAAATGTATTGATCAGTGTACTCTAGATAATTTATTGGCTTTTGGTAAATTAACAGAGTGCTATTCGGAAAACTTACAATAAGAGGTTTAACAAAGAATCCCGCGCAGTAGTAATTTTATAAGAACATTTGGAGGCATTCATCTTATAGGACTGAAGATAACTAGAGGCTTAATATTGTGGTACTAAGTTTTTGGGTTGATAATTGGAATATTTTTGAGGCCACTGATTCACCTACCCCCCTCCCTCTTAGTTATTACTAATAATTGGTATCAGAGATTGTGTTCTTAGAAAGGGATTTTAATAGCTCAAGAAAAAGATCACAAGATGAATAGATGATATGTGCCCAAGTTGAATAAAAACAACTTTGCATAATGGAAAAATAGAATAAGACTCCACTTATCAAGTATTGGAAATGATGTTGTTCAATACCTAGATACTGAATATGTGTTGCCTACAGGACCTCATACTCTTGAGAAATTAAGAGAAAAGCATGAGAATAATTGCATGATGATAGAAGTTTCCTCATCACTCTCTGATGCTAAGTTTGAAGATGTCAAAAGTTGTACCTCTGCAAAGCAAATGTGGGATAAGTTGAAGCTGTTACATAGAGGAGATGTCAATGTACTAAGAGCAAAGGTAGAAATCCTAAGAGGGATTTTTGATGACCTAAGGATGAAAGAAGGAGAAAATATCACTCAGTATAGTTGCAGAATCAAAGAGGTATTCAATTCTATCTAAGGATTTGGAGGTGTATTTGAAGAGGAGACAATGGAAAGTAAAATCTTAAGAACCTTACTACCTGTATATGCTATTAGAGTTTCTGCTATTCAAGAAATGAGAGTAGTTGCAAATAATAAAGTTACTCTATATATTCTGATTGGTAAACTGATTTCATTTGAGATGAATAACTTTTATAATAGTGTCTTACCATCTATAGAATCTGCATTCAAATCTTCTTTAAAGATAAGTAACTCAAGTCATAGACATGCTGTTAGAAATGATAGTGACAGTGATAATGAGTATCAAGGACTTGATGAGATTGAAGCATTAATGGCAACAAGATTGTAGAGAGGCAAAGGTAAATACAAAGGTAAATTACCAATTGTATGTTTCAATTGTAAAGAGGTTGGACACTTTGCTACAAGATGTCCAAACAAGAGAAAATATGACAGAAGTAATGATAGATCATATGAGAAGAATTTTGATAGAGGTGATAACAAAGCTTACTACAAGGACAAAAGGAAGAAAGCTTGTTACCTATATGAGAACAGAGTTGGTGACACTGACACCGAATCTAAAGAAGACATTGCGATGGTATTTTTGGCCATGAAGGATGACTCAAACGAAGAAGGAGAAAGGTATGAAATTGCACTCATATCTAAGGTTAGTAAGAATGATGTCTAGATCAAAGATAGTGGCTGCACTCACCATATGACCAGTCATAAGAAAAAGTTTGAGACTTTTGAATATTGTAATGGTGGCTCAATAAGAATGGATAATGACACACCTTGTCTAGTTGAAGGTAAAGGAACTATAATGTTGAATAACCTGATAAAATGTGAAAATGCTTACTGGGTAAAAGGATTGAATTATAATTTTTTTAGTGTTTCACAGCTGAACAATTCAGGTCACAGAGTAGCATTTGAAAATAAGAAGGCAAATATCTTCAATAAATCAGGAAGGTTGATCAAAACTGGTGAGCAGAAAAAAGGTAACCTTTTCTATCTTGATGACATTAACACCACTTGTTTGACGGCTAGAAATGAAGAAATATGGTTTTGGCACAATTGATTGTGTCATGTGAACTTTGAAAACATGATAAAGATAAGAAACAAAAGGAATTTTAGAGGCTTACCGAGCATGACTAAGACCGAGCATATAATGTCCAAAAATTATCAAAAAGGTCAGATGACAAAGTCTAGTTTCGAGAGTAAAACCCATACATCTAATGCAATTCTAGAATTATTCCATACTGATCTATGTAGACCTAGGAGGACAAAGATCTACTATGGAGATAGGTATTTTATTCTCTTTGTTGATGATTATTCTAGAATGATGATAGTTATGTTTTTAAAAGATAAATCAAAAGCATTCAAGATGTTTAAATGGTATAAGGCTATGGTAGAGAAACAAAGTGAAAAGAAATTGAAATACTTAAGGTCAGTTAGAGGAGGTGCATTTACTTCAAATGAATTCACCAACTATTGCAATGAGCATAGAATTAAAAGATAGGTTTCTGCACCAAGAACACCACAGCAAAATGGAATTGCCGATTAAAGGAGAAACAGATCAATTGTTGACTGTGCAAGAACATTGATGATTGAGAAAATTATCACTCAAAATTTTTGGAGGGAAGTTGTCAGTACTTCTGTCTACACATTAAACAAAGTACAATTGAACAAGGACACAAAGAAGAAACCCTATGAGCTTTGTATGGTCATACACCCAATGTAAGTTACTTCAGAATCTTTGGTAGTCAATGTTATATTTTGAAAGATAATAGAAATGGAAAACTTGAATCCAAAAGTGAAGAAGATATCTTCCTAGGGTATTCGACCAAAAGCAAGGCTTATAAATGTCTTAACAAGTCAACTAACAAAATCATTGAAAGTGCAAATGTGAAAATAGATGAATTTGCATAAAAGAATGATAAGGAAAGCAAAAGAGAACCAGAGGACTACAAAAGGTTTGTTTATACAGAACCTGACACTCTACCTATGCAACAGTGTATCACTCTTGAGCAGCAAAACATTACACGTGAGCATCAGGCTACAATTATCAAAAATCAAGAAAATCCTCAAGATGATTTTTCTATTGGAATAGTCCAAAGGGATAACTGAGAGGGGGGGTGAATTAGTTATCAGCTAGTTTAATTATTTTCTCCAATTAATTATAGAATAACATTAAGCATTAACACATTCAGATAACACAAGAAATTACACAATAATTTTGGTTACGGAGAAACCAAAATAGGTAAAAACCCCAGTGGGAATTAGCACCCACAAAGAATTGTACTTGAGTATAATAATCCATGTTAGAAGATCTTACAACCCTATTAGGAGTTGATCTTTACAATGCAATAAGTACAGTGACCTAGTTAAGGGTTTATCCCTGTTAGGAGTCTTTTATAGATAAACCTATTAGGGGTGAGGACTCACTGTCCAAAAGCTCACTGCTAAAATGATGAAGGCTAAACCTTCAGTAAAATAGATATAAACTATATCTGATAAATGAATTGTTTGAATAGACTTGCTATCTTGATCAGTTCCAATGTATTGTATGCTTTCACTCCTTCTTCACATAGATCTTTTCTTGATTAATTAAATGTCTTTATTGTCCCAAAACAACTGACATTTTGTTCTATACTTTTTTTGTCTCTTTTCTTATCATTCATACTTAGTGATCTTCAAATGAACTACTATAAGTATCTCCTCCAAGAGATGTGATCTTTGTCAGCTTTAGGAGTCCCTTCAATACTTCTTTGGTTAGCCAAACCTAGCACGCAACATAATTAGAACCGCACAACTCAAACTGAATAGATGCATCACTTCACATAGTCGGATCTACCAAAATTACTCAAATGTCATTCTTCAGATGAAATATGATTAGCGCCTTTGGTTAATAGTCTTTAACTCATAACAAAACATAAATCTGAACACACATAGCCCAAAGATAGATGCAACTAAAGAATCAATGAAATTACTATCGGCTTCCTGAAAACGGTCTTCTAAAACTATGGCTGGTAAACAGAGTAACATAACTCAAATATTACTGAACATCTAAATCTGTGTGTATGTACATGGTGTAATAACTATGTTTGAAACATAAAAACAACCATGCAAGGCTTCCATATAACCATACTAAAAACTGAATACATCTCACTATTGTATACTATATGTTGTCATCAATGACAAACAACAGTCAATTATTTGCACAAAAGAAAATCTCTAACAATATCCCCATTTGACATTGATGGAAATATATGATTTAAAACACCATCAATCCAAAAGTGTTTCCTTTCTTTTTACAATCTTCTCAATATCCTCATCAAAGGTTCCTCTTCACTTCTGCAGCTCCTCTGACTGTGTTTTTATTTTCACGACTATATACTCCCCCAGAGTATATGCTCCCCCTTACTATATACTCCCCCTATAACATCAATGACAAAGGGCACCAAAAAACATTTAAGCATGGGTACTACTCTAGAAGTAGAGTAGTCAACCATTCATCAGTCACCAAGGACTGATGCACTTGGTGCAAATTCTAATCAGACTTAGGAAAGGGAATTACTCCTAGATCCTCCCTAATATACTCAAAAGTATCTTTTGATAAAGGCTTTATAAAAATATCTGCTAATTGTTCTTTAGTTCTCACATAATCCAACTCTACTTCTTTGTCTGCAAATTTTTCTCCTAGAAAATGATATTTGATCTTAATGTGTTTTTTCTTTGCGTGTATCACAGGGTTATTTGATGTATTGATAGTTCTACTGTTATCACAGTGAATAATAATAGGATAATCAATCTGAATACCAAAGTCTTTAATCATCTATTTGATCCAAACAATTGTAGAACAATTCAATGCTACTGCTACATACTTAGCTTCTATTGTTGAATGAGAAATACAATTTAGCTTTTTACTTGTCCAAGTAACCCACCTGCCTCCAAGAAATACTGCTCCTCCTAAGGTACTCTTCCTATCATCAACACAACCTACCCAATCAGCATCAGTATACACATGAATTTGTACATTCTCTGAGTTAGGATACCATAAACCATAGTCTATAGTCCCCTTTAAGTATCTGAATATCCTTGTTATTTCCATTAGGTGATTTTGTTTAGGTTCAGCTGCAAATCTTCCAACAATGCCAACTGCATTAGAAATATTAGGTCTAGATTGAGTGAGATATATGAGTTTTCCAATCATAGACTTGAATAGTGTTTTGTCAACTGCTGTGGAATCATCATCATTAGAAAGCTTGCTTCCTCTTATCATGGGGGTGCTTACTGGTTTGCAATCTTCCATTTTGAAATTTTTCAATATCTCCTTCACATACTTAGACTGAATTATGAATATGCCTTTGTCTATTTGTTTTACATTCAGTCCCAAAAAATATTTGATAGGTCCAATCATGCTCATTTCAAACTCACTTTGAATCTCTTTGGCCAATTTTGCACTAAGCTTGCATTACCTCCAAAGATAATGTTATCAACAAAGATAGAAACAAGTAGTACAGTCCATCAGGTGTCTCTCTCATGAATAATTTGCAATCTGCTGCTCCGTTTTTGAATCCAATCTTGGTTAAGTAACCATCAAGTCTCTCATACCAAGATCTTGGGGCCTGTTTAAGTCCATAAAGTTCTTTCTTTAGTCTGCATACCATGTCTAGTTTATCTGATAAATTAAATCCTTTAGGCTATTCTATGTAAACTTCTTCCTTCAAGTCACCATTCAGAAAAGCTAACTTGACATCCATTTGATATACTTTAAAGTTCTTGAATGTTGCATAGGCCAAAAACAATTTGATAGCTTCCAGTCTTCTCATAGGGGAAAATGTATCAGTGTAGTCTATTCCTTCTCTCTGTGCATATCCTTTACATACCAGTCTTGCTTTGTTTCTTACCACTATACCTTCTTCATTCATTTGATTCCTGAATATCCACTTTGTTCCAATCACATTTTTGTCACAAGGTCTAGGGACCAGTTCCCATGTATCATTCTTGATTATCTGATCTAATTCTTCTTGCATAGAACTTTTCCAATCTAAATCATTGCACGCATCTTCAACACTTAAGGCTTTAATCTATGAAAGTAAGCGTACCTCTTCATCAACAATTGAACCTTTTGCTCTAGATCTTGTCAAGACTATACTGCTTTGATCTCCAATGATATCTTCTTTTGAGTGGTATCTAGATGTATATTTTGAAGTCTTGGGTGTGATATTCTAATCTATAATTTGGGATTCTTCTTCACTTATCTCAGGATTGTTGCAAGAAACATTAATACAGTCAAACATTTCTTCAATAATTGTTTCCTTACTGACAAGTTTGGGTTCATCTTCAATCATGGGAGCACATTCATAGTATCTTTCTTGAATCATAAACTTCTCATCAATCTTCACCTGAGTAATTTCAATGATCTTCTTCAATCTTAGATTAAAACATCTATGGGATTTTCTTTTAATAGAGTAACCAAGAAAAATACCTTCATCACTTCTAGCATCAAACTTGCCAATACTATCATCTCTCTTGATGTACCACTTGCTTCCAAATATTTTGAACTATTTTATAGTAGGTACATTACCAAACCAAATTTCATAAGGTGTCTTGTTTGTGCCTGGCCTTAATTGGAATCTATTTATAGTATAGACTGTTGTATTGACTGCATCTCTCCAATAGGTATGGGCAACTTTTCCTTCAATCATGATACTGCGCATTGTTTCAAGTATTATCATATTCCTTCTTTCTATAATCCCATTCTGCTGAGGGGTTCTAGGTGCACTTAACTATCTTTTGATTCCATGTTCTTCGCAGTAATCATAAAACTGGTCAGAGGTGAGTTCTCCTCCTTTATCTGATCTCAGACATTTTATCTTCAATCCAGACTCATTTTCAACTTTGGCTTTGAATGCTTTGAATTTTTCAAAGGATTTATAATTATCCTTCAAGAACACAACCCACATCATCCTTGAGAAATCATCAAAAAACAAAATAAAATACCTTTCACCATAATATGATCTTGTTTGAGTAGGTCCACATAGGTTTGTATGTATCGAATCTAATTTTTTCTCTGCAAAGTTTTTTTTCCTCCTAAATGAGGTCCTCACATGCCTCCCCATCACACATTCCTTGCACATAGTATCAATTGGTCTTGTAATACTTGGAAGTTCTCTTACTACCTTTACATTACTTATTTTTACTATGTTGTCAAAATTGATATGACAAAGTCTCTTGTGTCATAGCCAACAGTCATCCAATTTTGCAACAAAACAACTTACTTTAGAGTTAAGCTAAAAAAAATACCTTTGGTCTTTGAGCCTGATGCAATCATGTCTCCTTCTTTGTTGTTGATAATACATCTGTTGTTCTTGAATTCCAACTGATATCCTTTATCTAGCAGTTGTCCAACACTTAGTAAGTTATGATGCAAACCATCGACATAAATAACATCATCTGTCTTGTTATTTCCTTCTAAGGTGATAGATCCTTTTCTTATGATAGGTTTGGGAGTGTTATCTCCAAATATAACCATACCATGTTTGTACTTGTCCAAATGTACAAATCTTTCTTTATCTCCTATCATGTGATGTGAGCATCTGTTGTCAATGATCTAGTTAGTTTTGATGTCTACTTTGGAAACTAATGCTAACTCTTGTGCCTTCTTTTCATCTTCAATGTCCATCTCGTCAAGAATTTTTTTCAATGTCTTTAATGGAAATGAATCCAATTTCATCTTCTCTTGAATCATCATCAATTACAGCATCTTCAACATGATAGCATTCCTTAGTATATTTGGGCTTGTAATTTGATCTAAATTTCTTGACTCTAGTAAGACACTTGGATGCAAAGTGGCCAACTTTTTTGCATGAGAAACATTTGAATGGTAGTTGTCCTTCATATTTCCCTTTACCTTTTCTTTCCTTCTTAGCAATCATAGCAATGATTTCTTCTAGTTCAGTATCAACTTCTTCTTTCTCATTATTACTAGAGATGTTCAAGGATTCCTTACCATGGACTGAGACTTTGAAAGCTATTTCTATTTTAGGTTCTATCTTCAATCTTGATATCTCAAATGTAGATATTTTGTTGATCAGGGTTTCTCTTTTGAAGTCCTTTGAGAATTGCATAGTTTCATCCAAGATGTTAATCTTGCTTTCATAATCTACTATTAATGTGGTCATCAGTTTGTCCATTATATCATCCTCTAAAATTTCTCGACCATTGTTCCTGATACCTAATACTGCTTCATTAATCCTCTGATTGTAAGCTCTGATGTTTTCTTTAGGTATCACCTCTAAATTATTGTATCTTTTCTTACATGCCTTTCTACACGCATTCTTTGCTTGGATGTCTCCTTCAAACATATCTTCTAAGTATTTCCAAATTGAACATGCTTTTTCTGCCTTCTTGATCTCATAAAATTCACTATCAAATAGGGCACTAATTAAGGCTTACTTGGCAATTGCATTTTGAGTGAATACTTCTTTTTGTTTATTTGTAGAGTCTTCTTTTGCAAGGTATTTCAAGGTGGGAACATCAATTGCATGAGTAGAAATCTCATAGATCTCAAAACCAACGCACTAAAGATGTGTTATCATTTTGTTCTTCCAGTCAAGATAGTTCTCTCCTTCAAACTTAGGACTCTCTTTCCTGAAGTACGCCATTTGATATTCCTTAAGATGTTAGGCTTTCTCTCCAAGCCACTTGGTTTTGATACCAATTATTGGAATAGTCCCAAGGGATAACTAAGAGGGGGGGTGAATCATTTATTAGCTAGTTTAATTCTTTTCTCTAATTAATTACAGAATAACATTACGCATTAGCATATTCAGATAACACAAGAAAGTACACAACAATTTTGGTTATGAGGAAACCAAATAGCTGAAAACCTCGATGGGAATTAGCACCCACAAAGAACTGTACTTGAGTATAATAATCATTGTTAGAAGATCTTACAACCCTGTTAGGAGTTGATCTTTACGATGCAATAAGTATAGTTACCTGGTTAAGGGTCAGACCTTGTTAGGATTATTTTACAGATAACCCTATTAGGGGTGAGGATTGACTGTCCAAAATCTCACTGCTAAAATGATGAAGGCTACAACCTTCAGTAAAATAGATATACACTATGTGTTGGTGCTATTTCCTACTTAAGTTGTGCCCTATAATTTTCTTAGGGTCTCTTGTCATTGATAATGTCTAGGGCTTTGAAATTGAATTTCAGAGTGTTCGTATGCCTCTACAAGGTTCCTCAAACCCTTAACCTAATTGAAAATGGTTTAAAATGACTAAAAAAACCATAATTGCCTTGGCCGATTCTATTTTCATGTTACTTTTTTTGTCACTTAAGTTATATTAAGTCATGTGTCCATGCTGAGTGGGTTACTTTTTGCCAAAATATTATATCATCCTAACCACTTTAATAATTCCTAAGTCTCGCCATGAAAAGTCCCTTTTATGTCATCACCTTATGTATCAAGCAAGTCAGAAAAGATCAGATGACATGCTTAATCACTTAAAGGAAAAATGCTCGACATCTAGCGAGTACGAGATTAAGCGGTGGTGACGCATGTCCTTGGTGGGGCCAAACATGTTAAGAAAGTCCTCAGTTAAAAGGTGAGAAACTATGAAAAGATCAGACAGTGTGCTTAATCATTTAATTAGAACATGCTCGACATCTATCAATTAAGCGATTAAGCAAAGGTGGCGCATGTCCTTGGTGGGGCCGGACAGTAGTAAAGACATTCTGTTACATAGTGCACAATTTTGAAAAGATCAAATGGCCCACTTAATCACTTAAAGGAAAAGTGCATAGAATCTAATGAGTAAGCAATTAAGTGGTGATGACATCTGGCAGTTGGTGGGCCCAGGCATTCAAAGCTGACGAGAGTTTAAACTTTAGTTAAGTTTTTCCATATATGATGGCTCGCTTAAACGCTTAAAGGAAAAGTGCTTAACATCTAACGGGTAAGCGATTAAGTAGTGGTGACATGTGTCCTTAGTTGACAATTGTTTCTGGGAAAAATGAAAGCCGTTAGATGTGAAGGATGATGCCCAGAATTGACGGTTCAAATTCAAAGTTGATAAAACAAGTTGGAGAAAGCCGTTAAGCCACAAAATTGAAGCTTGTAGATTAATTGTAGAACGTGTGACATCTCTAGTTGAATTCAATTCGAAAGACTAATTTGATTGAGGCCGTAAAATTGATTAAGCCAACTGCAGCCTCAATAATTCACCAAAACAATTTGAGCAAAGATAGAATTGTGAAGAAAACCAGCTTCACACGACTTCTGTGCAGAACGGGTAAGCTTACTGATTCATTAGAATCCAAATTAAGGTAAAATTTGCAGCTCAGAAAGATTATAGTGCTTTGTTTTGATATCTGAATCTAGTATTATGGAGAAAAACCTTAGAATGACCCCTAGAGTCAAAATCTCCAGAGAATTTGATTACCAGAAGAGAAATGTTAGGGAAGACTTGTTGCAACAATTATCATTGTCCTCAGGGGATGCTACACAAGCAAAAAGGATAGCTCCATTACATCCTCATTTTAAGATTGGAGAAGGATTGTATGATTTCGGTAGATGGGCAAAGGATGCTAAGACCAGTTTTGATGGCCTCACCCTGTTTAGAATGGCCTATAGTCAGAGAAATGCATCTACCCTAGACTGTAATATTTGGGAATTAGATGTGGGAAAACTGATAGCTCCCAGTGTGTTCATGGATACTGATTTATTCATCTTGATTGTGAACACTTATGATAAGGTGGCTAGGGTTGTTAGGGACACCCGGGGAGACATACTATTGACTGTATCAGTAGATGAAATCAGAAGGATTTTCAAGTTGATTGACACCTCCCAAAATATGGATGATATTGATCTTGAGTACTTCAAGGAAATATACAAGAACCAAAGAGATTTTTATAGAGGTGAAGTATTAAAGGGGTATGTTAACACAATACGGCACTTGGTAGTGGTAGGGCCTAGAACCCTGAAACCCTTCAAGTGGGATATTTTCAATGGCAAAGCCAGAAAAATGTACAGTGCTCTATGAAATGTTTTAGGGATAGATGAAGAGGGGGCAATGCCTATCCATATAATGCTGATGGTTATTCAGATTCTGCATCCCCACTTGTTAGTAGTGTTTGACTATGAATCTTATATTGATCAAGAGATGCATGATGGTTTATCAGGGATCCAAGATGGAAACATACAGAAACCAATGGGTTGGTATTCCCTCATGATGCATATGTTCTTATTTAATAATGCAGACTTCTTTGAAGAAGAAATGGAATTGGAAAAATTCCAAGATGGTAAAGAATTGCCTGTTCAGATGTGGAGTGCAGACTTGTCCTGGGATAGGAAGAATGCCAGTTATGTGTATTTTGACAAAG
>MU226848.1:2451232-2464873 GCA_018584345.1 Thuja plicata
CCCAGAGTTAAAAATTGCTCACAATTGGGGAGATTTAATCTTATACCCTTTTTCCATAGTAATTAGGGTTTATGGTTTCAGAGGTACCCCTTATGTGCTACCTTACAGAGTCCCACTCAAGATTGGATTGGCAGAGATTATAAGGCAATTAGGTGGGTTAGAGGAAGAAGCCTTGACCAAAAATATGAAAGGAAGTATCTTTCCTACCCTCACCAGAGCCCATCGCTTTATCATAACCAAAGGTGGGTGGACACGGTTCGATAAATATTTTGAGCCTTATCACTTAGCCACTTCTGTGTCCAGATGTGTAGATAATGAGGATTTTATCACGGGTATGTTCAGGAAAAGGACTAATTGTATAATGTTGAAGCATCAATTCAATTATCCAAAGGATATTATCAGAAACATTTTTGACCTAGATGTTCAAGAAGTTGGAAAGGAAAAATGGATGGCATACAAGAGAACTTTGGACTTTGTCCAGAATTTTGACAAGACTTATGATCCGTTGAAGGATTTTTTCCCATGGTCTTACAAAATTGATTCCCTAATGAATATTTTTGAGGGAATAATACAAACTCTAAATAAGAAGAGGCAAAGAACAATTGAGAGTGATCTAGAAATGGCTCTCACTATTTTGAATAAATTTCCATAGAGCAGAATAGTTCCACCAGGGAACTATGTAGTGTATAAGAGAAGAGGACATACCACTATTGCTCCAAAAGTTGACAAGTCCCTTTAGCATAAGGGAAAGAGGCCAGTAGATACTAATGTTCAAGAGGTACCCTCTCCTAAGAGGCAAAGGATAGAAACAAGAGAACAGGGGAGTGAATTGTATTCTCCTTCCCAATCCCCCATGCAGTATGATGACCAGACCATTGCTAAACAACTGGTCAAAATGAGGAATGCTGGTGAAGTGGTTGTTACCACTCAAGAAATACAAGAAGGGATGCTAGAGGCACCTAGACATATAGAATCTGACCTCATAGTGGCAGAATTTTCTGGTAAGGAATTAGATCCGGTGACCAAACAAGCCAATGATGAATTCTTGTCTGATGACAATTTCATCAAAACTAGGGCTTTCATTCAATTCTTATGGAGAGTCCATATTAATGAATAGAATAATAAATGCCAGAAGATGATAGAAGCTCAACCCAATTCTTCCAAAGAGGATATAGAGAAAGAAGTTAAGCAAGAAATGATATCAAAATTTGATAAAATTTCTCCTTAAGAGGGCAGACAGATGGTCAAAAGGCAAGGAGTTCTCATATTGCCACAATGGGATCTAGCTAATGTAGTGGTTTTTGATGCTATAAGAAAAAAAGATAAACCTATGAGCACTATTGGGACATCATGAATTGGTGCCCAGTTTAGTGAGGATCATGCAGCTTTGGCAATCTGGTCGCTAAAGAAAAGGACAAAAGGAGAATAAGAGAAGATGATGAAATTGAAGACATAGGCAGTATAATTGTGAAGAGGGTTGCAGATACCTCAAGAACTGAAGTGGCTAACCTTGTTGTACAAGTATCTAATTTAAGCATGAAAGTGTTATAGAAAGAAAAGGAAGCCTATGCTAGCTTAAATGAAAAATATGAGTTTGTGCTCAAAGCTTATAATGAAGAGAAAGTTAAATCTTTGATTAAAGATAACAAAATAGCAAAGTTGGAAGGTAATAAAAATATTCAATTGGTGCCCTAAAGGGTAATTACTTAGGACCCTCATTATCCCTCCTCCTCAAGTCCATTTATAACATATCCCCCATCCCCTTCACCTCTAAGTCCTACTACTCAGGAAGCAATTTGATGCTAAGAGAGCAAAATTAGAAGTTGAGAAGAACAGGATGATCAATGAAAGGACAAGGCTAGAAGAAGAGGGTAAAAGGGACCTTGAAGATTCCTAGGAATACAAAGAGGCTAAGGAATTGGTAAAACAAAAACATTTGGATCAGATCTTTTCAAAACTCAAAGGGTGTGCTAGTGAAGTTAATCTTTCTAACCTCTACTCACTAGGAAAAAAGATTGCAAGCATCATCAGCCGGCATGAGAATGAAAAGAAGCAATGCGAGCTTATACTAAGTAACTGGAAACGGAAGGAAGCCCATGTCAAATCTTTCTACTCCCTCTCAAAAGAACAAAATAACATTGACATTATCCTGACAAGCACTCATAAGTGTCTCAAATTGATGGTCAATGTAGACACCAAGAAGAACATGGTCATGAAGAAGATCACAACTTTGAGAGGAGAATTTTCCAAGAATAGATATGATATGTATCCCAATATTTTCAAAGAATATGGGAACATAAAAAATGAAGCCCTTTCACTGAGGTAGTTAAATGAAGCATTGACTAGCAGGAAAAAAAGTATTGTTGCATTGGCAAACACTGGCTGGTTTGTGCTAACTATTGACATTTTGAACAAAGACAAGGCATTTTTTGAATCTTGTGAGGCAAAAGTTGAAAAGGATAATGGTGAATAGGAGGAATTCAATAGCTTAAAAGATGAGGTTCTCAACTTTAGTTGGCCAAATGATGAGGTGTTCACTACATGGGCTAGCAAATATGGTATAGTTACCCAGGTGGCATGAGACAGTAAATATGAAGGGGACAGCTAACACCAAGGAGGTTGAGGGAGTAGAGAAAATAAGATATTAGGGCCTCTATGCCAACAAGAGAACAAAATATAGATGACAAAGACCCAACTACCTCGGAGAAACCTCAAGCATTCAAGTGGTCACAAGAAAAAAGATTGCATGGCTCATGGCGAAGATTTGCTATCCCATCCGCCTGAAGTTTTGTCTCTTCTTGAAACTATATTTTATCCTTTAGCCCAGTCATCCATAGCTTGTTGCATCCTTATTTACCTAAAGGATTCCAAGATGACTGTGGCTGCCTATAAGTATCTAGTTGTAATGTTTTAATAAGGATGGTAAAAAAAAAAAAGACTACAAGGCAGATTACTGAATTGTGTCTGACTATTGGTTTTGAGTCTTTTTGAATGTATTGGTATTCAAATCTACATTAATAAAATAAAATGGAATCTCCATTTTGATATCTATGATGTCTTCTTGCATTTACTATTAATTCTTGTATGTTCAATTTGTAAGGCACTTTGAATATACTGGTTATAAGGTAGTCATGTTCTTATCTGTGAGTTGCTTTCAAGGAAAGTTTAAATCTTGTAGATGATTGCAGATGATTAAGGTTTATGTAGAGATTTGATACAAGGGCGTGAGGATGAGAGGATAGTTTGTAAGGCATTATATCTTGGGCTCATTTGTATTTCCATTGATTATTTTTAATATAAGTATGCTCTGTTTTGACTCTATCACCATGATTAGGCACTGGTCATAAATGCTAACAAGTGGTTGTTATCATCAAATTCAAATTCAATCAATCTTTATACCCATATTATTTCAAGTACATGTCTAGTTAATTGTATTTAGTACAATTCATATTTCTGATTCCTTGAAGAGTGAATCAATAGGTTAGCCTTCCTAGGCCTAAATGGCATAAAAAGAAGAGGGATCTCCAGCCCTTAATCCACTGTTAAAATTGCTGAAAGCTGATACTCTGTCAAAGGTGTACCCACCTGGGTGTGTGGAGCCCAAAGTGTAGAAGGATTTTCTATCCTTGTTAATTAGCCCTTTTCCTTGTGAGAATATAACTTGGGTATAAGAGAGTCTGTCATTTATTGTCATTATAATCAATTATGCAAGAAAAAGAGCTAACACTATATCTGATAAATGAACTGTTTGAGTAGACCTGTTGTCTTGATCAATTCCAATGTATCGTATGCATTCACTACTTCTTCACATAGATCTTTTCTTGATGAATGAAATGTCTTTACTATCCAAAAACAACTGACATTATGTTCTCTACTTTTTCTGTCTCTTTTCTTATCATTCACACGCAGTGATCTTCAAATGAACTACTATAAGTATCTCCTCCAAGAGATTTGATCTTTGTCAGCTTTAGGAGTCCCTTCAATACTTCTTTGGTTGGCCAAACCAAGCACACAGCATAATTAGAACCACACAACTCAAACTGAATAGACCCATCGCTTCACATAGTCGGCTCCACCAAAATTACTCAAATGTCATTCTTCAGATGAAACATGATTATCACCTTTGGTTCAGTCTTTAACACATAACTAGACATAAATCTGAACACGCATAGCCTGAAGATAGACGCAACTAAAGAATCTATGAAATTACTGTTGGCTTCCTGAAAATGGTCTTTTGAAACTGTGGCTGGTAAACAGAGTAACATAAGTCAACTGTTACTGAACATCTGAATTGACGTGTATGTACATGGTGTAATAAATATGTTTGAAACATAAAAATAACTATGCAAGGCTTCCATATAACCATACTAGAAACTAAATATAGTTCACTGCTATATACTATATGTTGTCATCAATGACAAACAACAGTCATTTATTTGCAAGAAAGCAAATCTCCAACAATTTTGAGCATGAAGATCAGAATGAAGGTCAAGAAGCTAATCAGAATGATGAATATAGAGCTGAACCGAAACTTGCCAAATTTTTTAAAATAAATCATCCACGGAATAAAATCATAGGAGACAAAAAGGATGGAATGAGAACAAGAAGTAAGTCACTAAACACCAGATGTTTACTTTAATACACTTGAAAATAAGGAATGGGTTAGTGCTATGAATGAAGAAATAGAATAGATTGAGAAGAATAGTACATGGACACTAGTACTAAGACTAGATGACAAGAATGTCATCGGTACCAAATGGATATGCAGAAACAAGATAAATGAGAATGTAGAAGTCACTAGAAACAAAGCAAGATTAGTATGCAAGGGATATGCACAAGAAGAAGGTATTGATTATGGTGAAACCTTTGCACCCTTTGCTAGAATAGAAGGAGTTAGAATATTACTTTCTTATGTTGCATTAGAAGGATTCAAGTTATACCAGATGGACGTTAAATCTTCATTCCTAAATGGAATACTTGAAGAATAGGTATACATTGAGAAACCAGAAGGGTTTGTTGATCCAGACAAGAAAAACATGGTATGTAGACTACATAAAGCCTTGTATGGATTAAAACAAGCACCTGGAGCCTAGTATGAAATACTTCACTCCTATCTCATTAGCATTGAATTTGTAAGAACAAGTGAAAGTAGCAATCTATACTTAAAAGAAGATACTGATGGTAATATTCCGATTGCTGAAATTTTTGTTGATGATATCATTTTTGGGGGAAATGAAATGTTATTCAAGTCCTTTGCTAATGAAATGAGAAAGGAATTTAGAATGTCTATGTTTGGGGAGATCAAATTATTTCTTGTTCTATAGATTCTTCAACAAGATGCAGGCATTTATATCTCTCAGTCTAAATACATCAAGGAAGTGTTGAAGATATTCAAGATGGAAGATTCCAAACCAGTTGGAACACGTATGGCTACTGGATGCAATCTAACAAAAGAAGATAAATCTGATGAGGTAAATAAAACCTTGTATAGATCAATTATTGGCAAACTAATGTATTTTGTTCATACCAGACTAGATATAGCACATGCAGTGGGAATAGTTACAAGATTCTCTGCTAATCCCAAAGAATCACATATGAATATTTTTAAGATAATTCTGAGATATATGAAGAACACCGAGGACTATGGGTTATGGTATAAAAGAGAAGGAATATTTGAGCTACTATTCTATATAGATGTTGATTTGGCTAGAAACATTGATGACTGAAAGAGCACAACTGAAGGAGTATTATTCATGGGTGACATACGTGTCACATGGATAAGCAAGAAGCAAGGATGCATCTTGCAGTCTACTGTAGAAGAAGATTATGTGGTTGATGTTGGAAATTGCTCCAAAATAGCATTGATCAAATAGTTACTGGAAGGTATGAATATGAAGATTCTTGAACCAGTAATTATCTACTGTGATAATACCAGTGCAATTAACATTTCTAAGAATGCAGTCATGCATGCTAAGACTAAGCATATTGCTGTCAAGTATCACTATCTGAGAGAACAAGTGCAAGAAAAGGAGGTGATACTATAATATGTTCAATCAAAGGAACAATTAGCTAATATATTCACTAATCCATTACAGAAAGATACATTTGAGCACCTAAGACAAAGACTAGGGGTACAACCCTTTTCTATCAGTCGGTAAGCTAAATAGGAGGCTGCATCAGCCTAAACATAACCAGAAGATCATTCATGTTAATGAAAGCACAAAGATGGACAACAATAGATACATCTGTACATAGCAAGATACAAATCTGCACCGAACACTAGAGACATTGTATTGTTGATGGATAGGGAAATTCAAGGAATATATTATGTAAAGGGGTGGAAGATGATATAAATAGGTTTTTTGTTTGGAATCATTGTCAAAGGGAGAGATTATATCATTATCATAAAGGTATCACAAAGGGAGATATTATCTCCTCAATCTGAAAAGCATATATCATTATCCATAAACTAAAGTTCCTGAGAATCAAAAGGAAGAGTTAATCAATATTTAAAGGGAGAGAAATTGTTTACGTATGAAATATCCATCTAAGGGAGAGAAGCATCAAAGGGAGAGCAGTAACAGAAGGAAGAGAATACACACAAAGGGAGAGATGACTCAATGTTGTCAAAGGAAAAAGATATTATCATGAAGAGGAATAGTCAAGATAGAACACATATCATAATAGAGAAATAAGATGCTACATCTACCTAGTGAAGGGATTAAAGATTGAAGACAACCACTGTGCAAGAAACAAATCTAAGCGATTTGAGCTTACCGAAAGCCAGACAATTATAATAGTTACAATAGGAAAGCTTGATGAAACTGTATATTTCATATTGTATTAGTGATAGTATAGTATAGTATGATAATGTACTATGTTGTCATCAATGCCAAAGGGAGAGATTGATGAAATGTAACTAATTGAATGTTTGAAGATGTTAAGTTGATCACTGAAATGCAAAAAGATAATGCAAGACATTAAATTAGTTAATGGATTGCATTGTCATTGATGTCAACTTGATATAATCTAAATGGTTATAATCAAAGTGTCAAAGACTTTAGAGAACTAGAAAGATAAATATTATTCTTTCAGTAATGTATAAAAGACAAAAATTCATAATGTGACTTCAAACACCAACGGTCAGTGGAACTCGATAGACAAAGATCACCAAAAGTCAAGTCACAGTGATGCCCAAGCAAGAACACTAACAAGAAGAATCACAAGCATAACCAATGGCGAGGAACATAGTGTAAACTGATGGAGAAGCCTGAGGAGAACTGGAGTGTTGACCGAAGATATCAAAGAGTTAAAACACCAAAAATAACTAAAGTTCAGAAATGAAAAAATATCTAGCTGGCAGAGCTAAATATAGACTTAACTGGTAGTTATCATTGTTTTCATTGACAAGATAAAGCCAGAGATAAGTAAAGGATTTAAAGTTGTTTTGTGCAATTGGCAAGAAGATCTCTGTGAGATAAAACATGAGTTTTGCTTTAAATCTAATTGGCTAAGATTGTGGATCATGCCAAGATCAAGAAAATCAAGAACCTAACAATGGTGATATCATGTCTATTTAAGAGACAACTTAATTCAGTATGAATTAAGGGGAGTGAATGAAAAAGTGGATTCTGAAGAGAAATTGATAAAGAGAAACTTCATATAGTCCTGATCAATCAAGTTGAGGAAAGAGCTAAGTAGTTCTGCAGACACCAAGCAACAGAGCATGGCATCACCAAGTAGAACAACAGTGGAGAAAAGGTATTAAAAGGACATATTGATCATATTAGTTTTATGAGATTACAAAAGATTTGAAAATCTGCAAGTAGAAGTTGTATATGTGAACAAATCATACTATTTTAGTTTAACCATTTTTACAGACAGTCTCTTAACTGAGAAAGATTTAAAGATCCTTTCTATATTGAGATACATCCACAGGAGTATCAAAAAGTTTGATCATGAAGATAGCATGAGATGCCAGATACCTATTGATAGGCCAAGTTAGTGTTTGATCAAGGAAGGTAGCATAGAGATGCCTGATATCAAGTGACAGACTCAACTTTTAAATCCTATAACAAGGTCACACCTAACAGTGTGTTTGTAACCTTAAAAGGGTTTCCACATTAAAAATCCATGTGTCAATGTGTTTTTGATTACGGTAAAAATAGGTTTTGAAGGGACCCCGAAACCCTTTAACAAAGCAGAGAAAGGAAAGGCATTAGAGCCCAGCAAACAACAGGCTGCCCCAAGGAAGGGAACAGTCTACAAAGGGATAGATCCCAAATTTAGCATTAAGCATAAGCAAGACAAAAAAACAAAAGAAATGCTGAAAGGAAAACAGAGAGATAAACCGCCAGCACCGAAATCAGAATAGAGTTTTCAGGAAACTCTCAGAATCCTCTAGCTGAGTCTTCATAGTCATCACATTCTCTCTCTGCTTCTAGAGATCCAGATCCTCAACCTTTTGCATCTTAGATCTTGTTCGGGTACCTGTTCCCATCTGCTGGGAAGTAACAAAATGTTCAGCGATGTCTTTATTACCTTCCAGCCAGTTGCTCACAGACATCAGATTCTCTAGAGTAGCCCTCATACTAGTATTCACCAGCGTAAGTAAATGTTTCAACATTTCTTCATTCCCGCTAATTTTCTTCTGGATGGGTATCATGGCTAACTCAACAGCTTTTTTGATTTTTTCATCAATTTCAGAACCATGCTCATTAACAGGAACATTGATATTATGAGAAAAATCATTTCTGAGAGTATTCATAGTTTCTTCAATCAAGGAGCTCTTATTTTCCAGCTTGATGCATCTATTTTTGAGTTCAACCAGGTCACTCTGCACCCATTTATCCAAATTATAGCTATAGATTGACTTATTTTTTGCAATCTCCAGCAGAAACATAATAATGGTCCTTCTGACCTTAGAGTCCATCCTTCGAATATCTCTTTGTAGTGACTGAGGTTTTCTACCATGAAGATTTCTGTCACTTTATTCTTTCATATTTTCCTTCCCATTACTAGGAGAATCATGGGACTCAAATTTTTCCTCTTCCAGAACCTTAAAACTATTGTCCCCCGAATTTTCAGCATTACTGTCCATTGTATTAATTTCAGCTTCTTTATTCTTATCAACCTCAATCTCTTTATTCACATTACCTTTTGTATTAGCATTCTTCAAAACAGAATTAAGTTTTTCCCCTGATTTAAGAATGTCACGACTATCCTCTGGGTTTCCCTTGGCATTTGTAATTTCAGGATCCACTGAATCCTTCACCACAGGGGTCTGGGTAGTGGGGGAAATCTCTGCAATAGGATCCATCTGGCGAATCTAGGCATCTTCAAATTCTGTTTCCTGAGGGGTATGCTTCTCACCATCAGACTTCTGGAAAAAAGGACTAGCAGGGATGTCCAGAACATTCTTTTCTTCTCTAGAGACACCACTAAGATGCTTAGCATTCTTCAACTCAACCAGAGATTTAGAAGGAGACGGCTCAGAGGGCATAGAGGCTTTCTTAGGTTTTGAAGACTTAGTCAGAGACCCCACAGACTTCCTCTTTCTAATCTGGGTAGGGATAGGTTCAGGAATATGATCTCTGGCATAATCATCTATAAGGAGGATAAGACTGACATGGAGAATAGGGGCATTCTTCATTCTATAGTCAGAAATGCTCTGATTAAGTGACCAGAGGAGAAAGAAGGGGAAGGAAATACGAATCTCATGTCTAAAATGATTAACTAGGGCAAAGTGGTAATTATAGACCCTAGAGAATCTACCCTCCAAAGTAAAGTATTCCATTATAACTTAAATAACAGAACCCCAGACTTTATCAATATTCTCAATTTCGACATAGTCTTTCTTACCTTTCACCAAAAGAGCCCTCTCCTCATCAGTGACAAGAAATTTCTTGTACGCTCTGGTTCCCACTTTCACCTCTTTAGAGTAATTCAGCCCATCCAGGGGGAGACCAGTGATGTCAGACAAGACCTCAAGGCTGAGTCTAAATGATTTGCCAGCAATATTAACTGTGCCCTTATCCCATCCCTCTGCAAAGGCTTTTGAAACATCAGAATCAAAACCATGAAGTCTCTTAAGAAAATGGTGAACCTGACCTTTCTTCAAAATTCTCCACACTTCCTTATCCTTCTTCCACTTGCATTCCGCAGGCTCTCCCCTTCTGAGATCACCACCCATGATGACAATCTTCACCTGTTCTTTTTCTCAGGCTGGGGAACGTTATTATTTTGATTAATCTCAATCTGGTTAATGCTTTTAATCTTAGTCACATTCCTCTTCACATGCCCGAACTGGCCACAGATAAAAATAATAATAGCTGCGAGCATTAAAGTTTGAGCTTTCATGATTAGGGTTAAAAACCAAATCTTGGATATGTACTTCACCTTGTTTTGGCCATCATTCCAACTCCTCCCAATCTGAGATGAATTAATTAGTATCATTAACAACCCTTTTAATGAAACCTTCTTTATGCCTGATTTTATCATAATTGATAATTGATTTGACCACTTCATTACTCATAGGTGTGCCTTTCCATTTTTGAATTCCATCACTTTTGGCTCCAATATTGGCAAGACAATCAGCTACCTGATTAGTCTCCTGATAATTGTGAGATATATGGAATACTTCAAAGGTTTTAACTATAGATTTAATTTTAAGGATAATATGCTGTATATTCCAAGAAGGTGGGTTGATATCTTTAATATTGTTAATTATATTCAAAGAGTCACCTTCGAGCCATACTCTTTTGAATCCCATTTCTTCCACCAGCAGGATAGTATTAAAGGCCGCCAAGGCCTCTGCTCTGTGATTAGATTGAAATCCCAAGGGGATTGAAATAGCACCAAGAAAGTTACCAGAGCTATCTCTGATGATGCCCCCTCCCCCAGAGACACCCGGGTTACCTTTAGAGGCACCATCAAAATTGGCTTTAACCCAACCAATTGGAGGAGCAGTCCAGACAGATAATTCTCTTTGGGAGAAAACTTGAATTTTGAGGAGAGGAAAGTTCCAAGTTGACCAGTTGACCTCCGGGATGAGAGAACTATACTTGCTATTGCTATTGTTTATAGCAGAGCTAAAATTTTCCTTTAAAGATCTAGACATTATGTTGAAGATAATTTCAGGTTTAGAGCTTTTCTCTCTGAAGATTCTGTTATTTCTTTCCTTCCAGATACACCAACAAAGATGAGGCGGGATAAGATTCCAAAATTTTCTATCCATTTCATTATCAAAAGGGCATCTCCATTGAGTAACAAAGTCCTGCCATGAGTTAGGAAAGAACTAGGCTAGATTCCAATTTTGAAAAACCAAAGACCAAACTTTCCTGGTAAAACTACAATGGATCATAAAGTGATCACAGGATTCAGCTTGATCAAATCAAAGACTATATATATTTACATGAGAGAATCCTCTTTTAACCAAATTATCAATAGTAAGGGGCTTATTCTGGATAAGAATCCAAAAGAAGAAGTTAATCTTTGGAGTAAGGAGTTTATACCAGATAGTTGCACATTGGGGCTTAGTTTCCTTGGAGAACACAAGGGAGCAAGCAGAGGCCACCATGAATTCACCATGAGTAGAGAGGTTCCACACAATCTTATCTGGAAAATTACCTTCACTGATCCAGGACTGTAAGTCTATCATAAGGGGTAAAAAACTTCTATCAATGCAAGAGAGATCCTTCCAGGAATTGATATTCCTATAGTCAGAGACTTTATATCCAAAAGTATTTTTAGCTTGGGTAATAAAATCCTTCCAATCTTGTCTTTCAGACAAGGGGTATTCATAAATCCAGGGATCATCCTAGAATTCAATGGTGGATCCATCTCCCAATTTCCATCTTATACCTTTTCTCAAGAGATCAATGGAAGAACATAAATTATTCCAAATGTAAGAACCATTGACTCTATTTTCATTGTTTAAGAGGTCCTTCAAGCTGTTAGAGTTGGTGAGGTATTTGTTTTTAATTATACAATTCCATTGTTTAGAATCACCAAAAATTCTCCAAACCTACTTAGCCAAGAGTGCCTTATTAATGATCTTAATAGGTCTAATCCCCAATCCCACTTTATTTTTAGGTTTGCAAACTTTTTCCCAGGCGATCAAGCTGAGCCTTTTTTTATCTTCAACTCCAGTCCATAAGAAGCATTTTTGGATAGTTTCAAGCACCATAGCATACTTATGGGGGATCTTAAAAAGGCTTAAAGCATACACAGGCAAATTTTGTAATGTGGATTTCAATAGCTGAAGTTTACCTGCACTGCTAAGGAGAGCACCTTTCCAACCAGCCAACTTCCTATTGAATCTATCAACAATTTGATTCCAGAAGATATCTGGAGGTTTTGAGCAGAGTGGGAGCCCCAAGTAAAATGAGGGAAGAGCACCAATGTTGCAACCAAGAATTTTAGACATCTTATATTGCCTCTCAAGAGGAGCATTGATAAAAAAGATGGAACTCTTTTCCCAATTGATGAACTAGCTAGTAGCCGAGGTATAAATAGATAAAGCTTTTTTAAGATTCCTTGCTTCTTTAACTGTAGCTTCACCCATAATAAGAGTATCATCAACAAACTGTTCATGGGAAAAGGATGTTCTGGCTGAGGAGGGGCAGAGACCAGATATAAGGCCAAAATTAACAAGTTTAGTTATATATCTTCCCAACCATTCAGCCAATATAGCAAACAGAATAGGAGAGATAGGGTCCCCCTGACTTAGGCCCCTTGAAGGTTTGAAAAAATTGGAAGAGCCACCATTCACTGTCATAGAGGAGGACACAGTAGAGACCAGTTGATTAATTATTTTCATAACCCCTGCATCAAAACCAAAGCTGCTTAAAACTTTTTGAAGAAACAGCCAGTCAACCCTATCATAGGTTTTAGATAAATCCAATTTCATGAGAAAGCCCTGTTTCTTGGCAGTTTCAAGCGAATGAATGTTCTCATGAACAACCACAATGGAATCAAGGATTTGACAAATCCATTCTGCTAAGGGGATATAATTGAAGGTAGGAGAGAAAGCAATCTAGATGTCATAACTTTAGCTATAATCTTGTATATTCCATTACAAAGACTGATTGGTCTGAATGATTCCACCATATTAGCACCATGGAATTTAGGTACAAGAACCAAAAAGGTGGCATTAAGTTCTCTAAGAAGAGATTTAGTTCCAAAAAATTCTTTAACAGCATTGCACACATCCTGACCAATGATCTCCCAAAACTACTGGAAAAAGAAAAGAGGAAAACCATCAGGGCCTGGAGATTTGTCGCCTTCAAAGGAAAAGACTGCATCTCTGATTTCCTTGTCATCTGGGATAGCCTTAAGTCTGGAGTTGGTATTACTATCTATCAGGGATGGAATAGCAGAGAGAATTTCATTTTGATTCAGGGGATCAAGCATATCATCTCTAGTTAGAAGATGAGAAAAGGAAAGAAGCATTTCCTTTCTTATCTCTTCTTCCTTAACCAGAAGCTAATTGTTGACTTTTAAGGAGGAAATTTTGTTGATAGCTTTGTGTTTCGAAGCAGTCATGTGAAAAAATCTAGTATTTTTGTCCCCATCTTTAAGCCAGAGAGCTCTTGATCTTTGCCTCCAGAAGGATTCCTCCTTAGAAATGATGTTATGATA
>MU226848.1:2484972-2501960 GCA_018584345.1 Thuja plicata
GTAGGAAGGAGAAATGGAATTAGTATATAAAGTAAGGAATATAATTGTAAATGAAATGTTATTTTCGTACCCTATCTTTTAAATTCTAAATGTGAAAGTAAAGAAAGGAAATGAAATTTAATTTGGACAAGTAATGTAAGTGTGTTAGTATATGAAATTCATTAAGGGAACCTTAAGGAATGTAAATGTGGAGTAGTAATGATGTAAAAAAAAAATTAGTTGCAATTTTGGTCATAAGACCTGATTCCTTATGGGTTCCCTGGCGGGGACATTACAAAAACTAAATCCCAACTTTCAAACTTATCTCCAACCAAACATCTCAACAATTTTCCCAAACTCTTGTACACAACTTATGTTTTTCCATGAATTTGTGGATGAAAAGTAGAACTAAATTTCAAATCAGCTTTCAACTTCTTCCAAAGTGTCCCCCAAAAATAACCAACAAATCTACTATTCATGTCTGACACAATGCTCTTAGGTAATCCATGTAATATCACCATCTCCTTGAAAAACAAATCATCTACATACACTACATCGAGAATTTCTTACAAGGAAAAAAATGTGACATCTTAGAAAACCTATCCACAACCACAAAAATTAAGTCATAGCCTCTCTGTATTCTAGGAAATCCAAGTACAAAATCCATATTAATTTCCTCCATATTATTCTGACTGGAACTGTCAAAGGTGTATACAACCCCACATATGACTACTTCCTTTTGCAACTTGACATACCTTACAACTGTGTAAAAATTTCCTCACATCCTTCTGAACTTGTGGTCAAAAGTAATTCTCACTCACCAAAGCTACTATCTTATTTGCAGGATGTTACAAGAAAGTGCAGAATCAGGAATTTAAATGCTTGATCAGTGTATGGATGACACAAAAATATATGTGTGTAAGAAAGAAAGGTGAATTCCTAGAAGATGAAGAGGAAAAGGAAGATGACATTGATTTTAAAAGGATAACTTCATGAGAACAATTAACAAAACTTTGTAATTGATGTCAGAGGGGGAGGGAAATAGATGTAAAAAAGACAACTAAGGTAAAGAAGACATCAGAGGAGAAGCTAAGAATGAATTTGATCATATGAGAGATGCAAGTTTATGTATACTTGCACATAATAAAGAGGTGAGACAATAGATGTGATGTGCACTCTAGGGGGATAAGATCAAGAGAAGAGTATGTAATCTTATTGGAACCAAGTCAAGCATGTTCCCAGGGGGACTAGAAGAAGTTTTATTGGAGAGACTCTCAAATATATTTCTGGTATTGATGGTAGCATTGTTGATTATCTTTCTTTGATTGAAATTGTTGGTTTCTTATTGTATTACTTATTTTTCACATCACATGTTGCCATCAATTCCAAAGGGGGAGATTGTTGGCATCTTGAAAAAGTTAGAAGATGAATGTGTTAGAATTGATGTCAACATAGTAGAGGAATTAATCCAAGGAAGTGATCATAAGAATAGATTAGTTGTTGTTAACTGAACTATTGCAAGTTAGCTAGTAGAGCAGTGTGTACAGAGGTCCAATGCAAAGCAGACATGAAATATATAGAGCCATGCATGTAGAAGAAGGATTCTGAAGGTGTTTACTTTGATCACCCAAACTTTTGGTGAGTTTCATGAAGATTTTAATAGGTAAATAGGTTACAAAAGATGACTGGAAGAAAAGGTGACAGTCAGTGTCCACAGGAAGCAGTAAAAGGTCTGGTGTGCTCAATAGAGTAAACATTTCAAGGAGCTTATTTAGGAGTGTATATGGGACATACTCAGGTATCTTCAACTCAAAGGATTTATACTTTAGAAGTCTTCAAGGCATAATTTTATTATCTTAGTCACTTAATGACAATGTTTTTAAGGGCTTGATGAAAAAGAGTTGAGAAATCCAATGGATATGAAGGATTTTAATGGCCAAGTGTTTTTCACAATGCTAGAAGATGTTCTTGAAGTATTTTTTGATGATTTGGTGATACTTAGGATCTGAAGGACCTGATTGGTTGATTTTTTTGTCAAATGTATTGTTCTTTATATTATCATTTGTTCTTAGCCGACCTAGTTGATAAATTGAGTTGCACAAGTACAAAACATTTTATCTAAGAGATTAATGATATCAAGAAGGTGGTTATATTTAATTGGATAGGATTAGGTGACCATAGATGAATTCATATTAAGAGATCTACCCCGTAGATTGAAATAGATGATGAATTAGGTTATGCCAACCTAGTTTCTGGTAGAAGATGATGAATTAGGGAAAATTCAAGTTGTGGATCATGGTTAAAGATGTCAAAGGTGCCTAAGAAAGGGGAGATCTTGATTTAGTGAAATCAAAACTGTGTTCAACAAGATGATTGAACAGAGATCTACAAGGTGTGTTTATAAGGAACTAAAATCTGACATTAGAGTTGTAATTCTTAGCAGCTCACAAAATCCTATTAGATTGGAGTCTAATCAATCATTTCATGATCAAAATTGTAAGGTAATGAGCCTTCCTCAGGTTTGTATCCCAAGGCTTTTCATTTGAGCAGTGAGGTCTATGAAGTGAGCCTGATTGCATGTGCAATCCCCATATACATTACAATACTTTTATACTTTTAACAAGGTATTTTCTTATTGTGGGTAATCATCCCCACCATGGTTTTTCCCCTAACAAGGTTTCCATGATAAAAATTTTGTATCAACTTATATGGATGTGATTTTGATTGTGTGTACTGGCATGTTCATTATTTGATCAGATCAGAATTAAGGGTTCATAAGTTTAAGGTTTTTTGGGATAAAGGGTTTGAAGTTTCAAGAGTTTAGGAAAAACTAATTCAACCCCCCCCCCCCCCCCCCCCCTCTCTTATTTTTTCATTTTCATAGTATGAACATATATATTTTCCTTGGCTATCAAGAGTCTTTACTTTTTTCTAGAGTTATGGCATGCATTTTTTATTTAAGGGTATCTCATTGTTGTTGGAAGTAGGTATCCTTGTTCTCTTTTCCTTATGATGGAGTCATAGTCCTATGACACCATCATAAGAGGGGGTATATATATGTCCTCCTTTTTACATTATGCAACTTTTTTTTTATATGATCCCTAAGGAGACAATACTCTCCTTAGGACTAATTTATTTTATTTGATCCCTAAGGAGACAATACTTTCCTTAGGACTGATCACTTTTATTTGATCCCTAAGGAGACAATTATTTCCTTAGGATTGATCACATTTTTTGATCCTTACAGAGATAATGATTTTTATAAGACTAATCCCACAAGCTACCTCTAAGTGCTTAATTTTTACAAGCTACGCACAAAAGTTTTATAAGCCACCCCTGAGCGCAAAGTTTTACAAGCCTCCCTCAGTGAAATTTTTTTCAAACTATCATAACACATCTTGGTAGACCTGAAATTCTCATTCCCTCTTTATTTAGGATGAGTGGAACTAGAATAACACTAATTTCTATCTTTTTTACACTTTCCTCCTCTTCTTCTCCCATGAATCACCTAGCATAACACAACCTGCTAGACTATTGGATACATTCTCTCTTATTTATTTCCATGATCTCATAGGTACACTATTGGGTTATATCATGGAGTCTCATCATTTTTGGATTCGCTTTCCCTTTCTATGTGGTCATTTATGCTCTTGTAATGACTTTGTGAACATGATATTACTGGCTATGATATTTCTCAATCAAGGTCTCTTCTAATAGTTGATTTGAAGTTTTATTTTTAGTAATAAACCCTTTTATTTGTTTCTTTTATCTTTTTTTTTTCTTTTTGTGTTCTTTATTTCATTCCTTTATGCATGGAGTTTTTTGTCAAGATCCTTTATTTTAGGGCTCACATCCTTAAACTTAGTGATGTCTTATATGTTTGTTGTTTTCCCGTGATCTTCTCTCTCTAATTTCTTCCTCTTTCCCTTCTCTCTCATCTTACTTTACCATAAGCATGAGGTTCTCTCATAGTCCTTATAAAGTGGGGCTAAATGTACCATCATATATTGTAATCACCTAATTGGTGTACAATTTAAGGACTATTTTGTACACACCTTAGTGTGTTTTCTACGGAAGGACCGCATATGGCACTTAATGGACACCTAAATTTAAATATGGGTCCCTCTTCATCTCAATATTATTTTAAATTGAGGTTGTCCCTTATTTATAAGTGTTCTCTATTTTTCCTCCAATTGGATAATTCATTTCATCATCTAGGACCTATATCACCATTTTTGGACCTTTTATTCTCTCCCAATCTCAAAATTAGTTGTTGGTTGTAATCTCGCATCCTCTCATTGCCTAGGACCCATGGTTTTTATATGGGACCTATTTGGGTAGAACATAACATTTCAAACATTTTTTTTCCTGGGAACAGAGTGTTTGAAATGTTGTGTTCCCTAACATTTTAGCTCAAATTTGAACTTGGGACCTATCTTGGTTTTTTTAGGAAGATTATTTTGATTTACAGTCATCCTGCTTGAGTTTCAATCCCTAAAATATTTTGATTGGTATATAATCACCCCATCTCTCCACTTTTTGGTATCCATCATTGTATGCAAGCATCCAATATTATCAACAAGTGTTCAAGCATTCAAGATATCAAGTGTAAGGAATAAAATCAAGTTCAAGTTCTATCAAGTTTTCAATTCCAATCTGAAGCATTCAAGGTGTTATCCTCCATAGATTTATCTTATTTATTCATTGGAGGAAAATAAAATGATTCTTCTATCAAGGAAGGAGATTCACATTCATCAACATCCATTCAAGTCTTATATCTCCTCTCCTCAATCAAACACTATGGTGAATTACAACATTCATTCCATAAGGTTTTGTCCTGTCTGATTTCCTTTTGGTTTTATGTGTTAATTAAAAGCTATTACATCAACATACTTGATCATATTCAAATAAGTATTTGTGTTGCCAAGGTATGATATACTTCATTTACTAGATCTAACCTATTCTACATGACAACACATTTTCATTTCATTTCAATGTTGATTCCTAAACACGGTTTTGATGGAGGCAAACCCCTCTATTCAACCTTCTTATCCATTTTTGTATGTGCAGGAATAGGTCATAGAGATATCAAAGAAAATCTGGGAAGATGAGGAGCTATAGGAAATTCCTTGGAAATTTGAGGCAAAAACCCAGAGGACAAAATGTTTCAACCATTTTTTTCCTAGAAATATAATGTTTAAGATGTTATGTACCTCCCAGAACAAGTTCAAATTTATTTTGGGAGTACGTTGTAGTCTTCATATTCTAGATCTACAGTTACAAGTATTTATGATATTATTACATATCTCATATTCAAATCTGAAGCAACTTCTTTCTTATCTTGATTCCATGTACACATAGAATCTTCCTGATTTTTATTCCTTTCCTTCCTATCGTTTCCCCTTTACACATTTACATATTTAGTGAAGGAATATTGACCCTTTTAGTGCTTTGAATCCTCATTAGCCTATTGGGAAATATTCCTTATGAATGTGAAATTTGTAAAAGGAGGACTAATCATCCTACTTGCATAAATTTTTTCCATTTTCTTATTGTTCATTACCATACCATTAAATCAATCTCATCAAAGAACCAAAAATCATGAACATCTAAATATAACTATATCAAGGATACAAAAATATATTTTCCAAGATGTATAACCATAACTATCTAAAGAGAAATGCAAATAAAAATAATGTTGACTACATCTCAGAATATCTGATAGAATAAGTAATCAACACTGTTTTGACATCAATGACAACCAAAACAACATTATCCTTCATCAATGAAAACATATTTTCCATGAATCTGGTTACTTGAGATAGTAATTCAAGGGTAATTTCATGCTTTAATATTTGTTCATTTTATTCCATCTTATTTATGTTCCTATTGGAAGATAGTGCGTCCTTTTAGCAACTTGTGTAGATCTCTATCTTTCCCTAAAGAAATTTTCTTTATCCTGCAAGTCCCTTTTGTATCTTTCCCTAAGATCATTTCTCTCTTATTTTAAGTAACTTGTATCTTTCCCAAAGGTTTTTCACCTTAGCTTGCAATCCAAACCAAGATCAATGAACTACCTTGGCCTTGAGCCTAAAAAAATATTGTATTCAATTATTCATATAGTGATTTTTTCTCACTATATTTTTTTCTTGCTTTGGGGTTTCCATGTAAAAATATGGTGTTCATGTGTGTGTTGTTCATTTTTTATCTTTCCTTGATATTAAGTTGGTTAAAGATAAATAATCTGGAATTAATTAAAAAAAGTTTAAGTCTATTGTTCAAGACTAATTCACCTCCCCTCTCAGTCTTGTAGTGTGTTCAACACTTGTCAAATATTTGTATCAATGTTTCCATGAACTCCACATATGATGTAATTTGTGCATTGTCCATGGTAATCATGTCATGGTACTATAATTCATGAGCCACCTCATTGAGATTTAGGGTAGCATACTTTATTAATTCCTCTTCCTACATTGGATTTAGTTGCAAGTACATATTTAATTTTTCAACCCATGCATGTTTCATGGTCTTCCCTAAACCATAAAAGTATGGTATATTGAGCTTACCGATCTTCCTTCTTAGGTAAAATTGAAGGTCTTCATTACATTCGTTGGGCATGTACCTCATTATTAGTTCCATGTAATCTTCGAGGGACATTTTTTATTATAACCCTCCATCTATCAAGTCTTAATGTTAACTCCACTAAGGTAGGTTCATTGTCTTCTTATTGTTCTACACTTTTAGAAAAAATACATATCATCAGTCTAGAGCTTGTTGTAAGCATTCCATATTTTGGACTTCTATAGATTGAATTTCCTTCAATTCCATTATTGCCTCCATTATTACTATTATGCTTGTTATGATTTTTATTACTATTGATTATGGTTTAAGTTAACATCTCTAGCAACTATCTTTGATTTTTGTGTGTCTTGCTGCTCTATCATGAATTGAACCATCCAATTGTTGAATTCTCTATTTTCCTACATGCTTGTCTCTCCTATTTTGTTGTTCTTTGTTGAGGATATGAATGTTATCTTATCTTTTGGTGTTTGGATGGGTTTATTTTTGTAATAATAGTTAATTTATTTCTCTCTCATAAACCTTCACAAGCTAGTAGGATAACTTGCTCTAATACCACTTGTAATATCCCCTTGGGATATTTATTCTAATTTTACAATCTAATGATTATACTTATGAACTTGGGGTTTGAAAAAATAGTCTTAGGAACTCCTTTAAAATTTTATGATCTTGCAAATGCAAGAATGAAATCTTTTTATTTGATATAATATTGAATAAAGGTATATATTTCAGTTCTTCAACATGTAAGATCACGGTACTTTATCTTATCATAAAATTAGGTAATTATTTTTGCAACTGAATGGATAAATAAATCAAAGCAATTGATAATTAATTTTGTTTCCAATAGCCAAGATTATATTTTCACACAATATCTCTAATTTAGTATCTAACCTGGACTTGATGAACTATTTATTTTATGCTATGAATTGATTATATCAAGGGTTTGATAGTTCAACCAATAAAATTGACAATTGTATTCATGCTAACAATATCAATGTATTTATGAATTTTTATAAATTTGACATGGTATCCGATTTGATAAGAAGAGATATTAGACTAATTTATGAATCAAACCTTGATGGATTGGATGAGTTACAAATTCATTACTCGGTCTAGTAAGATAGAGATGTTGGATATGTTTGTGAATCAATCATGTATGGATCAAATGTATACAATTTATAATTTAAATTAAAGGCTAATATGATGGCCAATCTAAAATTAATTATAGGCATCTCTAATATTTATTATTCTTTCTTATGTGATGATCTTTGGGTGACACGCTATTTTTTATTAGTTTGAGATGTACACGTGATCTTACTTCTGAAAATGGTGGTTTAGTACCACTCTCTTACCGATGTTAAGGCTCTTTGATGGAAATGGCTAAGCAGTCCATAATTTGCACATGAAATGACATTTTTTTGGTATTTATTAATTAGATTAAAAAATGAAAAACAATGATTTTGTAATTTTAATTTAATTAATAAATACAAAAAAATTGTCATGTCAGGTGCAAATTATCAGTTGTATAGATGGTGCCCTATTTGATCACTTAAATCTAAAATGTAAATAAGAATATTTTTAATCAATTCCTTTTGAAGAGTAATTGTTTATTCTTTAAGATGCATTGAGGAGGCATGAGGTGAGAAGTCACATCTCAAAAATCATGACCCATACTAAATTACACCTCTTCCATACAACTAATGACATGATTAGCAATTTATTAACTAAATTGCACCACTTCCATACAACTAATGACATGATATCTGATTTGCTAAGAAGAGATATTTGATTAATTTATGAATCAAACCTTAATGGATCAGATGAGTTACAAATCCAATACTCGATCTAGTAAGATAGAGATGTTGGATATGTGTATGAATCAATCCTATATGGATTGAATGCATACAATTTATAATTTAAATGATAGCCTAATATGATGGCTAATCTAAAAATAATTATCAACATCTATAATATTTATTATTCTTTCTAATGTGATGATCTTTGGGTGATGCAATATTTTATATTAGTTCAAGATGCACATGTGATCTTATCTCTCACAATTGTGGATTGGTACCACTCTCTTATTGATGCTCAGGCTCTTTGATAAAAATGACTATGCAGTCAATAATTTGCACCTAAACTGACATTTTATTTGTATTTATTAATTAGATTGAAAAATGAAAAATAATGATTCTATAATTTTAATTTAATTAATAATTTGTAACACCCTGCCAGGGAACATGTTGGTACTCAAAAATACAACAAGGTTTTTGAGTACCTTGTTAAAAAATTTGCATTTTGGCCCCTTATGAGAACTTTTGAGCCTTTTTGCCCAAATGAAATTCTGAAGTTTTTCATGCATATCAGGTGTTCATCACTCTTTTTTAGACATAAGAAGACATCCCAGATCGTCAGATTCAAGTTTTGATTCATTTAGTGATGTCTTGTTTTGAGCACTTGTCCTTTTTAGCATATGCTGATTATAGTGTCAAATTGTTGTAACTTGCCTACTTTGCTTCTGAATATATTGCACCCTTTTAAGTTTCAAAAGTCACTGCTTTGGGAATGTGTTACATGCATATCAGAGAGTCTAAGTTTCAGAACCCAAGCCATTTCAAGTTATTTTGATGGGTTTTCAGTTCATCCAAAGTTGGTCCTGCAGAACTGTCTTGTTTCTCAGATTACCCAGATTTCCAAATAGCCTACTTTGAGCTTCTGCAAGTTGTACCCAGTTGAATTTCCTGCATAATTGAATGTTCCCCCATGTTGAAAACATGAAAGTGTACCCATTTGAAGAGTTTCAAACTCATACCAATCGATTTGTTCACTTTCCCAACTTGATTCCAAATCCAATTTATGCATATTTGCCGAGTTTAAAATCAGAAAAATTGTAAGATGCTAACTTTGCAAATTGATGCCGATAGATCAGTTCACTTTTAGTCCAAGCCAGTTCAAGATTCATGTTCCATTTGTAAAGTTGAATCAAGTTCCAGAGGTTCAAATTCTGGGGGCTCTTTTTGATTAGTTTGTGAATCAAAATTTGAAGACAGTTTGTGCAGTTTGACAGTGCAAAGCAGAGGTTTTTTAAAAAAAATTTAAGTTATAAAAGGGAAAAATGAAACCATGGCAAGGGGAACCCAGCCCTATGGATAAGATTAAAGGTATTAACCAGCAAAAAAGCAAGGCCATGAGTGAGCATCATTTGGAGAAAACTTTTAAAAATTTGAAAATGCAAGAGCGCAACCAGCCACGTTTTATGTCATATCTCAAAAAATATGAACTGGGTCGGGCTGAATTTTGGATATGATTGAAACGATCATGCCAAAAGTCTACAGTAAAAGTTTTAGACAAATCTGAGTTGAAATGAAAAAGTTATGGCTCTTTGAGTATTGAAAAAAATAACAAAGTTTCAAAAATGCACAGAGATATATCCCAAATGCATGGGGCTATGAAGGTTTTTAGTATTTATATACTCCAGCACTTAGTATATGATTTGAATAAAGAACCAAGAGGCCATTTGGTGGGTTTATTGGTTGAAAATTTTTAAATTCTTGTGGGCCCCATTATTTTAGAGTAAAAATGCATAAAGTTAGTCTCCAAGTCTCCAAGTCTCCAAAGCCAAGAAAATCATCTAGACACTTAGAGACTAAAGCTTGTCTCCAAGTATCCAAAACTAACTATAGTTGGTGAATTGATTCAGAGACTTAGAGACTACACTATCCAATTTAACTGCAGTCAAGACATGGTCAAGGTGCAGTCAAGTTAAGCTCATTCAGAGACTTAGAGACTAAAGGTAGTCTCCATGTCTCCAGATCGAACCATGGTTAAGAAGAATTTTATGAGACTTAGAGACTACATTGTGCAAAGTAACCATAGTTGAGACATGGTTAATGGTTGAGTTAAGCTTAAAGTTAGTCTCCAAGTCTCCAAAGCTAAGAAAATCATCTAGAGACTTAGAGACTAAAGGCTTGTCTCCAAGTCTCCAAATCAAATCAAAGTTAAAGGAATTATTCAGAGACTTGGAGACAATGAAGGAAAATATGACTGCGGTTAAAAGGTGAGTTAAAAGGCCAGTTTAGAGCAGCAAATCAGCATGTGACAAGTGTCAAAATCTAGTGGATTCTGGGAGAAAAAGGCATAAAATATAATTATAAAGGGAGACAATGCATAGATTTCAAAATTAAAATGATTTAAAATGTTATACTTTGTGCATGGAATATTAAAAGGAATATAAAATCAGATTTGCATAAAATATTAAATCTGTATAGTCTTTTCTATAGTCTAGTGCATATTTTTTATTTTTCAAAGATTTGAAAAGGAACATTCCGGGAAGAATTTTCTACACAGAGGAAATTAGATTTTTTGCAGAAGCATGACAAATTTGGACAGAATGAAGATCAAATTATGGAGATCAGATTTGCACAGAAAGAAGAGATAAAATACATATATTTCATTTGCAAAATCAGATTCATATTTTCTTTCCCAGAGATTTTTTAAAGAAGAATGAAATCAAATTTTCTCAGATTAATATCAGATTTGGAAAGCTTCTCAGTGGCAGAATGAAAGAGTTATAATGAGGATAAAATCAGATTTTAAAAAGACAAGTGGAGTTAAAAATTGATTAAATCAATCAGATATTTTGAAGACTTGGAATGCAAGTAAAATCAGATTTTGAAGTCACCGAGAAGGATCATATTTTTTGGAAAAGAAGGAATGAGTGCAAATCTGATTTGAGAGAAGGATAGGTGTTTGCCAGACATAGTTTTTAGGGTTTCTTCTCTTCTATATATCCTCTTCTTTTCTCAGTTGTAAGGGTTCCTTTCCTTTGCTCTGTTCTAGTTTTTTCTTGCAGATGCCTAGAGCATGTCCCTATTGGTTTGATGAATTTGTATTTCAAGATATACTTTTATTTCTTTGTATATTCATGAAGGCTTAAGGTCTGGATATGTTTGAAGCAGAATTTATTAATAAAATACAATGTAGTTTCCCTCTTCTATATTGTCTTGTCTCTTTTATATTTTTTTTGTGCTCTAGTATGGTTTGTTTGTAAGGCACCCAAAACATACCTTCTACAAGGTAGTGTGTCTAATTTTTTATGAGTTCCTTTCAAGGAGAGGACTAAGTTTCATAGATAATTTCAGAGAACAAAACATTATTGTAAGGATTTGATGCAATGATATGGATATGAGAGGATAGTTTGTAAGGCACTCTATCTCAACTGCATGTAGTTTGTAAGGCACTCTATAGTATTTTCATTAGTTTATCTCTGCTGATTCATGTTTTCATTGACTCTTTGCCCAAGGGATAGGCACTGGTCTATGATATAGTTTGTAGTTTGTTCTTCATCCAATATCAAAATCATTTCAATTAAATATACTTCTGTTACTTAGAACAAATGAGCTGAACTCATTAGGGACTCATATTAGCAAGATATTGTCCATTTTAGTGATTCCTTGGAGAGTGAATCAACTAGGTTGTCCCTCCTTAAAAGGAAGAAGGATGAAAATCCTTGTATCACTGATTTATGCTATATTTACAATCACAATTTGTATGGTTAAGTTTTGCATTTGGTTATGCTTGGTCATTTGCAAGGTGTTTCATAAGTTAGTTTAACAAAGATACATAGCAAATCAGTGTCCACATTAATATATACTATGTAATCAGTAATCATAAAGAGGTAAAACCTACCTGAGTATTTGTGGAGCTCAAAAATGAAGAAGGATCTTATCCAATCTTATCTAAATCAGTATTAGAAGGCATAGTGTTCAAGTAGTCATTTCAAGCACTGTGATTCATACAAGAAAAATCCCTAACAAATTAGCGACTCCACTGGGGACAAATAAAAGGGCAGCAAGTTTAAGATGTTCAATTCCTTGCTTTGCTGAAATATCCTAGAGTCTGGTTAAGAGAGACAGTTATAGAGTCTGGATTTCAAAAGAAAAGATATATTCCTTATGATTTATAAAGTGAGTCAAGTCTGTCTATTGTTTGCTGCAAAGTGTCAGAAATTTTTTAGTTTCTCCAAGATGGTATCAAAATGATCTCAGTACTAGTGAGTGGCGACTCTGAGTTCTCTGATTTGCACTAGTGTGCATGTTAAAGAAAGACTACAAAAGAAGGTGGACTTGCAGCAACAGTGACAAAAAAATTTTGGGCTCCTGTGGCTATGGACGTAGCCAAGTAAGGAATCAATAAAGGGATTTATGTGTGGTGTATGTGAGATTGTTGAATTGAAGAAGTTAAAGGTGGAAAAAAGAACTCAGCCAGTTGCAAATATTTTTCTATGCAACAAATTGGTAGCTTTACAATACAACTGATTTGGAGGTGTTTTCAAATCACATATTTGCAGCAGCTCAAGTACATCCAGGTATTTCACAAAGTTTTGATAGTTTTCCTCATCAAGTGATTGTAGCACTATAGAAAAAAGGATAAAGGTGTGAAAAAAGAGGTTTACATATTTCAAGTTTTACTTGCATTTTTGCAATATTTGAAGGAGATATGTATTTGAAAAGAGGTAGTTTGTAATCTTTTTGATTGCTAAGATGTCACAATCTAGTGATTGGAGGGGTAGTGATTTGTTTGGGGCAATTATTTTTTAGGGTATCTATGGATATCTGAATCATATTCCATCAAAGGTTAGGGGGTTTTTGCCAAAGTTTACTGGTTTTGGTGAACAGTCAGTTGAAGATCATTTAGAAAAGTTTGTTGACTTGGTAGACAACCATAACATTTCACATGAGGATATATTGATGAAATTTTTTGTAATATCCTTAGTTGATGTTGCAAGAAATTGGTTTAGGAATCTACCTCATGGCTCAATAGAATCCATGGAAGCATTAGAGGCTTCTTCTATTAAAAGATTTAGTGATTTTGAGTAGCTTAGTGATATAGAGCAATATAATGAAGAAGAGCACAGTGAAGAGCATGACATATCTCAATCAAAAGCTCTTATATCAGAGTTTGATCTTATCAAAGTAGAGACAAATATGTTGAGGAAAAGACTTCAAGAAAGCGTGGTGTTACTTTTGCAAGGACACATGAGCAAAGAGGAAGGAGAATCACCAAGTGATTTCTACATAAGATTTTCTGGTAAGCTAAAAGGCTACGGTATCATTTTTTTTCCTCAAGACTATGTATGGGTTGAGTTATTTGTTCAAATTTGTTTTCCTCATACGTGCAATTTACCAATTTCTCAAAGGGCAGAATTTTTTCAGCAAGTTATAGAATGGATAAAAGGTTTAGAGGATGCTTCTTCTAAAGACATATCAGATGTTGAGAATAATTATATTGAATCTGAAAATTCTAAGATTATTGAAGATGTTGATGATAAATCTGATTGTGAAGAATATAATGAATCTGATTTTAAAGATGAATATATGTTTAGTGATGATGAAGAGTCTACTGTTGGTGAAGATATTATTGATTATGATATTGATATAAAGCTTTATGAGTGGCAAGACAATGAGAAAGATATGCAACTAGAAAGAAGACAACTATAATGCAGACATGAGTGTTTGTAGTGAGGACTTTACACAAGATGATATGGTTTTAGAGGTTTCACTATAAGACTCCAACCAAGAAGAAATTTGCAGCATCATGCAAGAAGATAGTAAGGAGATAAATGAAGAAGTTGACTATTGTTCCCTTCATAGTGAAAAAATTACAGAGATTTTATCTTTTGAGTATCTTAGATATCCAGGAAATGGAAGCTTTGAAATTTCATGTCCAATACATATTGATTTTGATAAGGAAATTGAATCAATGCATTCTGATTTGGACATATGTGATAATGTTTCTTCTTGCACTCCTTCTTCATTAGGCTACAATAAAATTCAGTTTGATTTATCAGATGATGATGTTTTCAGTGTGGTTTCAGATTCAGTAGATGCGGAAAATCTAAATATGGAGTTAAGAACTGATTTGGATAACAATGAGGATTTTGAATCTTATCTTGATTTTAAATCTACCTTTGAACCATTAAATGATGGTCAATCAGTGGCTCAAGTTTCATTGGCAAACATTCAATGTATTGGTATTTTCCCTCTCACCCACCATATTTCTTTAAAATTGTTTGATGATGATAAATGGCAGGGTGCTCCTATTTTTGATAAAGAGGTTATTGCTCCATGTCCTAAGTTTGATCATATCCAAGGTGATGAGTCTTCTCTGATTTTGCATTATATTCAAATGATGGATGTGAATGGACCTAATGATTCTTTCCCAAGCAGTGTGATAGAGGTTGTATGTCCCTCCTTCCACTTGGATTGTGAGTTTTAACTGGTGGTTTTCAGATCAAAGATGATAGATGTTACAGATATCAAAGTATGTTCTTATCTAATGAATGTGACATATATATGCCACAAATTTTTTATGATGAAAATCTGCCTAAAATTTATGGAAGCTCATATCAAGAATATGCAGATTTGATTTCATGTGATGTGTTAATACAGAGTGGGAGTATTTTTTATCAAACACATGGAAGAAAGAGTTTCAGTTTACCTCCGATGTATGGAGATGAAAATTAGATTTATGATAGAGGTAAGAGTTGATTTCAGTTGTGGGGTTTTGGGCCTCTTGTAGATAATGAACATATTGTATAGTTGTTTTCTTTTTCAGTTGTGTGTTTGCTTTTAGTAAGAGGTTTCCCCATTTTTTGAAAGTTTTGAGAGGTGAAAGTTGAAAACAGGAAAGTGAAAAGAGATAAAATCTGATTTTTATGTTTTGGGGTGGTCTGCTTCTACCATGAGATTCTGAAATTTCTCTACATGCCCACATGGGGCATGCGCCCATAGTCAGAGCCACTGTTGGTACTCAAAAATACAACAAGGTTTTTGAGTACCTTGTTAAAAATTTTGCATTTTGGCCCCTTATGAGAACTTTTGAGCCTTTTTGCCCAAATGTAATTCTAAAGTTTTTCATGCATATCACATATTCATCACTCTTTTTTAGACATAAAAAGACATCCTAGATCATCAGATTCAATTTTTGAGTCATTTAGTGATGTCTTGTTTTGAGCACTTGTCCTTTTTTGCATATGCTGGTTATAGTGTCAAATTGTTGTAACTTGCCTACTTTGCTTCTAAATATCTTGCACCCTTTTAAGTTTCAAAAGTCACTACTTTGGTAATGTGTTACATGCATATCAGAGAGTTTGAGTTTCAGAACCCAAGCCATTTCAATTTATTTTGATGGGTTTTCAATTCATCCAAAGTTGGTCCTACAGAACTGTCTTGTTTCTCTGATTACCCAGATTTCCAAATGGCCTACTTTGAGCTTCTGCAAGTTGTACCAGTTGAATGCCCTACATAATTGAATGTTCCCCCATGTTGAAAACATGAAAGTGTACCCATTTGAAGAGTTTCAAACTCATACCAATCCAGTTGTTCACTTTTCCAACTTGATTCCAAATCCAATTTATGCATATTTGCTGAGTTTAAAATTAGAAAAATTGTAAGATGCTAACTTTGCAAATTGATGCTGATAGATCAGTTCACTTTCAATGCAAGCCATTTGAATATTCATGTTCCATGTGTAAAGGTGAATCAAGTTCCAGAGGTTCAAATTCTAGGGGCTCTTTTTGATTAGATTGTGAATCAAAATTTGAAGACAGTTTGTGCAGTTTGACAATGCAAAGCAAAGGTTTTTTAAAAAAGTTTTAAGTTATAAAAGGGAAAAATGAAACCATGGAAAGGGGAGCCCAGCCCTATGGAGAAGAAAAAATCAAGGCCATGGGTGAGCAGCATTTGGAGGAAACTTTTAAAATTTTGAAAATGCAAGAGCATAGCCAACCACATTTTTAGTCATATCTCAACAACTACGAACTGGGTGGGGCTAAATTTTTTATATGATTGAAATGACCATGCCAGAAATCTACAATAAAAATTTTAGACAAATCCAAGTTGAAATGCAAAATTTATGGCTCTCTCAGTATTGGAAAAAATAACAAAGTTTCAAAAATGCACAGAGATATATCCCACATGCATAGGGCTGTGAAGGTTTTTAGTATTTATATACTCTAGCACTTAGTATATGATTTGAAGAAAGAATCAAGAGGCCATTTGGTTGGTCTCTTGGTTGAAAATTTCAAAATTCTTGTGGGCCCCATTATTTTGGAGTAAAAATGCATAAAGTTAGTCTCCAAGTCTCCAAAGCCAAGAAAATCATCTAGGGCCCGTTTGGTTGGGGAATTGAAAAATAATGCAAATCATGGTTATCTATACCCTGGTTATGCAAACCTCGGTTATGATTTTTTGGGACTGTTTGGTTGCCCTGGAAGATGGATTTGTAAATCTACATTCCAACCGTTAAATCGACGCAGTGCTCCGGACCCGACAAGATATATAAACCAATTTAATCATGCAAACCTTGGAGTGCACTGGACCCGACGGCGAAGTTAAAATGGCTTTAATCTCTATGAAAACCATGGAGAT
>MU226848.1:2511911-2538518 GCA_018584345.1 Thuja plicata
TGAGGGCCTTCATTTTACATTTTTACACATCCATGACTAGAGAGCTATGGATCGATATTTGAGACCTCATTCTTGAGCAACCTTGAATGGAATGATTCATAGAAGTGTGACAATATTTATGCACACACCTAGGTGTCAACAAGACAAGGCTACCACTCAAGGTGATACAACTTCTAAGGCCATGCCAATATCTTTATAAATGGCTAGGAGATCACAACTGGGGTGACTTCTACTATGAGAAGAATTTCACATTGATCAGGTGTATGGTTGCACTCACCCACCCCATGTTTTTTCCATTCCATGTGCCACCAAGGCTTGCAACTATGGAATTCATTAGGAAACTAATTTTAATAGATAAGGAATACCTTGCTCCTCATAGGAAGGGTACATTTACCCCAAGGCAGTTCAAGATTTATAATTTTACAATTGCAAAAAGGGCATTGGACCCAGTAAACAACTGGATGAGCCATTACAAGATGAATGTGGCCCTATACAGATATATTGACATAGAAGGCTTCATCCTGAGTGCAAAGAAGTTGTTAACACCTACCATCCCATACACAAAAGACCATGAGGAATGCATGGAGGAAGACTTAATAAGAAACATACTAGAGGATGACGAGGTTGATAAGAGAGCTGAAAAGTTCAATGAAATAATAGACATAGAGAGATAGGTGAAGAGAAAGGTCATTACTTTTGGGGGTTTCTTCCCAGACTTTCCATATCTAAAGAGGCTAGATGCCATGATAGAGTCCCACACTATCCTATGCAACCAATTGGAAGATGCACTTGTAGTGCCAAAAAAGGGCCACAAGGGACACTCGTCATCATAGTATGATGAAGACAATGATGAGGAATACTCAGTACCTAGATCCCCTCTAGTTAACCAAGCATTTGTTGAAGAACAAGAAACTGAGGGTAGAGAATATAAATGACCTAACAGAGGTCCCTAAAACTAAGGTTACAAATGAGCCCCCACCAAAAAGACAAAAGGTTGAAATAGGGGAGCCATCTCAGAGAAAAGAGAAAAAGAAAGACAGAATTGGTGCTCTCATTACTGGAAAAAGAGCATATGATCATCAATTAAGGAAACAAATAAGGGTAGAAGAGAAGCTGCAAAAAGATGAAGAAGATAAACTAGAGTTACCTCTCAGGACATGCACAGATGAGAGATTGATATATCAGGATCAATTCCTAAAAGATGACAATTTCAATAAAATAAAGGAATTTTTGGACTTCCTCATCTAGAATAAGCAACAACAGGTCAGTACACAATTGCAGTTGGTAGGTGGTGACCCAGTAACCATAGAGGCTCTACAAACATTGCAGGATTATGGTCCTGAATCAAAGCATATCACACCTAAGGAGGAAAGATAACTAGTCAAGGCTAGTGGCATGTTATTAGTAGAAGGATGGGATTTGGCCTCTACCTTTATTATTTATCATATTAGAAAGCAACCTGATGTAAAGCTATCATCACAAACATAGTTTGGGGACATGATTAGAGGGTTTAGATATAGTCCAAAGTCCCAAGCATTAGAAATGTGGAGCTTAGCTCCAAAAGATCAAAAGCCACCCCTAATCAAATATTCAGGAGAAAATGGAAGGCAACAAGATTATCTGATCAGTCCAGAATACATGTGACTTGGAGATTTCCCAAGTTCTCACACATTTTTCTCAACTAAATGAGGCTAAGGCAGTTCAAATATCTGAGAAATTGAAGAAGCTCACTAGTGAAACTAGTGATATTGTTAAAGACAGAGAGTTGGGGCTAATTAAAATCAAAGCACAAGAGAAGATCATAGCAGAGCTTCAACAACAGTTGCTTGATATGCCAGAGGTTGCCCCTGCAGAGCCAAAAGAGGTATAGGATGTTGAGATCCAAACTAAGGAAACAGAGGATCTACCAGGAATAGAGAAAACCATATTAGAACATTAAAAAGTTGTTTTGGGAGCTCTAATGCAGATTTTTCAGCATAGGATCAGTATTCAGGAGGATAAAGTTGATTTAGTGTATAATGCATACAGAAAACTGTCTGATTTACAATTAGAGGCAAACAATTATGTGTCAATATTGAATCCATATTATACTACATGGTCAGTCAAGACCCAACTTTTTGAAATATTGGCATCTCTGCAACCTCACAGGGCAGACCTCCCAAAGATTGTGTGCTAAGTGGGAGAGGAAATAGATCAAGTCACTGCTACCTTTTCCTTCTTCAAAGGAAAGGTTAATTAGATAGAGGCCAGAATAAACATGTTTGGCCCAGGATACAATAGGTTTGTTCCATAAATAAAGGGAGAAGATGATCAGCTAAAATCCATTGAAGTGTGGAAAGGTGAGTTTGACACCTTATTTCCCAGTAAGGAGGTATTTATCTTAGATGATGGTAGTTTGGACATGCAAAGGTTCAACAACATCTTGGACAAAGCTTTCAAAGCTGAAAAACACTTTAACAAGTTTGTAACAGATGTCAAGATGATAACAGATGCTAGATTGGTGTGACAAAAAACACAAATTCAGAGCACTCAAGGTTTTAATTGGCCTACAAAGGTAGAGGTAAAAACATGCGACACTCTCACAAAGCCTAAAAATAAGAAAGTTTCAGCTGTTGATTTAGACATAATGGATGAAGACTGAAAAAGACACCTGGCACCTGATCTCTAAGCACAGGGAGGATAACTATCTCAAATACTTGTGTAAGTTAGCCTAGAATGGCAGTCACTAGGTCTCATTGCAACTACATGAAGTTATTCAGAATATCAACAGACAAAGGTGCTAGATGTTGAAGATTGAAGATCAAACTCAATTGCTAACTAATTTTGTCTTTCCACTGTCGAAAGGACTAACTACAATTTTTATCTTTTAATGTCCTTAGGGTTAGCTTAGTCATCCAAATCTTGTTACATCCTCAAAATTTGAGGATTCCAAGATGGCTAATGCTGGATATATAAAGAATTTTGCAATGTATTATTATGGATGGTAAATTTACAATTGGGAGATAGACTTAATATTGGTCTAGTTCTTCAAGCTTTGATTTGATCTGAATGTACTAAATCAGAAAGATATTAATAAAATACAGTGGAATATCCACTTTCAGATCTATGACATCTTTTTGTACTTATTTCATGCTCTTGTATCTTTAGTTTGTAAATCATCTTAGACATACTAGTTAAAAGGTAACTATGTGATTGCTTATAAATTTCTTTCAAGGGAAGAGTTAATCATGTGAGTAATTCCAGAGGGTTAGGGTTTGTACAAAAATTTGATATATGGATGTGAGGATGAGAGGATATTTTGTAAGACATTCTATTTGCGGTATTGATTGTGTTCTTATTAGTTGTTTTTCTGAGGATTTGCATTTCATCTGACTCTTTGCCCGGGATTAGGCACTAGTCTAAGTTCTAACAAGTGCTTCTCATGATCAACTTTAAATAAAATTAATCTTTACTTTCTTGTGTTTTGAAGGAATACATGTTCATTTGATTGTATTGAAAAGTAAATTCTATTGTGTTGATTCCTTGAAGAGAGAATCAATGGGTTATCCTTCCTAGGTCTGAGACTAAAAAAAGAAGAGGGATGAATGTCCTCAATCCACTGTAAGGTTTACTATTAAGTAGTGAGTTTGAAGATAGGTACACCCACCTGGGTCTGTGGAGCCTGAAGTGAAGAAGGATAATATCCTTGTTAATTAGCCTTTTCCCTATATGAATCTAAATTGGGAACCTAAGAGTCAGGCTTGAATAGCTATATATTGATTCAACAACAAAAAGAGCTAACAAATTGGCGACGCTACTGGGGATATATTGATATCTTAAAGTTATATTTATCATAGAGTTAATCCTTGTGCTACTATATATAAGTCTATTTTTATTAGTAATTATGAGATCGATTTTATTCTGCTTATCTTTTGTCATGCACTGAATGAAATTAATGATTCTAAAAATGATACAGATATTGTCTCGTGTGGATTGAATAGTGGTTTTGAAGTTCTTTGATGCGCCCCTGTTTGTATTTTTGAAGATATATTTCTAGGAGAAAGTGAATCTGCACCAGTACATGCAACAATGGATAATGCTCTCTTGATTACATATTTGGCCAAGGTGAGAAATTACTATTAGAGTCTCACATAAGGGCTTTGTTTAGACTTATTATTATAAAGAAACATCTAAGTTGGGACTAGATTCTCAGCTATATTTCATATTTTTGTCCTCTACAAAAAGAGGTGGCTACTCTAATTCTCTGTGCATTCTAGTGAAATTTGCATAGTAAGCATATTAAATATGTTTGTCTACTTTAAAAGATGAGTCAACAAAGGAATACTAGATCATATTTCAAATTTAATCCTGAGAAGGACATTGGAGAAGAGCTCCATATGCCTGGAAGGAAACAATGGTCAAAGAGAGGTGGTTCTAAACATGACTCCCCAAGCACCTCTAAGGGGAGAATGGAAACCCCTTTCACTGAAATAAGGTCATCTTCTTCTAAGGATGTTGAAGAATCAAGGCCTATAGGTCCTAATCAAGCTGAGACATCTTTTGATCCTTTTGGAGAAGGAGAAACAACAGATGTAAGGTTTTTCCCTGCAGAAGAAAATCTTGCTCCACCTGAAGAAACATCTGTTGCTGAAACAACTTCTTATGATTTTGATCAATTAAGAGATGAGGTCCTAGCCTTGAGGAGAAGGAAAAAGGAGAAAGAGATAGAGATATCAAACACAAAAAAAGGCATGAGAAAGAGTTATATGACTTGTTGGTAGAAAGAGAACTCTTGGTTGAAACAAGGAAAAATGACCTCAGGGCTAAGAGCCTAAATGAAGAGGTTAAAGGCCTAGACAAAGATTTTTTTGGTAGCCTTGATGATTTAAGGAACAAGGCTGCAAATCAGAAATCAATCATTGGCAGAGATGAGTTTGAAAAGGAAGAACTTGTTATTAGACAGTTGCACCCATATAAGGTTGAGAAAAGTGCAAAGCTTGATTCAAGCACTAAGGATGTCCCCAACAAGGGTAAACAAAGGTTGTTGGTATTACTATAAGTGAGCCTAAACAAAATGTAACTATCCCTCTAGGAATGTCCCCAATTGATTTAGAGATTGAACAAGCCAGAAAGGCTAAGGAGGACTTAGCCAAACAATTAGAAAAGTTGGAGTTGGAAGCTACTACAGCTGACATGAGAATGTAATTTTTTATCCTACATGTTACTACCAACACTACCACTAGCAGTTCTATGTCTTTCAACCATAGGATGCAGCAAAAAAATCAGTATGTTGGTCCTAGTTCAAATATTCAAAGTGTTGGTCCTAGAATTCAATCTGTTGCCCTGAATTCAACTACACATGCTTCTAGCCCAAAGGCAGAAGCTCAATTTACTGGTCCTGATCCCAATTCTCATGTCTCTAACCTGAAGAAAAATTTCCCCCTACCAATTCAAAATCAAGGAGGGACAATTGAACCAAGTGGCAATATTGTGCAGGGTAGTTTACAAAGAAGACCTATCCACATGAATAAATATAGAGCTCTTTTCTTTGAAGGTATTCTAGGTCACCCAAATGTGATCCCCAATGAGGTAAGAGAAAAAATCCCTAAATTCATAGAAAATAATGTCATTACTTGTGAAGAACATTTAAAATATTTTAGTAACAAGATAAATGACTTTGAAATTGAAAATGAAGATGTTATCATGAAGCTTTTTGTTCAGTCTTTAACAGAAGATACCAGGGATTGGTTTAGAAATATACCAAATGATGGCATTGCATCTTGGGATGAGTTTGTAAATTATTTTAGGGAACAATACAGAGAACATGTCAACTCTCGATACATGCTGAATGAATTCAATAATATCAAAAAATTCCCTAATGAGAATATGGCTGATTTTAACAATAGATTTCAAAAGGCCATGAATAAACTATTCCAAGTCCTGAGGTTAGATGAGCAAGTATGTCTGAAAACCTATATTAATGTTGTTGATGGTAAAATGTCTTATTTACTTAGAGACAAAAACCCAACAACCTTGAGAGATGCATACAAAATAGCTATTGATATTGAAAGCAATACAGAGCATCAAGAAAATTGGGAAAAAGGGAAGATACTAAATTTTGGAAAGATAAGGGACCAACCAACAAAACTGTCAAAGAAGATGACACAGTTGATAAACAGGTGAGTGCAGTAAAAGATCTTGCTATCAAAATGGACAAAAATGACAGGGGAGGGTACCGTGATAATAAGTACCCTAATTAGAGGTTTGATAAGAAGCCTAACCTAAGAGAATACCCATATAAAACAAATTGGAATAATGGCAATCCAGTCCTTGATGGACAAGATAACCCAAAAGCCAAGGAAACCCCTGATCTCGTAAAAATGAATACTACAAATTATGTTGGAAATATTCCTTGGTGTGATGCTTTTAATATGTCACATTCTTCATATCAGTGTGTGGTAGCCCAAGCCTTGTTTGATCAGACAGAAGAGAGGGATGCAAGGAAAGAAATCCCTGCCATTACTATGTTCACAGTAAAGAAACCCTATCCATGGTTCTCAGATAGTGATTCACCTTCTGATGATTTGTATGAGGAAGACAAATTTTACCCAGAAAATCAATCATAGATTGTACCTTGCCAAAGTAATGAGGCTAATATTGTCTCACAAGTGACTATAAATACAATAGGAAATGATAACTCCCATTCTCATTTTAAAGCCCCTACTGATGAGGGAAAAACATCTCTGACTGTTGCAGCCATTAACCAAGCCAGAAATGCATATAATCTAAGAAAAAGAACATTGCAGCCAGCTCAAGGTAAGTTTGCCCCTGCCTATGTCAGAAAGGATTCCCCTCAAGATGCTATGGATAATGATAAAAGGCCTGTGAGACAAGAAGGCCCTTCTTCTGATCATGTTGAAAAGGAAGAAGAAAGGGAGGAACAAGTAACCACTGATAAATCCAAGAAAGGTAAAAGATGAGTGATGTATCCTCTGAATTACCCCTGTTTGATATGAAACATGCTCTAACCCAAATGAAATTTTTAGTCCCACTGATGGAGATGTTGAAAATAAAAGAGCATAAAGAGGCTACATTGGCACTTTTGAGAGGAATTGATGATGCGTCTATATCAAACTAGGAGAAAACACCCTTGATTTCAAATGATGATAAAAAGGAAAGTCCACTTGTCAAAGAAAGAGAAGAGCAAGTGAAAGGAAGAGAAAAAGGTAAAGAATTTTCCAATATCTGGATTGGTAACATCATTACCCAAGAACCATTATCGGTTAACCCATTCTATGTCACTTTGATGGTTAATAATTTCTTGGTAAAAAATTGCATGATATATTCTGGTACTGTAGCAAACGTAATGTCTTATCATGTCATGAAGGAATTGGTCCTTCAGGTTACCACCCCTATAGGAAGTTTCTATGTCATGGAAAATACAGAAGTTCCTATGACAGGAATGATGAAAGACATTGAGGTAAAAATTGTTGCTTTCCCTGAAGCAACCTGCAGAATGGATATAGTTTTTGTAGACACAAAACCATATTATGGTATGCTTTTGCCAAGACAATGGGCTGCAGTAGTGGGTGGAAAGATGAAATTAGATTTTTCCTATGAAACTATCCATGTAAATGGTAATGAAGTCAAGTTGTATAGAGAACCTTGGTCACTTGTCATGGTGGAGGTGGTTCTACTTGACCAGTTGAAATGTTGTGTAGATGTTGATATGGAAAATTTCATTGTGAAAGAAATCAAGCCACAATTAAAAAATACTGACCCAATTGTTGATGAATTTCTATTGCAACAAAATGTACTATGGAAAATATACTTTGATGGAGGATGCTCCAAGGAAGGAAGGAGCAGGAGTTTTATTCATTTCTCCATCAAGTATCACTTTAAGTATTCTTTCTTGTTGACCTTTCACTGTACAAATAACACAACTGAGTATGAGACTTTAATTTTGGGATGGATATTGTCATTAAACATGGTATTAAATGTTTGAAAGTTCATGGTGATTCTCAATTAATCATATCTCAGATAAGGGAACATTATGTTTCCAAAGATGACAGACTACAATTGTACAAGTATGCAGTCTGGGATAGGATATAATTCTTTGATGCTTGTAATAGTCTATGGATAGAGAGATCAAATAACATAATATAAGATTTCCTTGCTAATGTTGCTCTGAAAAATGATGATGTTACCCTCACTGGCATGTCTATAGTAGAGATAAAAAGTAGACCTGTAGTCCCTGACAATATTCATAATTGGAAAGTATTTGAGGATGATGAAGATATCCTTAGGTTTATCCTATGTGTAGATCAATATCATGGTCAAAAGATTGACTATGAATCTCTAGTAGCAGTTGTGGATGGTAAGGAATATAACTTTGACCAAGAAGTTATCCAGCTGGCTACTAGTCACATTCCCAAAGGATTGGTTGAGTTGGAAGGCATGTTCAGCATAAATGACAACTACATGTCCTAGAAGTCCAATGCAAAAGTAGGAGATTTAGAAGAGGTTAGCTTAGGATCTTAGGCATCTCCTCAATTAGTCTATATTGGTAAAAGTTTGGATAGCAATGTGAGATTGAATCTGATAAGGCTGTTGAAAAATTATAAACATGTTTTTGCCTGGTCTTATGGGGATTTGAAAGCTTATATAAAAGACCTATTCTAGCATGATATCCTACTTAAAGAAGGTGTGAAACCCTTTACGCAAAAATAGAGGCCAATCAACCCACTATTGGCTACTAAAATGCAAATGGAATTGATGAAATTGATAGATGCAGGCATAATTCAGCTTATCAGACATTCATCATGGGTTTCTAATTTGGTCCCTGTGAGAAAGAAGAACGGGGATATAAGATTATGTGTTGACTTTAGAAACTTGAATGTGGCCTTATTAAAAGATAATTATGGATTTCCAAATATGGAGGCTATGTTGCACAAGGTCACTAGATGTGACCTATTGTCTATGATGGATAGGTTTTTAGGGTACAATCAGGTGCTTGTCAAAGAATCTAAAAAATTTAAGACAACATTTACTACTCCCTGGGGTACTTATTTTTATGCTCGCATGCCTTTTGGCTTGAGAAATGTTGGTGCAACTTTTCAAAGGGCTATGGATGTAGCATTTAAGGATCTTATAGATGTCCTTATGGTGGTTTACTAGGATGATTTGACATCCTTTTTGAAGAAGGTAGAAGACCACTACAACCATTTGGAAAAGGTTATGCTCAAAGAACTAGAGTATGGGGTATCATTAAACCCAAAGAAATGTCATTTTTTTGTCACTGAAGGGAAACTTTTAGGCCACATAGTGTCAAAAGAAGGAGTGAGAATAGATCTAGAAAGAGTTGAGGCTATTCAAAAGGTACTTGCTCCTAAAAACTTGAAAGGCATATAGTCATTCTTGGGACAGATAAATTTTGTCAGGAGATTCATTGCAAATTTTGCAGAACTAGTTAAACCCATAGTCAAATTGTTGAAGAAGGATGTGAAATTTGAATGGGATCAAGAGGCACAATTGGCTTTTGAAAAAATTAAACAATATATCTAGGAAGCCCCTATCTTAGTATACCCTAATTATAGCAAACCTTTTTCTTTGTTTATAGTTTCTTCTTTCCATACTATTGTTGCAGTCCTACTTCAAAAGGATGATGAGGGATTTGAGCATCCCTTAGCATTTTTTAGAAAGTCCTTGCAATCAGCTGAGTTGAACTACTAGTTGATGGATAAACAGGTCTATGCCATAGTAAAATTAGTTAAGGATTTTAGGCCTTATCTTGTATGTTCAAAAGTGAATGTATATGTTCCTCATGCTGCTGTGAAAGATATTTTTGTCCAAAATGACGTAACTGGAAAAAGATGTAAATGGATAAACAAAGTTCAGGAATTTGACTTGGACATTCATATCACAAAGTTGGTGAGAGGATTGGGACTGGAAAAGTTGATGACAGAAGAAAACTTAGCCTTAGTTCATGTGAACAGTGTTGATATTGATGAAAAGTTTGTTACAAGCATTGAGATGTAGCCCTGGTTTGCTGACATAGTGTATTTCCTTAAGAATGCTAGTTGTCCAAGAAGTTTAAATGATAACCAAAAAAGAAGCCTAAGGTTACAGGCTCAAAAATATGTCCTATTGCATGGTGATCTATATTTGAAAAATAGGGATGGCATATTATTGTTTTGTCTTGATAAAGGGCAATCTGAAGAGGTAATGAAGAAAATGCATGCTGGGATGTGTGGAGGTCATTACTCTACTAGAACAACATCTCATAATATTTTAAGAGTAGGCTATTAGTGGCCTTATTTGTTTCAGGATACCCATGCATTTGTCAGAAGATGTGAACCTTGCCAAAGGTTCTCAAGCAAGATGAAATTCCCAGGAGCTTTACAACTTAACCCCATAGCTACAGAAGCCCCTTTTACCATGTGGGGAATGGATTTTATTGGGGATTTTAATGAAAATTCAAGTGGGGGACACAGTTAGATTTTATTGGCAACTAATTATTTTACCAAATGGGTTGAGGTGGTTCCAACTAAGAAAGTTACAAGTGCAGTGGTCATTAAGTTTTTGATGAGCAATGTTATCACTCATTTTGGTGTTCCACTCAAACTAGTAATGGACAATGCCATGTGCTTCAGATCAAATGAATTTGGTAATTTTTGTTTTGACATGGGAATTGTCATTTCTTATTCATCCCCTTATCATCCTTAGGCTAATGGGAAAGCAAAATTGAGTAACAAGAGTATTATGTGGAATCTTAAAAAGACCCTAGAAAATAATAAAAGGGCTTGGCATGCAAAAGTAAAACTTGCCCTGTGGGCAGATAGAATTACTGTCAAGAAGGCTACAGGAAAATCGCCTTTTGAGTTGGTGTATGGTATTCAGTCAAGGATGCTTGTAAAAAATTTACTCCCAATCTACAAATTCATTCAAGGTGAGGATATTCAGATTTCTGAACCAATGCAGGAAAGAATGGTCGAATTAGTAGAGTTGGATGAGATGAGGAGGAACAGTCAAAGGGAAAATGTCAAGTTGCAAAAAAAGATGAAATACCTCTTTGACAAGAGGGAACATGAAAGAAAGTTCCAGCCTGGTGATTTTTTGTTGCAATGGAATGCTAGGGCTGAAGATAAAGGCAAGCATTAAAAAATTGAGTCACTATGGTTAGAGCCTTTTTTTTATCTCTCGTATTTTTGGAAATGATTCATATTTCCTCAGGAATATGGATGATGAAGAACAATAATTTCCAGTGCATGGACAATTCATGAAAAACTTCTTCAATTAGATCTTTTATTCCATGCACAGTAGTTTTATATCATGTACAAGTGTGTTTCTTTCTGTTGTGTGTTTCCTTCCCAATTTTGTGTTTATTTGGGTAATAGGTTAGTGCGGTTTCGGTCTTCTTTCCCAGAGATATGTGGTTCTTGATATAAACTTGTGTTTACACATCCTCAGATAGAGCCACTGTTGGTTGTATTTCTAGTTTTAAAGTCTACCCCGTAAAGTTTGAAACTCCCAGTCATTTCTGTGCTAAGGAGTTGAAATTCATGTTTGAAAGTGTTTGAATGTCTCTGCAAATGATGTTTTTAGCCATAAACCTAGTGAAAAATGCCAAAAACCCTAAGTCCTAGGGTTACCTTTGTTTGAAAATGGCAAAAAGCCCTAATACCTTAGTCGAGTTTCTAATTTGATGTTACTTTTTCGTAACTTAAGTCTGAGTTATTAGCATGTGCTTATTGTATTAGTCACTTAGTCTCGTGAAGAAAAACAAATATTCCATCCTGTCTGGAGACTTAGCGAAAAGCATTGGTTGCGTTGTCTCTTGATAAAAAGAATATGCTTCAAAGGATATGGGGACTTAATGTAGACCATTCATCTTAGATTAAATCAAATGGTGGTCGGGTTGTCTCATGATAAACCTTGCAATTTAAAATTTATCTAGTGACACTGAGTTTTAACACTAGCTAAGTCTCCTTGTAAAACCTGAGTTAAGTATCAGTGTCAGTTTTAGTGTTTTCTCCTAATCGCAAAAGAGATCATGAGTTAATTTAAGAATCAAAAGACTTGGTGACAAGCACATGATGAAAGTCAAATCAAAGGTAGTCATGAAGTCATTAAAAGAAGTTGAAACTTCAAATGAGATTTGGTAGTTAGGAGACAAAAGGAAAGTTAAGACACGTGTTCATCAGTCACGAAGTCTGTTGAAAGATTAGGATTTTCTTTGAAGATCTAGAGACTTGGCACTACCTGTCAGATGTTGATTTCATCTTTGAAATAGCCAATAGATATGATACCCTAACCAAAACAATCAAGAGGGATGACGGGAAAGCCCTTAACACCCTAGGCAGAAATTCATTCATGAAAGCTTTCAATGTATACCATCCCATGGCCATAGAGATCAACTTAAAGAGTTTAGAAAATAGATATATGAGAGAATCTGGCATTGCTTTCAAATTAATTCAAGAACGTCATGTTCCAAGGAGAATGAAGAACTACATTGCACCCATTACAGGGACTACCCCATACTACTACAAGGAGCTGAACTTCTACATGAAGTATATATCATATGCATTGTGTAGAGTGTTAGGGAAGGATGGAGGACTAGAGATAATTACCTCAGACATCCTTATGATTTTCCTTGATATGTAGAGCCCTCACACCAGTACCAACTATGACTATATCTAGTATATCATAGATCCAATGCACCAGGGGTTTGTTGATATACAGAGCAAGAAGGACAATCCTGGATTTATGCATTATTCCATTATAATGCATTTAATCTTGTACTACAACTTCCCTATCATTAATTGTCAGTGTTTAAGGCCTCAAAGGTTTCACCAAAACTAGGCCAACCTCATTCAATTTTGGCTGAGAGTGTTGAATAACACCTCAAGAGAACAAGAGTTTTTTTCCTTTTAAAATTAGATAATATATCGAATTCTTAAGTGTCTAGGTGTCAACAAGAATAGGCTACCACTCAAGGTGATACAACTGCCAAGGCCATGCCAATATCTTGATAAATGGCTAGGAGATCACAACTGGGGTGACTTCTACTATGAGAAGAATTTCACATTGATCAGGGTGTATGGTTGCACTCACCCACACCATGTTTTTCCATTACATGTGCCACCAACGATTGAAGCTATGGAATTCATTACACAACTGATTTTAACAGATAAGGAACACCTTGCTCCTCATGGGAAGGGTAAATTTACCCCAAGGTGGCTCAAGATTTATAATTTTACATTTGGAAAAAGGGTATTGGACCCAGTAAACAACTGGATGAGCCATTACAGGATGAATGTGGCCCTATATAGATATATTGACATAGAAGGCTTCATCCTCAGTGAAAAGAATTTATTAACACCTACCATCCCATACACAGTAGACCATGAGGAATGCATGGAGGAAGACTTAATAAGAAACATACTAGAGGATGAGGAGGTTGATAAGAGAGCTAAAAAGTTCAATGAATTAATGGACTTAGAGAGACAGGTGAAGAGAAAGGGCATTACTTTTGGGAGTTTCTTCCTAGACTTTCCATATCTAAAGAGGCTATATGTCATGATAGAGTCCCACACTCTCCTATGCAACCAATTGGAAGATGCACTTGTAGTGCTGGAAAAGGGCCACAAGGGACACTCATCATCAGAGTATGATGAAGAAAGTGATGAGGAATACTCAGTACCTATCTCCCCTCAAGTTAACCAAGCATTTGCTAAAGAAAAAGAAACTGAGGGTGAGAATATAATTGACCTAATAGAGGTCCCTGAAATGGAGGTTACAAATGAGCCCCCACCAAAAAGACAAAAGGTTGAAATAGGGGAGCCATTTCAGAGAAAAGAGAAAAAGAAAGACATAATTGGTGCTCTCATTACTAGAAACAAAGCATATGATCATCAATTGAGGAAACAAATAATGGCAGGAAAGAAGCTGCAAAGAGATGAAGAAGATGAAGTAGAGTTACCTCTCAGGACATGCACAGATGAGAGATTGATATATCAGGATCAATTCCTAAAAGATGACAATTTCATCAAAACAAAGGAATTCAAGGACTTCCTCATCTAGAATAAGTAGCAACAAGTCAGTACACAATTGCAGTTCAAAGGTGGTGACACAGTAACCATAGAGGCTCTACAAACATTGCAGGATTATGATCCTGAATCAGAGAAGATCACACCTGAGGAGGAAAGACAACTGATCAAGGCCAGTGGCATGTTATTAGTAGAAGGGTAGGATTTGGCCTCTGCCTTTATTATTGATCAGATTAGAAAGGAACCCGATTTAAAACTATCATCAAAAACATAGGTTGGGGACATGATCAGAGGGTTTGGATATAATCCAAAATCCCAAGAATTAGCAATGTGGATCTTAGCTCCAAAAGATCAAAAGCCAGCTCTAATCAATATTTAGGAGAAAATGGAAGGCAACAAGATTATTTGGTCAGTCTAGAATACAGGTGACTTGGAGATTTCCCAAGTGCTCACACATTTTTCTAAACTGAATGAAGCTAAGGAATCTCAAATGTCTGAGAAATTGAAGAAGCTCACTAGTGAAACTAGTGGTATTGTTAAATACAGAGAGCTAGGGCTGATTAAAATCAAAGCACAAGAGAAGCTCATAGAAGAGCTTACACAACAGCTGCTTGATATGCTAGAGGTTTCCCCTACAGAGCCAAAAGAGGTACAGGATGTTGAGATCCAAACTGAGGAAACAGGGGATCTACCAGGAACAGAGCAAGCCATCTTAGAACATTAAAAAGTTGTTTTGGGAGCTCTAATGCAGATTTTTCAGCATAGGATCGATATTCTAGAGAATAAAGTTGATTTAGTGTATAATGCATACAGAAAAATTGCCCGGTTTACAATCAGAGGCAACCAATTATGTGTATATTGAATCCATATTATGCTACATGGTTAGTCAAGACCCAACTTTTTGAAATATTGGCATCTCTACAACCTCATATGGAAGACCTCCTAGAGATTGTGTGCCAAGTGGGAGAGGAAATAAATCAAGTCACTGCTACCTTGTCCTTCTTCAAAGGAAAGGTTAATCAAATAGAGGCCAGAATAAACATGTTTGGCCCAGGATACAATAGGTTTGTTCCATAAATAAAGGGAGAAGATGATCAGCTAAAAGCCATTGAATTGTGGAAAGGTGAGTTTGACACCTTATTGCCCAGTAAGGAGGCATTTATCTCAGATGATGGCACTTTGGACATGCAAAGGTTCAACAACATCTTGGATGAAGCTTTCAAAGCTAAAACAAACTTTAACAAGTTTGTAACAGATGTCAAGATGATAATAGATGCCAGATGGGAGCAGCAGAAAACAAAAATTCAAAGCACTCAAGGTTTTAATTGGCCTACAGAGGTGAAGGTAACAACATGGGACACTCTCATAAAGCCTAAAAAGAATAAGGTTCCAGGTGTTGATTTAGACATAATGGATGAAGACTGAAAAAGACACCTGGCACCTAATCTCTGAGCGCAGGGAGGATAACTATCTCAAAGACAAGTGTAAGCCTAGAATGGCAGTCACTAGGTCTTGTTGCAACTACATGAAGTTATTCAGAATATCAATAGACAAAGGTGCCAGATGTTGAAGATTGAAGATCAAACTCAGTTGCTAACTGATTTTGTCTTTCCACCTTCAAAAGGACTAACTACAATTTTTTTCTTTTAATGTCCTTAGGGTTAGCTTAGCCATTCAAATCTTGTTGCATCCCCAAATTTTGAGGATTCCAAGATGGCTAATGTTGGGTATATAAAGCAGTTTGTAATGTATTATTATGGATGGTAAATTTACAATTGCAAGACAGACTTAATATTGGTCTAGTTCTTCAAGCTTTGATTTGATCTGAATGTACTGAATCAGAAAGATATTAATAAAATATAGTGGAATCTCCACTTTCAAATCTATGATGTCTTTTTGTACTTATTTCATGCTCTTCTATGTTTAGTTTGTAAAGAATCTTAGACATACTAGTTATAAGGTAACTATGTGATTGCTTATAAGTTTATTTTAAGGGAAGAGTTAATCTTGTGAGTAATTCCAGAGGGTTAGTATGAAAATTTGATACAGGGATGTGAGGATGAGAGGACAGTTTGTAAGACATTCTGTCTGGGGTATTGATTGTGTTTTTATTAGTTTTTTTTCTGAGGATTTTCATTTCATCTGACTCTTTGCCTGGGATTAGGCACTAGTCTAAGTTCTGATAAGTGGTTCTCATCATCAATTTTAAATAAAATTAATCTTTACTTTCTTGTGTTTTGAAGGCATACATGTTCATTTGATTGTATTGAAAAGTACATTCTATTGTGTTGATTCCTTGAAGAGAGAATCAATAGGTTATCCTTCCTAGGTCTGAGACTAAAAAAGGAAAAGGGATTAATATCCTTAATCCACTGTATGGTTTATTGTTAAGTAGTGAGTCTGAAGATAGGTACACCTGCCTGGGTCTGTGGAGCCCGAAGTGAAGAAGGATAATATCCTTGTTAATTATCCTTTTCCCTGTATGAATCTGAATTAGGAATCTAAGATCCAGGCTTGAATAGCTATATATTGATTCAACAAGAAAAAGAGCTAACACAAACTATGGGTGGGTATTACATAAATACAAGCAAAATGTCATGTCAGGTGCAAATTATCATTTGTATAGACGATGCCCTCTTTGAACACTTAAATCTACAATATAAATAAGAATATACCTAGTCAATTCCTTTTAAAGAGTAATTGTTTCTTCTTTAATATGTATTGAGGAGGCATGAGGTGAGAAGTCACGTCTCAAAAATCCTGACCCATACTAAATTGCACATCTTCGATATAATTAATGACATTAGTAATTTAATTAACTAATTCTTCCTAGGGTGGTGATAATTAATTAACCAACTTGTACTTATGTAAGCATTAAAATTATACTTTTTATTTAAAATGATGGATTGTCATATTCATCAAGTGTATGTATTAATGCCATTTAAAATAATGAGGTTCTTATCTTCCCATTTCTATTCCATGGAGATGTTCTACAAAAATCATGAAGTCTTATAGATATCTCCTTCAACTCTTATTTCATGGTGGTCAATTTGTATCAACCAATCAGTTCATAGTCTTTTCGATCGATACAAACTATCTTTGTCTTATAACATATTATTTCAATATAATTTCTAAGTTCACTTATTATTTATGCTGCTAAATAACTTGGAAGTGTCCTAATCCTTCCACGGTCGAACCATATGAAGTTCTCATTCTTTTTTAATAAGTGAGAAGTTGGATGGGGATATTACAAAGATGAACAATTTTAGGTTTCACATAATTGGAAACATGAATTGTATTGACTTGAATTTTAAATGTCTCTTTGTTTTCCAAGGATTCATTCTAGAAGGGAGAGCATCAAAGAAAGTGTTAATGATATCATCATCTTGTTCCAAGATATCCTCATGAGTAGGACAAATATTGGGAGAGAGATTACCAAGATTCATCAATGCTTCATCTCTAGAAGAGATGTCATTAAGTGCATGGAAAGTAAATTGTCATTAAGGAAAGTATTTTTAATATCACCATCTTGCACTAAAATATCCTCATGGGAAATTTTAATTTTGGAAGAGGGACAAGCATGATTCATCAATACTTCATCTCTAGAAGGGATAACATTGAGAAAGTTATTAGTAATATCATCTTCTTGCTTCCAAATGTACTTATGGAAAGGAGGATATTTATGAGAGGGATAAAATAATATAAGGGAGGCTATGCCACTATCACATCTATCAAATATCCTCATCATTGAACTAACTAACAATGACATATTCAATGAAAAAAAAATTAAACAATAACACATGCTACATTAATGAGATAAAAATGATGTAAGTAATAGAATTATAAAATAAATTAACTGGAATGCATGTACATAAACAATAGTTTTCAGCAATAAATGCATATAAATCTAAAAAATATATGCAAAAAATAGACCTAAAAATGTAAATCAAAAGCTATGCAAATGTGAGAATAGGTTCACCAAAATGAAAATTTGAAAATGTCATTCTTACTCTAGAGACATGAACTAAGATATTGACTCCCAAATCGCTATCATTAATTAGAGGAAATAAACAAAAAGATCCAACTTTAGTACCAAAGGAGAGTTGAATGTTGTGTATGATTATTTCCTCTTTTTTTATTTTATTTCCTCTTTCTTACTTGATTTCATGTTATAGTGTATGAATATATAATAACTAGGTAAAATACAAGGAAATTGACAAGATTCAATATAAATGAACATGTACATAATAGAAATCAAACAAAAAAGTAAAAATCTAGAAATAAGATGCATGGAAGAACTCGTTACTAAAATCTAGAGCTAAAAGTGTCAGATAAGTGTGCTCGGTGCCTTATACTTAAAGATGCTTCCATTGACTTAGGCTTTAGATTCTACATCACGATACTCTATAGATTGTTCCCTCTAAAATTCAGCCTAAAAGTGTCGGTCAAGCATACAAAATAGCATAATCTGGGGCTTTTTCTTATTCAAAGTATGAAACTATTTATATTAGTCTGATCTATGTAAATATACAACTTTTTGTTGTTGGATCTATAACCTCCATATAGAGAAGAGGGGAAAATAGTTGTGTTGTATAGGGTCTTTCCTAAATCAAATCTCGTATTGATGCTTCTAGCTTTACAATAGTTATGATGATGAAAAAGAGTGCAAGAACCCTTTGCAGGGTAGAGGTCAAATAAAAAATGAATTGTTGAATTGACAAGATTATACCTTAGGATTGCTAATGGTGGTGATGGAATCCTCTTTAGATAAGTCCTCATGAAAACAAGAAAATCACAAAAAAAAGATCTATCATGAAAACATACTTGAAGATAATTTATTGTAGCTTAATGCTCCTTGTACTCAAATCTACTCTTGAATAAAGGAATTAGGACTCTTGAATTATAACTTGTACCTTGTGACTTCTTAGACTGTGAATGATAAATTATTGTCTTATATAGGGTTCTCAAGATATTTTTAAATTTAGGCCAACTTCCAATGATTATATAAAAAATATCAGGATCGGATCCCAAATGGCATGAACCAACATTCACACATGTTTGAATTTGGGCCCTTTCTAGAGGGACTAGGGCATTAAGTGTCATACTCCACCTAGAAAAAAAGACAAAACAAAGGTGGTTACAAAGCATTCAAACCCAAGACATAGGATCAAGTCACCTCATGAACATATGACAACCATTTGGATGAGATATAACCAAAATAGGCTCAAAATGACTCAAAAGGAGACACATTAAAACAAGTTCCCAACAATGGTGTGAAATTGTAAAGGGGTTACAATTTACGACACTGTAGTTGGAAATACAATCACAAAGAGCAATATATAATAAAATGAATGCAAACTTTAAGATACAATATTACAACACATCCGTTGTAACTTCATCTTCTCTATCATGGTCTGTACACACACATGAGAGAGAGTTTTCTCGTAGGACAACAAAAGCCAACATAATCTCTATCATCACATATGTGATCTAATGATGAACAACCCAAATCTGCTACATAAAAATAATATTTTACAATTTAAATATGTATCTAAAATTTGCCCCCTTCACACCCCACTCTTCCCATCCCTCCTCTGCCTTGTAAATAAAATGCACTCCAAAGCCAACAAAATCAGAATCCACAACTAACATAAATAATAAATTTATCACATAAATACACTAAGATATATTTTTCTTTTTAACATAAGATTTGTTAATTTCTACCATATATAATTTAAAAATATCTTCCTTACAATCAATGACCTATGCAAGAATTTCTTTTATTTTTTTTAATTGAAAGTGAAGTCATATGTATTAGGTGGCTACTCTTTAGATTAGACTTAGACAAGTCACATATAAGGAAAAGTTTTGCACCCCACATGTTGTCAATGTTAGTCCATAGGAAAATGGCCACTAATGATAATGATAATGTGTAGATAGGTATGTAAAGGAGTTTGAATCAAAAAACAATTATACTTTCGGCTCATCCAACGAAAAGATAAGCCACTCACAGATACGACGTGATGAAGCCCACTTGGAAAGGGTATGGTTATGTGTCATTGTTTATGGTTATTTTTATCCTTTGGAGGCTTCGAATTTTATCGTCCTTAAAGTTGTTTCTAGAGATATTATATGTAATTTACAATTGATTTTTTTAGTAGTTTTAATTTTTTCTTAATAGTTGTAATTTGAGATGTGTACTAATAATGTAAAATTGATTTTAGTTTTTTTTTAAATATAAGATTTATTATTAATGAGATGGGTTAATATTATTGGTGAAATAGCTGTTTAAACATTAGATAAATTATGATATTTATTTTAAATTTTGATAAAAATATATATATAATTAATATTATTAGATATTTTGTTGATTTGTTAAGATCTTATATAATGTTAGATAAATATTTTTGAGTTTGTATTATTTTAGTAATCGGTTTGATACATTTATATGATTATAGACTTGAACTTTTCTATATTCTAAACTTTGCATATGGATTGGATTTCTATTGAATTTGAAATCTTAAAACTATCTGTCTTGATGTTTACAAAGGGGTAATTTGAATAAACACTTTTTAAAAGCTTGCTAAGTTAAGAATGTTCTCATTTGATTAAACCTGTATTATTGATTTGATGAGTTGGAAGTGGTTGAAATCAATAAGAAAAGAATGATTAGAATTGAGTTACATTTATTATTGTCAATCATTATAGCCTTATGCTTTCTGAGTGATGATTCATAAGAACACATCTCTCATGACCATGAGTGGTCCACATAATATTCACATCAAGGTGATAATCATAATACAAAGCAATATAACTTCATAATACAAAGCAATATAATTTCCTAGAAGGTCACCTATCCAAGTCAAACTTTATATGAGTGGAGTTAATTGTGAGAAAACTCCATGGTTAAGCACATTTGAAATAGAATAGGTCTAGGATGGGTGATCTCTTCAAAATGTTCAATGCATCATCCTATAAGCATCACTAAGATGTAACCAATACTAAGTGTACCATTTTTATCATTCATGATTCATGATTTTCTCTTCATTTTTTATTATCGATTACTTGTGAAATACATGTTGATAAAGATAAACCCAAATATATAATTAAATCTTTAATATATCATCACATAAATCAATACACTTAAAAAAATTAGGTTAATTAGAATTCGTATGATATTTTTTTTTTAATCTTTTTAATCTTTATCTTTGCATATGTCTCTTATTTTTTCACTTATATTTTTAATAAAAATATAATTGTGTAGAATTTTGTATTATAAGGGAATAAATACATTTGCAACTATCTATATTAAATAGAGTCATGAAACATTGAACACTATGAATCTCCACTAGCCTCTACTATTATTGATAGTGTATCCAAAGGATAAAACAATGTGGGTCAAGAATCATCTCACCACACCCTCCACTTCTTTGATGTTCTTGCATCATCCCTATAAGCCACTTATACAATGTATTAGCCTTATCATGTGATTCATAGCCCTACAAAGAAAATGGGAGCACCTCTAAGTATCGTTTCTTCATTAACTTGAAAACTAAGTATCTTTTAATTACTTTAAACAAATGATTACTTTATTTAATTCTCACATTTGTTATACTATTTATAACCTTTGATATTTATCTCACTTCTTATCTGAAATAAGATTTTAACATTACAATTATATTAATTTACTTAAATTAGTTATGTAGATATGATTTATTTTCTAATGGACATTTAAGTCAAATATAGTGTTCATGAGATCTAAGGGATAAAACCGTTTTGAGTTAATTAGCTACTAACAAATTTCTAGTTATCAAGGAAATTGATGATGTATTCAATATTAAAGAGTGAATTAGACTATCATTTATAAATTGACTAGATACTATAATTATTCTTGAAAATTAAAATAAAATTTAATCAATAAAAATAAGGTTGCATGATGATAATGATCCTTTGGCTATTCCTCCACTTCAAGCTTTTTCTTCGTTTGTTGAAAATCTTCGAGATTTTGATTCTTTTGGTTAGGTGGACTTATACACGTTGATCGGTTATGAAGACCTGTTGGAAGTTGATCCTACTTGCCTCCCTGTTATCCTATTTGTCGAAGGCCTAAGCAACTAGCATGATTATTATATGATGGATTCTTCTGATGATAATTATGCTCCCTGTACTTGCGTAGTGTCGCTTGATATTGGTTCTAGCATCTAGGTTGAGCACTTTGGGAGTTAGATGGATTTATATTCTTTTAGTGATCTTGATATTGTTTATATTGTTAGTTTCACCAACTTGACGGTGGAGGGTTGTTTTTTAGTTTGGGAATACTTTAACTCTATAGACATGATTATATACACATATATGTGTATCATGATTAATTTTATTTTGCTTTTAAAATGCAATACTTTGTAATATTTATTTTCTATTAGTATATCTTTTTAGTGACTTCGATCATCTCTATAACAACAAAATTAATATTTATTATTATTAATATGAATAGAATGTAAAATTATTACTAATTATTTAATAACTAAACCAATAATATTTAAACAAAATTGTCAATTATAGAATGTTAAAAAAAAACATGTTTCTTCCTATAATTTTCCAAGTGGATTGATGAAATGAGTTGAATATTTCTCCTTCTACCCAACTATAGTCCATTTGCGTAATCAAATTGGATTCGACTCTCCTTTAGAAAGTAATTGGTAGGCTGCATAAAACCTTTCAAAGCACATGGTATAATTTTTGACTATAATGGAAAATTATCACCTAAATCCTAGTGATGGTGACTACGGACCAATCCATTAGATTTAAGACGAAGAGTGTTTGCATTTCACTTTCCTTTTTGTCTTTTGTTTATTTATTGTACTTTTATGTGTGCGTGTCATGGTCCATTAGCTTTGGGTCTGTAATTTTATTTAAAATTTTAAATTCTTTTAAAGAAGAATGATAAAAGTTGAGATTTAATTTGTGAAATTTTAATTATTTGATTAAATAATTAATTATTCATTTCAATAGTCGATTAATTGTTTGTTGTTAATTAGAAAATTAATTAAAATAAATAAAAGAATGAAAAATAAAGAAGAATGATAATAATTGAAATTTATTTTATTTATTTTAATGTTTTTTTTTTTATTTCAATAGTTAAACAATTGTTTATTTATTATTAGAAAAACAAAAAAACAAAATTAAATGAAAGAATGAAATTAATTATAATGAAATTAATTATAAGAACAAGAATAAAACAATGTATAAGTTATTATTATTTGTAAAAGCGTTATTATTATGTCATGTTACACATTTCTGATTGATATTCACATTCTACATATTTTCAACAATATTTCAACACTCTCTCTTTCAAATCTTTGTAAAAGCTTGTCGCTAATGCCAAAGATTTGAATTCTAAATCTTCAAGAAATCCTTCAAAGATGTTTATGACACTACCATATCCACATACCATATTTTGACCATAAAAATAAGTTGTAAGATCAAAAAGAATGAACTGCCATAATAATACATAATACAAAGACAACAAGGTAACAAGACTATGATTATATAGACATTTCTGCACCAAATTAAATGAGAACATTTATTGTGATATTCCTATCAAGATTCAACTATGTAGTTTTTTAGTCAAACTCATCGACCCACGTTTCAAGAGTAGTGGTTCACAAGAACCCATTTGTCATGAGAATGAATGGAACACAACACTCATTGTATTTGTCTAATTCAACATAAGACTTGAAGATGGAAAAAGAAATGAATACACATTCTTTTCTTTTAACCTAAAACAAACATTATAATTTTTTTCAAACATTAAACATACTATGTTTTCCAATTCTTCTTTCCCTTTATTTTTAAAGCCAACCTCTTATTTTCTTTAGAATGAAATAAATATTTGAATGTTAAAATGTTGTTTTTACATTCTCATTAGACTAACTAAGAAGTAGAAACAAAATATTAGAAAACTACACTTTTTACCCTTTTCAAGTAGCAAAGCCTAATTCATAATCATTTTGATGTGTAGTTGGCCAAATATATTATGAGTTCTATTTTCTCTTTTTTCCTTTTTTAAATGGTTTAAACTGAAAATATAATCTTGAAATGGGTTAAACAATCATTCATTTTATTATTAGCAATGATGAAATTAATCTATTTAGGTTTTTGATAGATTAAGCAAGGATCTTGAACCCATTTGCAAAAAATTAATCATAAGAAAACAAAGTCATAACAAAATCACATCAAAGCTAGTCATAAGGCTAGATCCAACCAACAAATAGCTAACAAAACTAACATGCACTATAGAAAGACACAAAAAATAGACTTAACAAAAATATTCTCAATATTTGGACAAGGAGTCCATAGACTCCTCCCAACAATAACCTCTAGAGTATACTTAGTTTGTTTATGCTTCTTGATGGTCTCCAACTAGTCTTCCTCCCCACCCTATATCTTCTTCTTCTTAAGCCTTAATTAGTTAGTACCACACCTATCACACATTTTTTCATAATGTCATCCATAACTTTCACCAACCTACAAAAGGAAGTTTCTTCACTTTCATCAATCTATTTTGATATAGATGCAAGGTAGTATAAATGTTATCTTGTTTTTATCACAACACTCAACCATCATCATCTCGCCTAGCCATCTCCATGGTACAAACTATGTTTGGAAGGTCCTCAATTTTGCATAGTAGGTTTCCAATGGGTCATCTTGTTGTTCAATCCATTCAATATTTTGTAGATCCTCTTGATCCTCCTTGGAATTAGTGTCATATTTCTATACTTTAACTTTCCTCATACTGGGAAGAAAAATCCTCCACGATATTATAAGGAGAAAGAGAAATCATCTTATTGGTTAAGGTCATCTATATCCTCTAAACTATGGTCAAGATATTTAGGATGAGGGAGAAATTCCTCAAATTCATTAAACTCCTCTTCATAATTTATATCAGTATTTTTACCTTTGGGTATGTGCACCAAGATGGTGAACAAAAAAGGGGTATAAGTGGCCATTTTTTATGAAATCAACTAAACCTGAACTTGTAGGAGCAATTTGAGACTCATGCACTCAAAATTTGATGATGCCAAAAGAACATGAATTATAGTACTTTGAATTAGTCTTTAAACTATTGAAGTTTTTCAAATATGGATTAAGTAGGGGAATCCTTCACATACCAAAAAAATTCTTGTTTTCAGCAAAAAATAACACAATGTCTCACATGTGTCTCAAGAAAAATATAGTTGCATTTAGTATTTTGATAAACCCTTTGGTAGAAAGATAGTTTAGAGTGTTCATACTAGAAATTGTATATTTTTTGTTGAGCATTTTATTAAATAAATGGACATATCCTAACAATCAGGTACATGTTCACATGTCTCAAATAACTTGCACAAAACTAATTAAAAAATGATTTTTTTCAAAATCATATAGAATGAAATATAGGACAATAATATATAATTTACTTCAAATTTGGATAGGTAGGTAAAGATTTATTAAAAAATGGTACATGTATGTCTCTAAGAAGTATAAAGAAATTGTTAAAAGAAATTAAAGGTTAATATTTTAGTGTTGTTCAAATATTGTGTGTGTGTGTGTGTGTGTGTGTGTGTGTGTGTGTGTGTGTGTGTGTGTGTGTGTGTGTGTGTGTGTGTGATTAGAAAGCTTAAGAGACGTGAAAAATTATGGTGGTAATTTTACAAACACTCACTTGAAAATGTGTAAACCAGATGACAATCAAGTTGAGAAACCAAATTGGAAGGAAAAACTTTCCAAAATGAGAGAAATGTAGCTCTCATGCCAAAGGCTTGTCATCAAAGCCTTAGTACAAGCCTAAACGTGTATGTGTAAAAATGTGTATGAGGTTTTATCTCAAAAAAAGAAATTGAATTTTAATGTGTAAAAACCACGATGAAGTTTTAACTTGTCCACATTTCTTCAACATAAAGTCATACAAATATATATGTGTATATACATATACATATTATATGGATATGTATACAAATGTATATATAAGTTTAAGCATATTATGCATAATATAAGAATGTATATATGTAAATTTTGGCAAGTGGCTAGTATATAATGATGTATATGTTGTCATTAATGGCATCACAGCCTACTGGTATGGTCTCTTGATGTACATATTCATTTTGGATACTCTACAAGTGAAAAATGCCTTAGTCCAAAAGACAGTTAACAAAGTAAAATCCACTTGTTCCTATTCACAAGCACAGGATACGCAATATGATGACATGCAAGCTTGGATGTATGATGTATGGAGTATACTACAACTTCTATTATCATCACTGGAATTTTGGTTATGTCTGACAAAAATTACAGGTTGGCAAAGTCATGCGAGTACAGAGAGCAGAGTATACAAGGTATGTGAAAGGTCATGAAGTTTAAGGGTGTAACATGTGTTGGAAATACAATAATGGGAAAGAAAGATACTGAGAGGGGGGCGTGAATCAAATCTTCAAATTTAAACACTTAAAACAAACTGATCCACATTCATACATATATGAATCTAATGTAATATCAAATAACATCCACACAATGAAATAAATAACTCATAACACAAGAACTTGGT